>JAIRCJ010000041.1:600000-832500 GCA_020883675.1 Bruguiera gymnorhiza | reverse complement strand
CTATTTGCACTTTAGGCTCTTCTTTCTGGGTGCTCTGCTGGGGGGCCTTGCTACAATTCTTAGGGACTTCTTTCCAGGAACGACCAGAGTGAAATGCTGGAGTCGACGGTTTATTCCTCGATCTTGATAGTATTTGCTACCCATCATTGATACCCGGTCTTTATTCCATTAATAAATATAAACTTGTTTTCTATCTTAAATAGTTCCGCATATACTAATAGGCCCTTCTTCTTTAAATTGTAGAGCTGATGTATCTGGTGGACGCACCCTAAGGGCATCATTGTACAGAGGTGTGGTGCCCTGGCAGGTGAGCCTTCAATATAAAGAATTGATTGAATTTTCTGTATAAAATATTTCCATGCTCTATTTGTAGCATACTTATGGAGGCTACCATGTCCATCCCAGGAATGCAGAATAACCTGCCACATATATGCACTAGCCACCTCTTAATCACTAGCACATCTCTTCATAAATTGACTTGAGGTAATTATAATTTTAAAATTTGCAACGCAAATTTGCAAAACAAAAGGCTTGTGACATAAATTAAGAATTTGACAAAAACACACATTAGCAACTACGACTTTTGTCCCTTTCTGTTCTGCAAAACACGATAAACTATTACAGCACCATTGCTCTTTTCCTCTTCAATGGCATCCCTTGTCAAAACCTGCATGCGTGTGAAAGCCTACCATAAAAGAAAAGAGATGCTTGTCCACTCTTTTTTCGGTAACTAACTTCCATATTTAAAAATGCGCAATGTAGGACTTGTAAATAGTGGATTCTTCTTGTTGACAAAGGCGATAACGTTGCTACTAAGATGAGATCCCTATATTTGGCCTGTTTGGCACCATTTTGCTTCAGAAAGCATGAGCTTATACTTCATAGCCCCAAAATAAATAGTTTCTCTGCATGTGCATGCAGTATAGCTTCATGCTCATGTAAGTAGAGATTTGCATCTGATGGTGTACAAAGATGAGAAAAGTAGTAGCCAAACAGCCCTTCCCATTAATGGCACATCGTCATACCTACATGTTTAATATAGTTTGGTTAGTCTGAACTAACAGGTCAACAGGACTTTGGTGCCAAATTGCAAATGTCATAGACTGGAACCACAATGGCAGTTTAGCCTTAATTTACCCAAGAAATCCATACTTGGAATTAATCATCATTCAGGTTTTGTGTTATAAACTGAGTGTTACATCCACAAATTGGAGCAATAAAAGGCCAACGCACATGCCTGACTTGGCTGTTCAAACAGTTTCTGACATCACAACTTCCATTCACGACTTGGCATGCATCTGATCAGATACCTTGTTTATGTTTTCTTCGTCAACTTTCACACTTGGTTCATCAATTTGCATTGGACCAGCATCCAAAGCCTGCAAATATCAATGTCAAGGAATCCTTTTCAATTTAAAATGCAGATAAAGTCGTGTCCTCCTATATCTGTGCACCTTATCATGTGCATTCCATGGGAGTGCTAATATATTAAACAGTCACCTTTGCACTAGCAATCTCGTCTTTAACTGCATCAAAGCCTCTAGAATTATCCAAAATTCCTTTTTGGCCCTCCTGGGGGAAACAAAGTTAAGTGTTATGGGCACAAAACAGAGATCATAGATTAGGATAATTGCTGATCAATGTTCACCTCACAAATTCAACCATAAAATTTATGGAATAAAAATGCATGTTCAGGGTCAGCATTGATTTGGAGAAATAGCATGAATAAATAAATAGAAAAGCAGCCAAAGCTATAAAGTCCTACAAGGGTGGTATTGCTATTGAAACATCAAGGCTAGAATATATGAAAAGCAGTCACCAGAATCTAGACAATGTGTATTTGACAAGAGTCCAATAATATCAACTAAGAATAAGGGACTGAGAATGAGATAATATTTATGAAGTTGGGAAAGTGATCCTTATATGTGTGCAAGTCTCAGTGCCAATGTTATTTCTTACCACAGTGTTCAATGACTCTTTTTATGTTTACACCGAGTTCAATGACTTCACTCTTCGATTGTTCATCCCCAACATTTCACATAGCCAACAGCTGTGTTGCAGGGCATAACGTTTGCAAAGAGGATAGCAAAAGAGTGGAGTCAACCATGCAGATGGTTGTCACCAAAGAGAGACTTTTGCTTTCAGGTGGAGTAACAGAAGCAGCAGGGAAATTGATTAATTAATTCAGCCCAACTCAATTCAACTAAGCCTTGATACCGAATTGAACTGGGTTCTATTATGAACTAAATTAGTTACAGTTTGAATTATTCATTTTCCTTTGCAGTCAAGGACACAATGTCATTTTAGGTCTCCTTTTAGTCGATTGCTACATCTGATTATCACAGTCAGGTTACTGAGATGCTATGAGTAAACAAGATTGTGACAGTTATAATCCAAAAAAGAAGAATGATAATGGCTAAACAAGTACTATGAAAGGGTATTTAGGCAGTGTTCTCTTCTTCCCTGTTGAGAAAGCAATTATGGGATCTTCACAATACGACAAGGTTATAGGATGAACTGAAATTTGTGACACAACATGAGATAAAAAATAAGAACATACCATATCTCTTGGCTCAGCTTCAACCGTATCTCTCTTAACTCTGCTTGGTAAAAGCTTGCTGCATAAGAAGTAATTTAGTAAACAGCATACATGCAAATAATTGACAACTCCCCTCTTTTTCAATGGGGTTTTGGGGGTAGAGAGAAATAAAATACCGATCATCATCAACATCCATGTCGGAATCTGGACCCCATCTCTCATCTCCATCATCCTGATCTTCATCTGCCTGATGATTCTCAATCAAACCATGTATTCAATTAGTTGACAACCATATTTCTAAAGACACAAGTGGACCCCACACTGTTTGAAATAGTAAGCCACCTGAACTAAAAGGACTTGCTTTCGGGAAATAATAGTGTCCTCTACACTTCTATCCTCCGATGATCATCAATTCAGGAAACAGCCCATAACAAGGGGCACAAATATAGGGACACTTTACAAACTACAGGTCATTTACAGAGATCTCCAATTGACAATACTTTGATTCCAACTCAATGTTTTCTTCCTTATCAGTGAGGAGGACAAAAATAATCAGAAATCCAGACAAGGAATTTACATGAATTCAATTGGGCATACTGACTCATGAGTCATGACATCATTGTGCAGCAAGATTTTTCAAAGTCAGGGTATGCATTGAAACATGGAATATACTTCAAGGGAACCTACACATTTCTACCATTGCTTAGTAAAAAGATCTGTGAAATATACTATGCTGCCAACCATGTAAACATTGGACACAGATATGGTCAATCACTTGCCAGCCTCCCAAATAGAGAAAGAGTGCTTCTAATTTGTGGAAATATTATAAATCACAGGTTACTGTTTGCATTTTAGTCAGTGCATTATTTTTTTATTGAACATTATATAGCAAATGAATCTATTTGCACAACTAACGAACACCTAGTTTCATGCATGATACAATGAAGAGAGATAAGAAAACAACAAATAAATGTGAAAATTGAGCAAAATTACCTCTGGAAGCTCGGTATCAGGTGCCCTTTCCTGAAATTGAACACTGGGTGCATGCTGAAGCTTTGACAAATTGTCAAGAAGCTTAGACCGTATTTCCTCTAACAGCTGGCGTGAGTTCTTGTTTTCCATGTTACTAGGGGCAACATGAAGGGTATAATCTGGACCAAAGTATTCGTAATACTCATGCTGAGGCATCTTGTCATCAACTTCCACTCCCAGTGCAACTCCTGTCTGTCATACATAAAGTATTTTGACAATGTACTCATCAATCAAATGAAGATGAATTAATTCTGAACACATAATATTTGCAATACCTCCTTTTCATCCATTGTGCTAGAACAATTACTTATTTCCTGAGCAAAAGATTACCTCATAGCACCAGCAGCGAGCAACATTCCGGATAGTGTAGCCACCACCACCAACTAGCAATAATGGCACATTGAAAGATCTCATAAATTTGACACACTCTGCATGCCCCTTGATTGAAAGATTGAAGCATCCTAATCTATCCCCAGATAATGAGTCAGCACCACATTGGAGAACCACAGCACCAGGCTTAAAAACTTCCATTACTTTCCCAATTAATGGCTTAAATAAGAAATGATAGCTCTCATCATCAATCCCATCATCCAGTGGAACATTAAGAGAATAGTATTTCCCTTTCCCATATCCAATATCGCGTATATCCCCAGTACCAGGAAAATAGTCTCCAAATTTATGGAATGAAACAGTCATCACTCTATCAGTTGTGTAAAATGCCTCCTCCACACCATCACCATGGTGAATGTCAATATCCACATACAGAACACGCTGCAGCCCAAAAAGGAAACATGATGAAAATTATAAATTATAATAACTTGTCTAATTACAAAACTGGAGCTAAAAATCTAAAAGTACTGGTTAGCAAAAATTATATAATCATAGAGTAGTGATTTGGGTGCACAACATAAATTACACTCTGGGACAGAATTCACAAAAAGCATGGTGAAAATGCAAAAGAATTGAGGCATTTTTTTCTCAAAGGCAACAGTGTGATTTGACTTGGTTGTCACTTTGCCACTACAAGAGGGCCATTAGGTACTGTCCATGGCACAGTGGATATTTGCTGGATATCCTAACTTATGCTCCCACCCCAAAAGTAATGACTTATATGGTGATCAGTAAATAATGGCTTAGTAGCTCATCAATAATAATAGCCTATGTTTCAGATAAGTTCCCGTGGAGCCAAAATTTTATATGCCAAAACATCTCACAAAGAAGCCTCTCATCGGGCTTCTCACCATCCTTTAATTAGTTTCTGGAGCTATTGCTTTATGTTGAACATAGAAAATCAGTAGACACATAAAACCATAAGACCATCAGTATTCCAACAACCATAAAAACAAAGTATTAAATCCTATACAAAGAAAAATGCACAGCATAAAAAGGTTTTATAGCTGTTCCCATCTCAGAATTCATCTAGAGAAATTCGAGTGCAATGGTCTAGCTAGCTTGAATGAGTTGATATTTCCTGTTGTTGTTCAATCAGAGAGAAAATTTCCAAAAGCTGTTGCAGTCAACAACAGACGACAAGAAGAAGCTTAGATAGTAAATGCTGAATATTGCCATTGCTAAAACTAGGATGGACAATATCACATATTTGGACAACCAAAACATGCCTCAAAGAGTATTTTACAATTCCCTTTTTGTTCAGCAATGTGAGGGAGAGAGAGAGAGAGTATAGCATTAAGCAGACCTCATGCTGCTTAAGAAGCTCCAAAATTGCAAGGACAATGTCATTGACATAACAGAAACCAGAAGCCTCACACTTCTTGGCATGATGGAGGCCGCCAGCCCAATTGACAGCAACATCACAAAGGCCATGGTTTAACTTGACAGCACCACCAATAGAGCCACCAGCGTAGGTCTGACAGAAGGTATAGAGGCCATCAAAGACAGGACAATCTTCACCAACATTAAAGCGTTTGAGCTGCCTGAGCTGATCCTGCTGGGTTTCTGGGGTAATGCTCCGGAGGAAAGTCACATAGTCATCAGCATGGAAACGGCAAAGGTCCCTATCTCGAGCAGGACAGGGTTTGAAGACCTGCATGTTCTGAAGCAAGCCATAGTGGGCGAGAAGGGCATGGGTCATTCGAATGCGATGGGGCTTCATGGGGTGACCCTGCCCATAATAGTAATTGCCCACCTCTGGATCATAGAAATAGCAAACCTTTCTCTTCACACCATCGGGACCTGACGGCAAAGAATGGCCTCCGGAGTCCATCTCTGATTTATTCTTATTTTTCAATAATTTTACAGAATGGAGAAACCACGAATCTATAAGAATAACCACCGCAATCTATCAGAAATAAATAAAACCCTAGGAAGTGGGAAATTCAAGTTTAAGTCGTTAGATATCCAAAAATTAAGTTCGAACATGTTCTTCTGTGCACATGCCCTTAAATTACAAGAGCTAAAACATCCACGGATAACAGATTAATAAAATTAATGGATATATAATCAATACTCAGATGATTTGTTGAGTTGAGTACCGAAACAAATAGTTGGACAAAATCACGTAAAGACAATAAGAGGTCTCAAAAAAGATGATCAACTCATAAAATGGATACGCCTAAAATAAATCATATTTGAGAAAATTAAATAAAAGCAAAAAGACAAAAAATTCCAGCGCCGATAACCCCTAAACAAATTCTCCATCGATAATATATCGTGAGAGAGTGTGTGTTTCGCACTTATACCTAATCAATGGCAATAGTCAGCTTCAAAAGAGACTATTGCTTGCTCCTCTTCTTTGTCCTCTTCCTCCTCTTCTTCTTCTTCTTCTTCTTCTTCTTCTTTGGGAGAAGCACCGGGGTCCAGACTAGACTCTAGTAGAAGACCGGAACAGAGGGAGAAACTTTCTCAAGGAAAATCAATTTAAACCGAAAAACAATTCTTGATTTCTTATAATAAACTAAATTTCGTTATAGAATATATATATATATATAAAGCGTTTGGAGGAAGCCAATCACTCAAATACATATGACGAAGAAGCCATTGTCCTTGTATACGCTAGGTTCAGTTCCCACGTTACGCGGGTTTTGTTTTTGTTTTTGTTTTATTTTTCACTGTAATTTTATTTTTAAAATTTAAATTTTTTAGTTTTTTAATATTAATTTTTATATACAATAGCTGGATCTCTTAATGTATTTATCTTTTCAAAATATCTCAATGTTTTTTCTTTTATGAAGCTACACAAAGATTAAATTGTTGTTAATTTTAACGATATAATGGCTAAAGATTATAATCATATTTAATAATAGTTGTATGTTTAATTTTTAAATTTTTTAAAAATTTTGTATACGTTATTTATCAAGTTAAAAAATAATAATAATATTTCTACCTTTTTAGTTGTTATTTTTTACTTTTAAATTTTTTATTCGTCACTTATAACCTTTGTTTTAATTTTAAATACGAGATTAGATAGGATATAAGATACTATTAGTTATTATTAGAGCAAATTAGATGTATATCTTCTCTTTCCTTTTTTTGCGATGTCATCTAAAATATATTTAATATTTAATGATGGTTTTTGGCGCATCTTTTATGGCTATTATCGACGACCCTTCGTCTTTCTCCGTCTCTCCCTCTCAATTTATGTACAGTCTTATATTATATTATAAATAAAATGAAATAATTAGGGATCCTATGCGTTATTTTTAGGAAGTAGAGAAACCTAGCCGGTTAATCCTTCCACACACTATCATCTATAATTAATTGTGCATTACTTTAATTAGTTAAAAATTCTTCTTAATTGCTCTTATTAAAAAAAATACAAGAATTTATCCTAATTGTTAACCAAAGTGTTAAGAAAAAAAATACTACAACCGATTAATATCATCAGTGAATTGTCACCTTAACCTATTAGTGATTGTTTATTATGTAGAAAATAATATCATTATTATTATTATGTAGAAGACAATACCACTAATATTTGGCTAGAAATAAGGAGAAACTGAAAGAAATTTTTCTCTCAAATACCCAAATATAATATTTTTAACACTTGTCTATCCATAAATTCCTTTTCTCATATATATTTATAACGCTTGGATAAAATTACTTGGTTAGAATAATATTACAAAATTCTTCTTAATTCTTAAAGTTTGTTTTGGATTTTTTTAATACGTCAAAATTTAATTTGAAATAATTGGTGCTTTTTTTGTTTTTACCATAAAAGATGCATTCTTTTTTCTTACAGTTATTATTTTAATGTATAATCAGAATTGTTGAATTAATTTACCAAGAAAATAATGAATCATCAAGAAAAGATATTCTACACCATGGCATTGAAATTTTTAACATGATCATTGATAATTTATTTGCATCTATATTAAGACCAATTTTACTCTTACAAAATTAAAGGCTTTAATTTTTCGATGTTGTATAATAAAATTTTAGTAGACCAGCTTGTTTGTCGCCACAAATTTCAAAAGCATTTTCATTATCATAATAAAAAATTTTGCCGTATACCGCACTACCATTACCACTACTTCTATGTCGCACATATCAACGTTGACCGTTATTTTCTTCTTCCAACAGGCAATAATATTTTCTAGTAGAAATAATATTATAATAGTTAAAATAAAATGCTGGCTTAAAAAATAAAAAAAAGTGGGGGCAGGTGGAATTCCGGAATTTTGTTAACATGTGTACTCAACATTCAAAATTGCTTTTATCGAAAGAAGCACAGCCACGGACTTGGAAACAGAACTTACCGTCACAACCGATAAATAAACCGCATAAAGAAGGAAATATAATGTAATGTAGGGAAACACGTCAATTCCAGCTGCAGTTACAGATAACCTCTTATGAGATTACAGAATATTTGGGCCCGCAGCGATGATCCATCATATCTAGAGATTAGCTTGCAATTGGCTACTTGTTCCAGCGCATGAAAGAAGAATT
The DNA here is from genome assembly GCA_020883675.1 of Bruguiera gymnorhiza. Classification (NCBI taxonomy): domain Eukaryota; kingdom Viridiplantae; phylum Streptophyta; class Magnoliopsida; order Malpighiales; family Rhizophoraceae; genus Bruguiera; species Bruguiera gymnorhiza. The sequence continues at coordinate 824,024 of JAIRCJ010000041.1, read as the reverse complement.
TTGAGATAAGATAAGATAGTATTCATCGACTAAGAGTTTCAACTATCGAACGTGCTAAGCTGTATTTGACATAGGAATCAAAGTGAATTACAAGCAATCCATAAGCAAATTGCAGTCTCAAGACAGAAGCCGGTGAGCTCGACGATGATTGCACAACTTCATCAGTTAACCAACACAAAATTCAAGCACTTATCCACTTTATTTGGTGGCTTGCGCAATGATATTACTAATTGAACTAGCCTGTTCTTTCGCAGTCTCCACCAACGAGTCCTACAGCTCCATAGAAGTGCAATTAGAAAACCTGGAAGCCTGGAAGCATTTACACGTGAGGATACAGTAGAGAAAAGAGTCACACCTGTGCAGCAATTAACCTGGCAACTGTTTTCTTGCTTGACTCTTGCAGTTCACCAGCAATCAAAAGCTCATCCAATATATAGTAGGCCTTTCGTGTTAAAGCAGCAGACAACATAACAGATAATATCTTTAATATCTTCTGCATATGCAATACTCAAGAATGCCATACTCTACTTGCGAGGACACATACACCCACTTGTAGCATTATTAAAAGAAAGAGACTGCAAAAACAGAAATACCTTGTGGAAGTTGAAGATCAAGTCCAACTCGCAGACCTGAAGACATAAACAAACTAGTCGATGCAATGTATTTACAAAGCAGATACAAAAATAGGAGTGTCAGAGTAGAAGACTAACAGCCAAATGACACATCATCTGTTCAAAGTTCACTTACGCTGCCAAAGTATCGGTCCAGAATCTCAACGTAATGATGAATTATCTGAAGGATCTCCAATTCATTGTCATCCTGATCAATGCACATGCAGAAATAAAGACTAGCGTATCTGCAAAAGGTACAAAACCAACAGTAACAACCCGATCTAAGACAGCTAGCAGCACTACACAGTTTGTTGTGAAGTCAGAACAATGTTTTAATACTTCCATTACCTCCTATAGACAACTTTATACCCTCTCCACTCAACAAAATTACAGAGCTTGGGCCCCCGAGTCAGAATTACTCCACTGAGCTCGCGAATGACCTTGTCAAAATTCATCAATAAATAATGTGAAATTCTACATTAACTTTTGAAAATGACAATCACAAGAAACACAATCCAGGTTCAGTCAGAACTGCCAGATTGTTTCAGACCAGTACTACCATGAGTATCAGACTATCCATAGAACAAATTTGGTGATATGACTGCAAAGATCAGAAAGAAGAGACTTTATGCACCTACCTTTGTTCTTTCTTTCTGCGAATAAGGCGAATACCATTTTGTCAACCTCACTTTTCCTTGTCGACTAATGAGAAGCACAAAGTGGATCTGAAGAACATAAAAAATATAGACCATCCATCAGCAACACAGAAGACATGCTGCCTATCCATTCTACAATCAGTGAAGGGAAGTTTAGATGAACATAATTAGGCACAGCTATTGCAGGCAATCAGAAAACTTGTGTGATATGAAATGACGGCATATTAAAATAGGCAATTTACATCTGGCATTGATGATCCCCCGGAAGCCCCTCCCCCAAACCTCCCAATAAAAGGCTTCCCACAACAACACATAAGAGAATGAAGAACCTTCTTGACAAATTATTGATCTTGCAGGTGACCTTAAATTCGGTAGATCTGGAGCCGGAGCAAAAAATTTCGTGGATCTCACTCTTTTCAAACTACTAGGTTACACATTAAACCATATCCACAATTTGATATTTAAAAGCGATTTATCTGGTTGTCAGTCTGAATGGTAGTTATATTTGCTACCTGGATGACATTAAATGAACATGCAATCAATGTACTCATCCAGCAACCACAAATGAAATAAATCATTGCTACCCTATTCTGAAAGCCATCACAGCAAACTGATTCCTAATTAATAGAGTTTGGCACAACCTACAGGCCATCAGCCCGATACTAGAAGACCTGGATTCCAGGTGAGAGAAACTTTGGATCTGAGTACTTGGGCAATCAGACAGAAAATTATGCAAGAAAACCCAATTTTGCAGATTTCTACGGCCATCGTAATCAATATATGATTTTAATGCATACAATCTCTCTATCAAACACAAAAAAAAAGAAAAAAAACTAATTTGCAGAATACTAAAAAGAAGCGGAAAAAAAAAAAAAAGTGTTAGTAGATCTAAAAACAATAACCCCGACAGAAGAATCAGATTTAAGATATTAAGCAAAACTAAAGCACGAGATTTAGAGAGAGGGAGGGAGGGGAGGGAGCAAGAGCAAAGCATGTGTAGATGCGGATGAGCAGGAATTTTCTTTTTTTTTTATATTAATAGGAATTTTCATCTTTCCATCTACTTTACCATATCGTTTTCGTGATTTTGGATCCAACAGAGCCACCCGCACCTCTCAAATCAACTCGGCAACTTCTTCTTCTTGCGCCCTTCCCCCTGCTAAAATTCCTGACGAATAACACGCTTATTTTCCACTTTCATTTTTTGGTCCAACACGTGTATATTCCTTAATAACTGGGAGGGATAGACGAATACGTTCCCACCCACAGACCAGCCCAACCCAAACTTCTTTTCTTTTTCAGGTCGAGGGCTAATCAGACTAAGCTGGTTGGTTAACCAACCCAAAGCACTTTTGGTCCCAGCCCAAGTGACACTCGAAGGCCTGAAGAACGAAACGCAGTTAAAAAACAATTTGAAACAATTTTTACAATTGAACGAGTTTCGAATTCAAAAAAATATATATGTAGAATATGGCAGGTGAATTTTGACTTTTTACCTTTACAAAGATACCTCTGAAGTTTCTTTTGATTGGTTGAAACCTTCGTAGTTTTTACAGTAAGAATATTCTCGAATCAAAACTTATAAATTCTTAATTCTTACGAAGAATCTTGTCAGACCAAAATTCAAGGTTATCCTGCCGAGACAAAATATGTGAACAATAGATGTATATTTACCCTTTTCTCCACAATCAAATATATTAGACTTCGACTTTGAAATATATTAAAAGCTACATTGTACACTGTCTAAATCTAAGTAAATGCATTTTGTTTGTCGATTGGATTAAGTAAATGACTTGAATGGATAGTTAGAAGGAAATGAAAAGGAGAACAAAAGCCAACCTTACTGATATGAGCGTAAACCAATTAATATTCGGGTAGAACCACGGGCACTATCTCGATGGGCACAATAATTAATACTGTAAACATAAACGACCGGCAAGGTGAGAATGCCTTCTGATCATACGTACTGATACGTAATGCCGATGCAGTGATGCTATACCTGCTAATCTCTTACGCCTATGATCCAAATAAGCCATGCCGATGACTGATTATGATCATTAGATCGTGACTTGGGATAGCCATAGCCAACTTTGTTCAGCTTCCCTGCATAAATATATTATGTAAGCCAGCTAATATAGTAGCCTAGCCTGCCTTGTCTGTTCGTGACTTTTCAGGGGAAAGAATCAACAAAATAACAAAACAATGTAACGAAGGAGATGCAGATATATATAGAAAGTGGAGTTGATATAATCAAGGCAGAAGGCCGGGATCAGAAATAAATGTTTTGTTTTTATCTAACAAATTAACATATATGGTAAAAATTCTACACCAAATTAGAAACACTGGTTAAATAATTTTTTATCAAGTAAAAGAAAAAAGAAAACATGACTATAATTAATTTAAATTAAAATTATGATAAGTGAATATTTATTTTTTTAATTATTATTTTAAAAAATAAATATTTATATTTATTATTATTTTATTTGAAGAGAAGGTGATAGAATTCACATACATGACAAAGAAAAGAAACAAAAAGAATAGAATTTAAATTCATACTTTCTCTGTTTAATAATATTATAAAATAAAGTATTTTAAATAAAAATATTATGAATAGAAATATTAAAATTAAAAATATTATTACTAAAAATTATAAGTCATTTGATAATACTAATAAAAATAAAAATATTGTGAAAAAATTTAATATAATTTTATTTGTTTGATAAACTTATTACTAAAATAGTTATTAATTTATAAAAATGACTATAAAAATATAATTAATAATAATTTATCTTTTTAAAAATTTCACATTAAATTTTTTAATTTATTGAGAACTCCTTATAATTAAGAAAGTTAACAATTATTGAGAGTTTTCTAAAATATTTTACAAATTACAATAATAGAATTTTGTATTCTAAAAAGTGGTTCATCAAAAAGAGCAAAAGAAACATATTATATCATATAGACTAGATAAAATATGATAATCTTAATTTTGTTACTGGTTATCCAATTATTCTGCCTTTATCTACTGGGCCATCTATAGTCCTATATAGTCTTTTTAACTAAATATTATAATTTAGTAAATAACAATATCCATAAAAACTATCAATATAATTATATGAAATTGTGACGAACAAAGTTACAAGAAAAAATCAAAATTTTTATCTTGTAAATATTACACTATACTAAAAAAAAACGTAATTATACTTTAATATCTTTGGGTGACATTATAAAATATACATCTCTTAAGAAATTGTCATTTATTTATTCTCAATAAAAATTTTGCAGAAATAAATGAAATAATTATCAATAATAAAACATTGCAAAAAATTCAATAGTATTATTTAATCAATTTCAATTATGTGGAACTCAATATACTACTATTAATCTTATTGTATTTATTTTTGAATCATAACATCAACGTGAATATCAATAATCACTAATATAAATAAAGGTAAAATATTAAATTTTTTATCGAGAACACTTAGCAACTATAAATTAAAAAAAATTGAAAAAAAAAAATCGAAGATCAACTAAAAAGAAGACGCAAGCACTAAGATTTTATAGCTAAATGAGTTCAAAATAATAAAAAAATTTATAAATACAAAAACTTACTAAAGAATTTTGTGAAAAAATAAAATTAATTGCATAAGTAAATTCTAATAAAAATTTTACTAAATTTAGGATTCTTACAAAAAATAAATTATATTATAAATCTATTTTAAAAAAATATTAGATAACTTTTTTAAATTATTAAGGTTATTTTTATCTATTTAATTTAAAATTAATTGTTGTTGCAATATTTAAAATTTTTAATGTATTTAAAAAATATCTATAAACTATTTCTTTATAATCAAAGTTTTAAAAGATATCACAATTAAAAAATACCGTTTAAAAAATGTTACCAAATATTATAAAAATTACTTTTGAATTTAAAACACATTTTTCAACGTCGGTGGCATCACAGTAGCAAACGAGGCTTTTTTTTATTAATTTTTTTGATAATCCATATGTGCGGACCTGCCGTACAATGTATGGGCCGAAAAAGTAATGTTATTACAGAGCCAGCCCATATATCTTGGATTTGGTTAACCGAAGTTAATGTTGAAACAAAATGGGCCTTTCCGCGATGATGGACAGCACAGGTATGTCGGCCTGGCCACCAACCGAAAAAAAGAATGTTCTAAGGGGCCTGACCTCGTACTTAATTGTCTTATATGGGCCGGGAATGGGCTTTTTTGCATTGAATCCTCTACCAAATTTAAGCAGTCTATTATAATTATTCATTATTCAACAAAGAAGGTAATGGAATATTAGGCCGAAGTCTCATATTATATTCCAGAAAATGGAAGAGAAAGAAAAGAAAATGAAATATCTTAATTTTACAATTCTTATTAAACTGACAAAAAATTGTTCCCAAAAAAAAAAAAACAAGGAAAAGAAAAGAGACAACAGGGAAGCAATCGGCGAATGAGCCGAGGAGACGAGACGAAGCGAGACTTTCTTTCATCAGAAATAGAATTAGGAAGAGGAGTTCAGTATCGGTTGGCGTGGGAGAAGAATAGTTGGTTCAGTTGGTCATTTGGAATTTTCCCAAACTTAATCCCTTGGCCTGCCTTGCTCTCTCTTTCTTTGGCATAAAAATTCATATTCATACACCTGGAGAAGAAGAATGAAGAGGACTGGAGGAGGAGGGTAATAAATAGATTGTTGTTTTTTTTTTTATTTTTTATTTTTTAGAGTTGCCGAAATATTTCTCTCTCTCTTTCGTCCCTGTGACCAAACAAGCCACCGTCGAAAGTTGAAACTGGTGGGTAAGGTAACCCCAACCCTGGAATACAAATTACAAAGAGGCCTCCCTCATCTCTCTTTCTGTCTCCGCAATCCTCTCGTTCGTGCGAGAAGATTCTCTGCAGGAAGCGTCGTTTGTATGATTAGGTCAGTTCCGCCTCTGCTTCCTGACTTCAGTTCATCATCGTTCCGTTTTTTTTTTTTTTATTGGTAGTTGTGGACGTTCTCCCAAACAGTAAACAATCGAGCTCCCAGAAGGAGAAGCAGACGTTTTTGCATTCTGTCTCTTGAGAGTCAAAGCATGTTACTACTATACTATCTTCATGTTTGTAAACTTTTCTTGACCGACAGGAATGGTTTTTATACTTTTAGTTTCTTTCTGCAATTGAGTCCCTGCCATGTTATGCTGCACTTTTTTTTGGAAAGCCTATTCTTCTTCTTCCCTTCCCTCACAACACCAAGGCCTCCGATTCCAAGGTACTAGTTCTTCGTTGACCAAAGCCAATAATCAATTATTATTATTGTAGATATATGGTAGAATACCGGCCAAATAAATCCTCCACTACCAGCTTACATCTCCATTCAAGCAATGGTGGTTCACGTTCAGTTGGTGAAATTGCAGATCTTTTCCTTGTAATTGATAGCTGTTAATGCACAATTCTGCAAGACATGTTTGTGTTAACCAAGAAACATTTTATCCTGGCCATTTCTTTACATTTCTCTATGATACAGCCAATTTTTTGGGATAGATGAGTGCCAGTAGACAAAGGACCCTCGGCAGTGGTGGTCAGCAACTCATGGACTATTTGAAACGAATGCAGGCTGAGGATCCTTCTTTCTTTTATGCAGTTCAGAGTGACAGTGATCACTCTGGTGCGAATGTTTTCTGGGCAGATGCCTCCTCCAAGGTGAACTACAATTACTTTGGAGATGCTGTGACATTTGACACAACATACAGGATGAAATCTTACAGGGTACCATTTGCTTCCTTCAATGGAGTCAATCACCATGGCCAACCCATTTTGTTTGGCTGTGCATTGATTCTCAATGAGTCTGAGTCCTCATTCATATGGCTACTCCAAACTTGGCTTCATGCAATGTCTAACAGGCACCCAGTCTCTATAACAACCAATCCAGATCGGCTCATACAGGTGGCTGTAGCACAAGTTCTTCCTGAAACTCGTCATAGGTACTGTAAGAAGACCATATTTGGAGATACCCAAGAGAAATTGGTTCATATATATCAGTCTCATCCTACATTTGAAGCTGAATTTAAGAGATGCATCAACGAGACTGAGACAATTGATGAATTTGAATCATCTTGGCAGTCAATGCTGCAAAGATACTGTGTCACGGACAATGAGTGGCTCCAGTCCATGCACACTGCTCGAGAACAGTGGGTCCCAGTTTACATGCACAATACCTTTTTCGGGGAGCTGTCTGCATCTGAGGAAAGTGGAGGCTTAAACTCATTCTTTGAAGGGTATGTGAATGCTTCGACAACCTGGCAGATGTTGATCAGACAGTATGAAAAAGCTCTAGCAAGTTGGCATGAAAGGGAGCTAAAAGCTGACTATGACACGGCTAACACTACACCAAACCTAAAGACACCTTCTCCCATGGAAAAACAAGCCGCTGGCCTCTACACTAGGAGGATATTCATAAAATTCCAGGAGGAATTGGTTGAGACACTCGCCAATCCTGCTACAAAACTTGATGATTCAGGAACCATCACCACTTATCGTGTGGCCAAATTTGGGGAAGGCCACAAAGCACATGTTGTTAGTTTCAATTCTTTTGAAATGAAATCTAGCTGCAGTTGCCATATGTTTGAATATTCAGGAATAATCTGTCGGCATATACTAGCAGTTTTTAGAGCAAAAAATGTTTTAACTCTTCCTTCTCAATATGTGCTTCGACGGTGGACAAGAAATGCCAAGACTGGAGCAGTGTCAGATGAACATGGTTGTGAATTGCAAAATAATTCTCAAGAATCTGTAACTGTTCGTTATAACAGCTTGCGGCAGGAAGCCATCAAGTATGTTGAAGAAGGGGCAAAATCTATTAACATTTACAATGTGGCAATGGATTCTTTGCAAGAAGCTTCTAAGAAGGTTGCTGCTGCAAAGAATCACAGCTCTGGAGCCATGGATGGTGTGAATTTGACCAATGGCAGCAATCAGGAGCTGCATTTAGCTGAGGGTAATAGATCAACTACATCTCAGTCAGCGGTTAGTGTCTCCTTCCTGATGGTCTGACCTATGTTTTGGCAGTGCATACAATTGATCCATCTCATCCTTTATGAAAATTTGTGCAATGGTCTTATGGTTGCTAATTATAAGATTTTCTGCCAATCAAAAATAGCAGACTAGGACTTTGAAGTCAAACGCTTCAAATGCAGTCTTTCCTTACTCTACAGCTACTTTCCTGTAGCTTTTTGCCTATTGCAGCAACTTTAAAAATTCTACTTGGCTAGATATATTATTGTTCCTGAATGCAACATGGTGTAGGGTAAACTGATCTCTTGGTATCAAATGGTCTTCCAATGCACGAAGCTCCCACATTTGCAGGATTTGATGTATGTAGTCTTATCCTTGTTTTCACAAAGAGACTATTTTCGTAACTTGAAGCCGTGATAACCAGGTCACAATGGAGTAACTTTTACTATTATACTCAGGCTCGTCCTTCAAACTAATCCTTGGTATGACAATGGAAAACACCCTTTTTTTCCTTCTTTCTTTCTTAGACGTAGTAGTTCAGATTCTGTATTTTTGCCACTGAATTGAAATTCCAGTAGTGCTATTGCTCTATGTTCTTGCTGGGAAAACTGGAAAATAAAAGGTCAAAATAGAGCTGCTGTCGTGTAGTTGTAGGTCCTATCCATCCTCTTAGGGTGATATGATCTTATTAAGCATTACTTGTTTTTGTAGCCTGTAAGTATTATTTAGGCACTGAAACCCACCGCCTGCCAGGGGGAGGGGGGAGGGGATGTAATAGATGGGTTCAAGAAGTTTACTCCAAATCATAATGATGATAGAACAATATTACAGGGTCAAATGTAGATTACACAAATGTTTTCTATTACTCTAGAGAGTGTGTGCTTTAGGGAGCAGCAATGCTAGGATGGTTGTAAAGATTTAATTGAGAAAGGAATGGAGAGGAATTAACCGGGCAATAATGCTATTTTTTACTCCACTGGTAAACCTGTAATTTAGAACTCATGAGCATGAACAGTTGATATATGATGTGTGTTGGATGATTCTCTGACTTGTAAATGTTCCATGCACCGTTGTAATTTGCTTGCATTCCATTACCATTCTCTCTGTCTTTGCTTATCACCATGGCATTAGGAAAAAAATGTGCAAGCTGTTCACCATTGCATGCTGTCATGGGCCTTATGCCTCTGTCTGTGCTTTACTGTTCATTTGATTTATTGTTTGTTTCCTTTCTCAGGATGAGAAGAAAAGGAAAATTCATGAATTGACTGCTGAGTTGGAGAGTACAAATCAACGCTGTGAAGCATATCGAGCAAACTTGCTAGCTGTTTTAAGAGATATGGATGAACAGAAGTTAAAGCTGTCAGTGAAGGTCCAAAATGCGAGGCTTAGTCTGAAAGAATGAATAGACCACGTAGGGAATCTTTACTGATTCTCTCTTTTCCGTTTTTGTACCATTAAGCTTTGTTATTTAGGCCATTAGGGTCTTGGGGTTGCAGGAAGACCGGAGACCTGGTATGTGCAAAACCTCGGTTTTCTTAGTCTAGAGTATCAGAGTTGGATTCTGTTGAGCATTTTTTTTTTTTTTTAATTTTGTTTCTTCTTTGGATGGACTGCTGACCATCCTTTTAAATGGGCGTATTTTGATGCTGAAAGCAGTTTGAGAACCATTTTGGCAATATTGAATTTTGGATGCGCCTTAGGTCAATTCAAGGTTAATCAGGCACATTTTAGCAAAGATACTCCGCCTTCCAGGCAAGCTATTTATTCAAATACAATGTTCAATGGCATTACAGCCGATCTTAACAAACCATGTCCAAAAACTTTGGAAAGATAAAAAAAAATTAAGGTCAGATAACCTTAAAACAAGTCTACCCACAAATTTTAAACATCATCCACATGCAGAACAGGCCTGTTTCGTTGCCAAACACCTCCAGACATCCAGTGGTACGCTTATGTAAGACTAATTCCCTGCACACAACTAAAGTAACTCTATCTACAAATCTGAAGGCCTCGTGGTGAAGGGTATTATATCGAACAGTGTCCAATTTCAGGTAATTGCTGTATGCGTGGTTGACAAACATTGGTGTATCGCAGGATCATCGTCAGGGGTGATTGAAAAAGATTGCCACAGCCAACTCTTAAAGGGCCCAATAATTGATACTTCTGTTTCATTCATTAGGAAGGCACAACCAATCAAAAAAGGTCGTACAATGTTCAATTGGAATCGATTGGAATCGTAGGTCGTGTCAAACGTAACTGTGTCACCAATATCTATATGATTTTAATAATTTATTAATATTAATTATAATATATATAAAAATTAAATTACAAAAGATATTAAATATTTATATAATTTTAATAGTTTCTTATCAATAATTATGCTATAAATCTTTAAAAAAATTAACGTTTATAATTATAGAGTATAAACTAGTCCATGGGCCCAAGAAAGCCACATAAATTTATCCCCAGTCACTACAAGTGCATACAATACAAATACAGCGGAAAAAAATTTTAAAAACACTTTAGTATTTAAGAAATTAAATTTTTATTTAAAATCTAAATTCTAATTTTATGAGGTTTCTAAACTTATAAAAAGATGAAAAATATAAAATTCATAAAAATATATACAATTTTTATTTTGTAACTTAACTCTAATAATTCTTTTCTTAAAAAAATTAAGTAAAATAAATAAATGAATAAAAACAAATAAAGGGAAAAGAATCCCCAGCAGACGGAAAATCTCTAATAGATCACGCGGCGCGGTGCGTTACCTACTCACTGCGATTTTCTCTCTCCCCCTCTGGATGAGACTGCATCTTTCTCGGTTCCGCCGATTAGCCAAGCACCATCACCGGTGATAAAACGCACGGTTTCTCTGTTGGCTTCATTATATTTGGCACGCGAATATCTTTAAAAATATTTTAGGGAAAATAGGAAAATACAAAAGGAAAACGGCAGGAGGCGTACAACGGATATTTAGCGGCCGAGCAGCGGTACGCTATTTTGGTCCTCCCTCAGCTCCGCCACGTCCACAGCCACAGCCGCTAGCACGACGGGTAATGCTTCTTTCTGTTAATAACCATAACATTAACTTTCCTTTCTTGACTAATTCCAAAGGTTATTTCCTTCTTCAATATGTTTTCCGTCCCGTTTCCTCTTGTATGACTTTACTATTTCTCTTTCTTCGTTGTTTTTTCTCTTTTCATGATATCATTAGGAGTCGACACTAGGACTGCGAGTTATTTATCCGTATGTTACAGATTTTCTTTTTTATTTTTCATATTCGGCAATTGCACTTCCGCACGCACAAATGTATTCCAAAAGAAGACCGCGAGAGAGAGAGAGAGAGAGAGAAATGTATGATATTAAGAATGTTTGTTGGCCTGTAATTTGTAGAGGAATTTCTAGAACACTTCCTATCATCAAGATCGAGATGACAAGTAACAATAGTAGTGGTAGTAATGAGATGGTTGATGCCAAAGAAGCCGGAAAAGATGCGGAAGAAACAGTCGTTGTCACCGGAGAGCCTGCTGGAAATCAAAGTGTTGAATTGAGTGTACAGGAAGTTCAAAAGGACGCTGCTATGGAAGATGCAGAAATTGCTAACCCTCATAATGATATGGATTCTGCTGCTGCTCCTCATGTTCCTGCGTTGATTGAATTCAAGGCGGAGGACCCTACTCCTCCAAACCTGGATGCCAATGCCAAAAGTAGTGCAACTCTCCCTAATAATCAACTTTCAGTTGAGCCTACTTCTGATAGCAAAGCTTATCACAATACAGACATCCAATCTAGTGCTAATGGGGTGCTTGATGGCACTGTTTCCATCGGATTCAAGTCTGAGGACAATGATCACCGGGTTTTTGATGGAAATAGTGTTTGTTTGGATGCCAAACAACCATCTGCCACCAAGAGTGAGCAGAATGAGAATTGTTATGAGACAAAAGCTGAAAGCCATCAATCAAAGGATTTTTCTGCAGCAATCCACAAATGTTTTGACACCAAAGCCAAAGCTGATTGCAAAGGGAAGGAGCTTAAAGATGTTATTCCCTTGAATGAGAAGTCCTCGGATACCAATGCCAAAGATGACAAGAAAGGGGAGGAGCTGAAAGAGCTTCATCTCTTGAATGACAAGTCCTCTGAGACCAAAGCCAAGGATGATGAGAAAGAAGACAAGCTTAAGGAGCTTTGCCTCTCAAATAACAAGTCCTCAGAGACCAAAGCCGAAGATGGCTCTAAACAAGAAGAATTAAAATATGGGGTATCAGAGATGGACTTGTCCACTCATTCAGAAATTAAGAAGGAAGAGCCAAAACACAGGTTGGACGTGGTGAATGAAGTTGCTCTGAAGACTGCAAACAAGTCGTTCCTTTTCGAACATTCTTCAGACGAGGGTTACGAGTCAGGAACAGAGGGGGAGCAAGCAGAATTTATGAAGCAGGTAGAAACATTTTATAGGGAGAATAACTTTGAATTCAAGGCCCCAAAGTTCTACAAAGAAGAGCTGAATTTGCTGAAGTGAGTTGTCTTCATTTCCTAAAATGTTCAACTTCATTTCTTTGTTTCTGTTTCTTGAGCCTGTAGAAATCCTGTCAACTATATGGTAATTGTCCTGCCTTCTCATTTGACCTTAGGTTATGGAGAGCAGTGATCAAACTGGGAGGATATGAACAGGTTTGCCTGGTTTTTGTCTCGCTGAAATTGGCAACATCTATACATAAAAGCTTGTATAATCACATGAATTTTTAACCAAACATACAGTATGCACATTTCAAAAAGATAATCATTTAATTTCCATGTTCCATTTATCGAATTGAGGCTATCTGTTGCTCTTCATGTAATCAAAATTTTGTTAAAGTGTTAGGGTTGTGAACTTGCCCCTCCCCTAATCTCTCAATCTCTCTTTCTCTTTCTCTCCCTCTCTCTGTGTGGTTGTGCACATGCATGCTTGCATGTATATGTGAGGTGTGATATACTTCATATCTGTGTAGTTCCTCAGTCCAATCAAGCAAGCCCCAAATTTTGTTATGATTTTGCTGCAAATATTGTTTTTGAATAGCTTTAATTCCACTAAGAATATTTCATATAGTTTTTCTTGCATTTTACAATAACTTGCTCAGGACTTGATTGGCTGCATGATTTGCACTTCTTTTGCTTATCTGTTTGAACCAGGCCATCAAGGTGATTCTTTGCATGGAATACATTAAACACTTTACTGTATGAGATGTTTTTGTTATTCCATATTACCATAGGCTGGAATTCTGGGATTTTTTTTTTTTTTTAACTCAAATATGCTGGAACACTTGATTCTTATGTTTGCTTCTTCATAGTTAGGTAACTTATTAATTTACTCATCTGAATTCTGCCACTGTGGTTCTTTTGACATCCTTACCTGTTGTAAAATCTGCAATTTCTTGTTTCACGTTTTACTGCTAAAAAAACAGTGGTCTGCTTTTTTTCCTACTAAAGCAAAAATATCATCAACATTCTTTTTGCCTTTGTGGCTTTGCGTAGGTGACTTCATGCAAATTATGGCGGCAAGTAGGAGAATCATTCAGACCCCCAAAGTAAGGACAACCTTGTTTTAGTCAGTATTTTAATTTCTATCTTAATGACATTTTAAACCAATAAAAAATTAGCAACATGACATCTCAGCAACTTGATCATGTTTGTCCTTGTTTTTCAATTTCATTGCTCTTTAGGATAACTCATGGTTTTGTTTTGATATTGGCTTATTATCTGTCTTCATTGGAACAGGACCTGCACCACTGTTTCTTGGACATTCCGAATTTTCTATGAGAAGGTTATGTCCTTGTCGCTAAGTCCTCTAAACTGTAGGATATCAGCCTTTGAATTTCAATTTTTTCTGTTACACTTATTGATGCTTACAATCATCACATTGTGCAGGCACTACTGGAATATGAAAAGCATAAAATACGTAATGGTGAACTCTCTATTTGTGATGGCTTGACAGAGTCAATTGTCAGGGCTGAAGATCAGGTAATTTGGTTTAACTAAGCAGTGGTGAAATTGGTGCTTATGCAAGTTGAGGAAGAATAAGATATGCCTCATTTTTTAGTGTTATAGTTGAGGGGATCAAAATTGATCATTGGATTAAGTTAAAGCTGGTGCTGTCCAAGAATGTGTTACTTTGCTCATCTTTTGTTCCAGGTTGGCGGAAGCCAAGCTGTTGGATCAGTTAGGCGACGAAGGGATGCTGCAACTCGTGCCATGGAGGGTTGGCATTCCCAACGTCTTCTTGGTAATGGTCAGGTTTGTCATCCTATCATTAAGGTGAGTGGAGAACTCAGTGGCACTGTCTACATGATTACTTTCTTGAGATTTTCTGATTTTAATTTGCTTTATTGGCCTTGTATTCTTGTTCTCATCATCTTGCTGCTACAAGGCATTGCCAGATTATGTATCTTCTGTTTTTGGTTTAGGATAAGAGCTTGAGTTCTGTGCCAAGGAGTGAGAAGCAACTAAAAACGAATGGTATGACTTATTTGCTCAATCAACATCTTTGGCAGTGGAACAGTTGCAAACTCTTTTAACTTGGCTAATTGACTCAGGTCTTCTGAAGCGTAAAAAGCAATCAACTACTGAACATGCTATGCACATCTCTAATGTGAAAACAATGAAGCAACAGTTATGATCACTGGCTCCTTAGCTGTGTAATAGATGCTTGCATATTACCGTAAATATTGTTCTTAATTTTGAAAGTGTTTAAACAATTTCTCCTTTGGCAGAGGGGATACAATGGTTATTGACATAGGACCACCAGCTGACTGGGTGAAGATCAATGTGCAGAGAACTGTAAGAGCTCACTACTCTGTCTTATGATATTTTAGTACATTTCTTCCAAAAAATCCCTTGTGAATATGTTAGGTGTAAACTCTTGACTCTATGCAGAGCGACTGCTTTGAAATATATGCTTTAGTTCCAGGGCTTCTGCGTGAGGAGGTAAGATATGTCTCTTAAAGCTTTATCTTTTTATCCTCTCTTTCTCTCTCTCTCTCTCTCTCTCTATCTATCTATATATATATATATATATATATAGACAAACACACACACATATATATCAGTGTGATGCAATGGTTTTTGTCCTTTTAAGCCTTAAGCTTGATGTTTTGATTCATATTTTAGGTAGCACGGAGCTTACAGCTCAACAAATCAAATTTAATATTTCTAGTATATGGTTCTACTTTCTTTGAACTTGGTTACAAGGAAACAAACAAGGAAGAAAATGGAGTCCTAGTATTAGTTTTAAGAGCCTATGCACCATTTGGGTTTCTAGCAGTTGCATCAGACTAAGTTCAGACATGTAAAATTGAGCCCTGAATAATCATGATGCACATCAGCATATGTGAAGTGGGTTAAGATGCACATTTGTGTGGTCCACCTACAAGAATTTGAAACTTGTATAGTGAATTTTTGGTGGATAATTGTGAATGAAATGCAAAGGAAAGAATAATAGTGGACTCAGGGATGATTGTTAATTGGCTTGAACTTTAATCCCACGTGTAGTTAGTACCCTAGCTCAACTCAAACCTGCCTCAAGTTTATGCTTGTGATGCCTATATGATTCAGGTGCATGTTCAGTCTGATCCAGCAGGTCGCTTGATTATATCTGGTCAACCAGAGCAATTGGATAATCCATGGGGTGTCATACCATTTAAAAAGGTTTGTGAAAGAAAAATGTGTTTCAACTTATTTGGATACTTGCTTTTTTAGTCCGCTGGAAGTTATCTAGCACAAAGGGTGAGTTTTGTTATAACGTTAAGGTTACTCTATTGTGACTTGGAGATTACCAATTTGAGTCACAGAAACAACCTGTGTGTGAAAAAACAAAGGTATTTCTGTGTACATCTAATCCCTTTTCCATCCCAAATGTGAGAGTCTCGAGCACTGAGACACCCTTTTTTTTTAAAGTTACCTAGCATGTTCTGGTTCCTCAAAGACAACAAAACATTGTGGACCGGATCTTTTGCACCATGTCATCCATCATCCATGCATGCGCTGCATCTCTATGCCAACTCAGATTTTCAAATGAACAAGTGATAATTACATATACATATTCATGCCAGTGTTATGGCGTTGTTTATCCATTGAAATGAGGGGTTAGTGGGTTTTGTTTTCAGGTGGTCAGCTTACCTTCTAGGATAGACCCACATCAGACATCTGCTGTGGTCACCCTGCATGGCCAGCTGTTTGTACGTGTCCCGTTCGAACAATCGGATCTTTAGGAAGTGAAGATGACCGTTGCCCAAGCATGTGTGGATGTTAGGTTGCTCAACAAGACAAATGAACCATCTCTTGTTCTGGTCATGTCTGATTTTGTAGTGTAGGTTGTCTTGAGCTCACATTCGTGGCTTGAGATCATCTAATTGGAGTTATTAATATTGGAGTCCTTTTTGTTTCCGTGGTGAAAGTAGCATAGATAAGCAAAATTGGATCATTTATATGGCCGTAGGTATAGCTTCGAAGAGGAACAATTATATCCTAGTTTATTTGCCGTGGTCATTTAGGATGACCACGTAAGGTAATGGCCTTTCCCTATCTTTTCTCTCACATTTGCACCTGGAGATAATCTAATTGGAGAAATATATGTTGGAGTCACAATGTATTCTCTGGTGAGGTCGCGCGTAGATAAGCACAACTCGACTACCTTGCGACCTTAAGTATAGCTTCACAGAGGAGCAGCTACAGCCCAGTTGGTTTGGTCAATCAGGAGGCCCAGGGGACCTGGCACCCGTCCCTATCCTTAATTCCCCGTCTTTGCTATAGTGTAAGCCTAATAATTCAATTTCTTAGCTACCAGGACAACGTGAAGAAATTTATCATTTAGTTTATCAACTAAATTTCTATAAGCGAAATATTAATCTTTTTATTGTGGGCCTATTCTATTAATATATGAACCAGAGGGTAAGTTCGTTACCGTGATGCCTTCAAGCTAAATGTGTGTGGCTTTTTCTTTCTTTTTTTTTTTTAAAGAGTAAAGCAATGTTCTGATATACAAAATTGGAATAATTTAAATCAAGCAACCCTGAAAACCCAATACAATAATAAAGTTGAGTTTTGACGTTAAAGTCTAACATCTCACTTCTTACACGTTAAAAGATAAAAATCAACGATTCATCAATGCCTACGGCCCATGACAGCTTGTGGTCTAAACATTAGACACAGCCAAGCTACTCTATCTATGAAGCCTGAGTTTGTTCATATCATTCACGAAACTGGTTTGACGCAAAGTAGAGGAGAAAAGCAAAAAGATGGGTTAAAAAGCAAGAGTATAACCAATATGAACAAAAAAAAAAGAAAAAAAAAAAAGGAGAGAGAGAGAGAGAGAGAGTAAGAGAAAATAAAAGGGAAAACCGCGGGTAGAAAAAGCAATGGGATAGAAAATAAAAATAAAATATAATTGGGTTAGAAGTTGCTAAAATGGTTAGATGTCATAGATGACAAATGCGATGGAAGTTGCAAGTACCAATGCCGAGTAGGCGGGTTTCGATTTGAGAAATGCGAGCGAGCGTGTGAACTTTTGCATTGCGCAATTTGCAAAGAAGACCTAAAAGGAGGAGTTGCGTTTAAAATTTATTAATATTAAAATTAAGTAGAAAGATATATTTAAATTTGATATCATTAAAATAATAATTTTTTATAAAAATTAAATATTATTATTATTATTATTTAATTTTAATTTATAAATATAATAATTAATATATTTATTATATCTTTCTCAGTTAAAAACCAACAGGAGTGTGGGCTAGAGGAGGAGCAGCCCCGTCCGCGCCCGTAGACTTCTCATAAACTTGATTAGATTTAAGAAGTCACCACCGGGTCCCTCCCTATTTATAGCACTTTGCCATTGATTGATCTCTCACCTTCCCTTCGCCCGGGCCGGCACTCTCGGGTTACCGTTCAATCCGAACTTCCACTTTCATCAGAGGAAAGGAAAGACTCCGAAGAAAAGTGGACAGGTCAAAACAAAACAAGAAACCAGATTCAGAAAGAAAGAAAGAAAGGAGGGAACCAAATCTTTCTGTGCCGCGATCGTGCTCGGGGTGGGCGTTGGAGGGGTGTCTCTTCCTTTCTGGACTAACCATACAGCCAAGCGCGCATCCTCAACTCCTCCGCCCTCACCCCGCCCACTTACCCTTTTCCTTGTTAATTTTATTTATAGTCTACAGAAAAATAAAAAGAAAACGAGAAAAGAAAATGGAGGCCCGGCGGCGGCGATCGGCTACTGCCAATAATGTTGAATGCCCGCAGTACGATCCATCCCTCAAAATTAAAGCAAAACCAGTAAAAGCGGCGGACAAGGACGTCTCAGTCCCAACAGTCCGTGCATCGGATGCGTTGCCTCTCCCTCTCTACTTTACCAACGCCCTCTTCTTGGCCATGTTCTTCTCCGTCGTCTACTTTCTGCTGGGCCGTTGGCGTGAGAAGATCCGCACCTCCACCCCTCTCCATCTCCTAACCCTCTCCGAGATTGGCGCCCTCGTTGCCTTCCTAGCCTCTTTCATTTACCTCCTTGGCTTCTTCGGCATCGGCTTCGTCCAATCCCTCATTCTGAGGCCCCCTACCGATGATGATGATGATGTGTGGGCTGCCGATGACGACGCCGTCGCCCCTAATGATCATGATCATGATGATGATGATGTTCACCTCCTCAAAGAAGATTCTTGCAAGTTGCCGCCCTGCCCCCAATCCCTCGATCGCTCTCTTCTTTCTTCTCCTCCCAAACTAATCGCCGAAAATTCTCCTCTTTTTCCTCTTCCAAGGACCCAGCCCCCCGCCCCCGCTGCCAAGGTGCTCGACAATGCTCCAAATCCAATTCCCACAACAACAACTTCTTTGGCTTCCACCGCCGCGCTAGAAAAGGAATCAAGACAAGAAGATGAATATGGAGAAGAGGACGAGCACATCATCTCTTCCGTGGTCGCCGGTACCACTCCCTCCTACTCTCTCGAGTCTAAATTGGGGGACTGCAAGCGCGCTGCTGCAATCAGGCGTGAGGCTTTGCAGAGGATCACTGGCAAGTCCCTCTCTGGTTTGCCTCTCGATGGCTTTGATTACGACTCCATTTTGGGGCAGTGCTGCGAGATGCCTATTGGGTACGTTCAGATACCTGTTGGTATAGCTGGGCCTTTGTTGCTGGATGGCCAGGAGTACTCTGTCCCCATGGCCACCACTGAAGGCTGCTTGGTTGCCAGCATCAATAGGGGCTGCAAGGCCATCCACTCGTGCGGTGGGGCTACCTCCGTGTTGCTTAGAGACGGGATGACCCGAGCCCCTGTTGTCAGATTCCCCAACGCCAAGAGGGCTGCCCAGTTGAAGCTCTACTTGGAGGATCCTGAGAATTTTGACACCGTCTCTTTGGCTTTTAACAAATCTAGCAGGTATGCTAGGCTCCAGAGCATCAAGTGCGCTATTGCCGGCAAGAATCTTTACTTGAGGTTCTCTTGCAGCACCGGCGACGCCATGGGAATGAACATGGTTTCTAAGGGTGTCCAAAATGTCTTGGATTTCCTGCAGAATGACTTCCCTGACATGGACGTTATTGGAATTTCTGGTAATTAATGTCTTTCTCTTTTATTTCCTATCTGATGATTTTTCGTTCTTATTTAATGTTAAAATTTTAATGATCAGAATAGCATTATCTGATTCAATCCCAATCCTCTGTGTCTTCTCCTCTTTTCCTCTTTTTTATTTTTTATTAGTCCGCCCATCTAAAGTTTTCTTTTTCAATTTTTGGTTTAAAGTTTTACTGACGGGTTTTGTCTTCCTCGTCCAGACCTAAGTGATGGCGGCAAAAGGAACAGAACTTAAGGAATTTTTCTCGCCACAATCCATTAGTTAATTAATCAAATAAGATTATAAGAATATGAATATGCATGTTAGTATTAAAAGGAATGCGTGTTCTTTATGTCTTCATAATGATGATGCGATGATAACCGATGGATCAGGAAACTACTGTTCGGACAAGAAGCCTGCCGCTGTGAACTGGATAGAAGGAAGGGGGAAGTGGGTGGTTTGTGAGGCCATTATCACGGCTGATGTGGTGAGGAAGGTGCTGAAGACCAACGTGGAGGCCTTGGTGGAGCTTAACATGCTGAAGAACCTTACTGGTTCTGCAATGGCCGGAGCTCTTGGGGGATTCAATGCTCATGCCGGTAATATTGTCACTGCTGTCTACATAGCCACTGGCCAGGACCCCGCACAGAATGTCGAGAGCTCTCATTGTATTACTATGATGGAAGCTGTTAATGATGGACGGGATCTTCACATCTCTGTCACCATGCCTTCTATTGAGGTCATTCATTTTACTGTATATATCTATATATAATTTTTCTTTATTTTGATTATCCTGCCTTTTTGGTTTCCTTCTTTTTCCCTTCTCTGCGAAGCATGATTTGTTAGAACCACTGCTAGTGTTGGGATGTGGTTATCGGTCTTACTCTTGTTTTGTACCAGTAACCAACAACCATTGGTCACCTTTCAGGTTGGTACTGTAGGAGGTGGTACTCAGCTTGCATCTCAATCTGCTTGCTTGAACTTACTTGGGGTCAGGGGCGCTAGCAAAGAAGCACCTGGAGCGAACTCAAGGCTCCTGGCCACCATTGTAGCTGGCTCTGTTCTCGCAGGGGAGCTCTCGCTCATGTCTGCAATAGCAGCTGGACAGCTTGTTACAAGTCACATGAAGTACAATAGGTCGAGCAGAGATATTTCAAAGGCAGCTTCTTGCTAAAGATAGGGGATGACATAGGGGTAGCTCCAATGGTGTTTTAGGTCAATCCATAGACCATCTGTTGTTTTTCCTAGGCACTTTTAAAGAAACAAGGGAGGGAGAGAGAAGGGGGGATTGGAAGAAAAAGCAGCAACAGCACGAGAAAATAGAGTTTAAATTGAAGTGGGAGCTCTGCAATAGTCTCTCTTGTTCATTCTTTTTCTGTGTCTCTCAATTAAAGGAACGTAATATATGCTTTGGAACTGTTTACCATTACATATAACGGGTTATGTTTTCATTTTCTTTGCCATCAAATCCTGGGTGCATTTAGGGTTATATGCTCTGGGAACTATGTGCAATTATATAACAGGGCTATCTTTTCATTTTCCTTGCCATCAAAATTCTGGTTGATGTTGGATACTCGCCTATCTTTGTATCTTTGTTAGACGAAGAGAAACATCTTATTGTTTTCTTCTTTTTTTGTTTCTCATGGGGGATAAAAAATTAACCATCATTTTCTCAAAAGGGAAATCGGGAAGTGCAGGCCCGGTCTTCGGAACGGTAAATGATTATGCGGAGTGGAATATGTTCGGATGGCCGATTTGTTATTACTGGAATAGTTTCAGATCTCATTTTAACCAGGAAGCACGTTAAGCCTTATAAAAGCATACTCCCAGAGTCAGGCATGTTTTCCAGTACTTCTATTAAAGCAAGTAAATACATGGATTTGCCAGGATAAATCGTCTCTTTTTTTTGGGGGGGGGGAGGTGGGGAAGGGAATATGTACCCGATCTTTAGTTTTAAAATCCATCATCGAGGATGATCTAATCGTTTTATTTATGTCCCGTCCATTCCACGTTAGCATCACGTTCCTTCCAGGTTCCTACTCCCGGCCCTCAATTTTAAAACAGAGAGTTTCAAGAACTACAATCTCGAAGCAAACATACAAACAGAGGAAAAGAGATGACTGTCAAAACAAGTATTTGTTTCGTTCCCGAATCTGTTACTGTGAGGCATTCATGGAAATAAGAACATACAAGCGTAGACTCTTAATCATCAGGTTTTCTGTTACTTAGGTGCACATTAATCACTTAATTTCAATTTGCTGCAAGATCACTAGCTTCTTATCTCCGTTGAGACGTTGAAACGTCATCAGTTCTTCGATCCTCGTTAAGGTTCACTAATCGAATGCCGGCATGGACTGCCGCGTAAAAGAAGTTGGTCATGTAAAGGTAATTTGCATCGTTGGTTACTGAACTTTGCACCACGTTGTTTTTTTTTTTTTTTTCATTTTTTTAATTTTTATGAAAGCTTCAATTGTTTCATCTAAATTATTAGTCTTTGCTTGAAGTTTTAATCGAGTCATTTATTCAATCCCCATTAGGGAGGTTAAGGACATGAGCGATGAAATTTTAACAACGTTAATTGCAGCGCAAAAATAAAAAATGTGAGAATTAATTATCCTCGCATTCTTATGGCATTACTTATTTTCGGCTAAAACCATATTTGTTTGTAGTATTTTAATAAATTTTAAGTAACCCGATTGTAACTTTGATGTAAAATTCAATAATCAGCCTGCAAATTATCTTTATTTATATAACATGTGGTTGTCTAATATAAAATTGATGGATTGGCGATTAGAGATTCTGTGATTTGTATGCACGTAGCAAATAAAAGACGAGTCGTCAAGTTTGGACTTGAACGACAAGTTCGATGGCTAATGGGACAAACGAGCCAAAAAGTGCCGAAAGAGCGAAACAGTGGTCGTGCTCGTCCTAGTCTAGGAGGAACGGGACGTCAAGTTTATGAGTTGGATAATCCGAAGTTTATGTTCCCAACTGCCGATTTTATATGCCAATTACTGTTCTAAATGGCCAGTTAGATAGAGTCTCAACCGACGCAAAAAAAAAAAAAAAGTCAAAATTCATGGGGATACATTGGAGTATAAACAGAAAATTGCAGTTTTAGTCCATTCTTTGTTTTGTCATATATATGTATGTATGTATCTGACTCTGGTGGCGCGGCCTGGAGTGGGTTTTTTTTTTTTTATAGAATGAATTAATGTGAAGAGACACAAAGACAGATTCCATTTTGGTTTGTTCCTTGTGATCATCCCTTGCAAGTAAGTTACTAATCCATCCGCTTGAATTAAAGCTTGTTTATTCGGGCGAACAGAAACATTTAACTTTTTACTTCACCGCCACCAGAAAGCTATGGCATGAACTAGCTAAGGGAAACCCCGTGGCCATTAGATTTATCCATGCAATTAATTTAATGGATATGTACTAAATACGATGCTTAATTGCGGGTCATTGCTTATTATTGCTCGTGGATAAATATCGGCAGTTTGACTAATAATGATATCCAATTCACGAAGTCGATCGCAACCCTTTAGGATTAGGTCCTTTTCGCAATCCCCCCCCCCCGGGGGATTTCCGGAATTGATCCTTCCGTCCGGCACTCATTAATTGTTTGGTTCGCTACCCTGCCCAGTTAGGCTCAAGCTAACTAATAGTGGGTAATATGGGCTTTATAGCTGAGTGCTTAGGTTTGGAATGGATCTGCCGAATCCTTCGCCTGCTATATTAATTAATTGAATAACAGGAAATAAAATAAACGGGCATATATATCGTTGAGTCAACAACAACACGTATTATTGACAATGGCCAACAAATCAGGCGAAAACCGACTAGTACTACTAGCCAAGCCAGAGGCTGGACTTCACGTAATGGGATGGGCCCTCGTTTTATAGTGGTACTCAGCTTACTAATTTGACCGTGTGGATCAGTGCGTGTGGTGTGGGACTCCCGTCCGTTGCATTCACGTACGCGCACCATTTCTTATTTTATGTTCGAAGAGAAATAAAAAAAAAAGGAAAGAAAAGAAAGTGCCATATTAGTATGCAAGAGGATAAATTTTCAAACATTTCATGTCCCATTTATTTTGCTACTCATGGTAGCTAACAGGGATGTTCTATTTTTATTTTGTTATTTTTTTTTTTTAAAAAAAGAGAGAGATGAATTTCTGGGTCGTTTTTGGGATTTGTCAGTAAAAGATAATACTGCTCTTCAGTTACGGGAAGAAAACATGTCATAATTACGAGCCTTGCCCTTCTTTCTTACAATATCAGATTAATTTAAGTAAGTTAGCTTTCAAATTTCAACGGACAGACTGGCTGGACTGGACTGGACCCTGGCGAATTCTATTTCTCGTCTTCGCTTGAGAAATTAATATCGAACACGCGACCTTTGATCTCTACGTCTATCGACTACTTAGCAACGAGCTACGGCACACAAGCTGCTCAGCGCTGCGGGTGCACATTTTTCGTCGTTTTCTGCTCTCATTTATATAAACCACGTGAAGGGTGGATCCAGATCCAGCTCATGAGGTCCCCCGCCATCACAATTAATATTCCAATGTCCAACCACCCACCTCAAGCCTCCAGCTCCAGTAGGATAATTATTGCCCCTACCCTAACCCACTTAAGTGATTAATGAGTTAGCTATTCTTCCGGGAAGCCCGATATTATTGATTACAATTAAATTCCTTGCTCAAAATTAAATTAATGAACCTACTCACCTCGAATTAACCGTTCATCTCTCTAAAACGATTCAATTCAATTAATAAAAAAAAAAACTAAAAAATAAACGGATCTATATATACATATTATCTCATAAATTATTCAATGCCCTATCCTCGAAGAGTTGTTCCGATTCAATTTTTTTTTAAAAAAGAATTTTTGCACGTATAAATTTGCCTCTCCGAATAAAAAAAAAAAAAAAGTTTGAATTCATACATGCTATGGACTACGCATTTATGTATAAGATTAATAAAAATTTAGGTGAGAAAAAGAAAGAAGAAAGTTTTGAATTTCTTTTAAACTTATGGTGTAATAAATATACTAAAAAAAAATTGGAATTCATTGTTAAAATTATCACATTGTATCGAACAAATAATTATTATTCAACTGAAAAGTCAACGCCTAAAAACATTAATAAAAGGAGACGAAAGAATTGCGCCTTCGGGCACATACAGAATCAATGGATGCGGCCCCGCCGATATTTCAGGCGGTGCGCGTGGAACGTGCGGATCTTTGATACTGATGAATCTCTGTGGGCTTTGACTGGGAGACCTGCCCTCCATAATGCATATGGACTACTTACTCGGTCAGTGCTCCTGGGATAGGACTAGGGGTATCATCACACAGTCAACGTTCACATCACATCGTTTAATACAGTCGTCGTAGTACGCACCCACATGGATGGAAGTGGATGTGGAAGTTTTGCCACTTGCTTGCGAGGCAGTCAGTCCACACCACAATTACCAGCAATCCCCCTCCCAACCCCCACCCCGCCAACGACCCTAGCCCCCACCCCTCCAACAACCCTAGCCCCCACCGTAGTCACACGCCTCTCTGCTTTATTTACACGATTAAAGACGGCAACACCCTTTTAGATATTATAATTTGAGTTAGTCTACGGCTATGCGCGCATGTTAGTTCCCGATATGCATGCATGTACAAAGACACTCGGGATTGGTGAGACTTAAATCTAGCTACTGATTCACCTTTCGTGCACACAGTTGAGTGACGTAAACTATATTATAGCTTACATTACATGCGTTGGTTGTTAGTTGCACGTCATGTTTTATTGTTGATTGACATCGGGTTAGTTGGGTGGTGACAAACCGCTCCGTTCAAATACATCCTACAAACAAACAAATGTTATATACATATGCACTTACGAACAGATCCTTACCCTAATAAACATTTGTCCATCTAACAGTAGGATCCGCAAGTTTTCAAAAGAATTCATGCTATTTACTATAATGCACTTTGATTTAGGCCCGTCCAAACGCGCGCGAGCGCACACACACATGCATTCAAAAGAACACGAATTCCTCCTTAATTTTTAAGGGCATTGACATACATCATTCACCAATAAGACCCTTTGAGTGATTCTTTGGGAGGAAGGAAAAGATGAGTTTACGATCTAAACTCCGAATTTTGGAAGCAAAAGCTGTTCTCTTCACTCGCTCGTCCCGAGTAACGAAATTACCACACCACACCACCCATCTTGTTTGCTGTACGAGTACGAAGCTACAAGCCAAAGAACAGGATGCGTCTAGGAAACCAGACATAATCTCAATCACTTTGAAGCATTATCCCCCATAGATTTGAAAAATACTTTCATTCATACTGTAAAAACGTTATGGCTAAATCAGCCAATACCCCATTGGGGAAGGATTGAGGACCACGACATTTGAATTCGAAGGGATACACCAAAACTGCGATTTTTAAGATGCATTCACATATACAACCACTATATTTAAATAATGGACTCATTTCATTACTATTGGGCCTATACATGATTGGAAAATGTCGCTTAGGATATGCTGAACTTCTCCTGAGCTATGCTCGCTCTGCACAAGATCTACCAATAAAGGGAACAACTGCGATATAAATCTCCTGAAGGAATGCCGCGGCAAACCACTTATTGCCCGCAAAGTGGATACCAGTAGTGAAGTCCTTGCTGCTAACTCTTCCTTTTTGGCCGAGCCTAATGGAAGAATCCAATGTATCACTGGCTGCTTAACCATTTTCTGCTGTGTCAATTCAGGGCCACCACATTTTATATAAATCTGCAGTACTTCTTCACAAACTGTCATCAGCAGTGGTTCTATATTTATGGCCTCGGACATGGACGGGTTATCCACAAGTAAATTTTGGAGAAAGTTGAGATAATTCTGATAAGACTCATTTTCAAAGTGGACGATGGGAGGGTCAGACAGCTCAAGTATAGAGCATGCTTTCTGTAGCTTCTTCTGTAGCACCATGTCAGAGTTCAGTTGGCGAGCTTGCAATGAGACACAGGAAAATATATCTAGAAGGGTTCTCACATTGGCTTCCGATAACAATTGTACATGTGCTTTGTACAAATCAGTTGCAACCTGACATGTTTAAGGAAAATAAACATCAGAGAAAATCTATCAAACCAAAACTCACGGAACAACAATATGATTTTCACTGAGTGCGTGTGTGTCTCACATCCAGAAAGAGAGAGAACCTGTAGAATGAGAAGCTGAACAGCAATATGGCTCTTCAATCTTGAAGCCACATATGCCAGGATCTGAAAATTGTGGTCTTCAAGATCAGCGTTGTCAAAGACATGATCAGAGGAAACATCCACATCAGAGTAAGGCTGAGAGTTGTTGCGCAACTCAATGTCATCCGCACTTTTTAGGACCTTCATAAGACCAGGCAATGTAGATATAGCAGCTTCATTCAACGCCAGAAAGATTTTTTTCCATTCATCCTCTGAAAGCCTACCCCCCAATTCACCTGTCAGTTGCAACAATGCAGCAACCCCTGTGCTAGCAGGACCTTGAACAGGACTTTTAATGAATCCTGTCACTATTGATATCACTGTTTGTAGCTGAGGTCTCACAACACTGAAAAACCTGACAAATAGATCTGCTAGACACTGGGCCGCCGCCGAAGAGGTTTCAGGATCCCAAGTACTGGCTTCAGGATGTGGAGATGCTGAAGTTGATAAATGCTGGTCATCTTTAATTGGGGTGTCCTTGTCACTGATGCCATTGAATATGGGAAGAATGACAGAATTGAAGATGCTGATCCAAAATGAATGCGAGAAAAGATGGCCATGGTCATTCAGAATATTGAAGAGGACTTCCAAAGCACTCTTTCGAATAGCTGATCGAGGATCCGATGTTAGTTTTGATAACCCTGAAAAAACATCAATTTATCCACATGAAATATAAGAATGGCATTATCTTTCAGAAACTATATGGTAGTGCGCCATGGTCTAGAAAAGACTCATTTGACTATTCTTGATGGAACAAATTTACCGGTCTGAGCTCCTTAGCTTAGTAGCTGCAATCTAATAAGGCCTCAAACGTACTCTGATAACCAAATAACCTATGTAATGGACAACAGATTATTGAAAATTGCAAAGTAACAGCAGTGTCAGATTCAAAAGATCCCACCATGGCTACAGCCAATACAAAGTCTAGTGCCCAAAATGAGTATCTAGCCATTGGCAGCAGTAAATCCTCAACTCTATCGCTATGATGTTAGCATGCATATATCTGACTAAGGCCTCAAATGTACTCTGATAACCAGATAACCTATGTAATGGACAACAGATTATTGAAAATTGCAATGTAACTGCAGGGTCAGATTCAAAAGATCCCACCATGGCTACAGCCAATACAAAGTCTAGTGCCCAAAATGAGTATCTAGCCATTGGAAGCAGTAAATCATCAACTCTATTGCTATGAGGTTAGCACGGACATATCTGATTAAACAGAGAATAGAGTGAAACGTGATTAAGTTTCCCGCAGAAATATGGCAGTGGGTAAATGGTGGGTTTCAGAAATCCAAGAGAAGAAATCCAAAATGCATGAAATAGTCACCAAGTTGCAGTCTACCATTGCTATGTACCTCTCCACTGGGCATGTTACCTGTAAGCAAAGGAATCCAATAGGAGGCATGATCATCTTTGTGATTAGAGTATTGCAACTCTGAGGCAACCTTATTTACAACTGGGCTTGCCACTTCAACAGATCCGCTTTTCTCCCTGCAAACAAGTCCTTCTTCTGCAAGTTTCACAGCACAAAACCGAAGAAATGCAATGGCATTGAGGCTCACATCACTGTTGAATCTGCTATTAGTGAAGGTGGTCAGGCATCTAACACAATCTGTGAAAGTTGTTGTCTCCGTCTCAGTTATATAAGGAAAATACTCTCGTACAATTTTTTCCATGGTCTCAAAGGCCAACAAGACAATATTCTTCCTCTCATCAGCTGCAGCAGCTGTAAAAACCTGAGGAAAGAATGAGATAAAACAATTGAGAAAGTTGGCCACCTCTAGATCATTTTAGGAGTCAAAGAAAAAGATCAACAAAAGCTAATATTCCCTTCTTCTACAAGAAAGGCTTATTATTACAAATGCCAATAAGCAACTCAAGTTTCAAGCTTTTGAGCAAAGTCTAATGTCCAGAAAACTTTAAAGCTTATATCACATGAAGGATTAATAAAGGACTCCAACGTACCATAAAAACACTTTTCCAACCAGATTTGACATTATTGACGCGACTAAGGACCATTTGTGAAATACATCGAACAATTAGTTCCCTAATTTCTGTGGAGCTGCTTTTCTGCATAACAATCACAAATGGTCTCAGAAATTCACTCTGGAAATTGTAATTTGCCAGCTCCTCACGTTCTAAAAATTTCTTTGCTAGTTGACGCAATGAATCCATCACAAAAATTGCAACGGAGAGATTCTCTGACAAACCAACTGAAACAAAGAAATCAGAGAGAACATTCCATATACGGGACCAAACTAGTCTGATGTGGTTCATATTGTAATGCCTGTCCACAGAAACCATACTGTAATTAGTAAAGCACCCAAACTACTCATTCCATTCGCCAAAAAGGCTGTATCAATGTCAAAGAGATTATGCATTGTAAGACATAAAAATCTTCTCAGGGAAAAGGAGAAAGATCATACGCAATCTCAACAATTTTAGTAAGGCTAAATACACGAGGGTCTGTTGGGGACTGCAGCTCAGACATTGCAACTTTGCAAAGTGCTTTCACAAAAGCTACAATTGCTTCACTGTTCAACCTTTGGCTATTGGCAAACACGTGGTTCAACTCATAATTCCCAATCTGGTCAAGCAGATTCAAATTTGAAATGAAGTTATTAATCTGCTCCGGGCTCACTGGTCCAGGAGAATTGATTCCAGCTAAGGTGCTGTCATATGAACCCCCTCGAACAACAGCCATTACAGCTGGATTCTGGAGGGTTCCTTTTTTCTTTAGAGATGGATAACCCATTGACTTCAGTGATTTATCATCTGTCTCAACATTAGATGCATTCAGAAAAGATGCATCAGGTGGTGCACCCTCTCCCAGAAGCTGCAGATGTTCAATGCGGGAGAGACATGTTAATATATGCTCCCACGCTTCCTGAAGATAGTTACCATCTTCAAGGGCAATTGCTATTATTGCCTGCAAGAATTCAAATATTTTGCACAAATTCATACAAACATAAAGGATAACAAATAGAGATTTGCTAAAGAACAGCACATAAATGTTCCTTATGTTTGAGGTCTGGGTGAGAAAAGCGTGCATGAGTTTTGATATCCTGCTTCTGCTTTGGTCCTATCAAATGTCTAGAATGACACAAAAGAAAAAGACTTCAGTCTTTGCATGACAATGTGACCTAATTACCTTCACAGCATCAACATTCTTTTGCTTCATATCTGCGGCACAATGAAGATAAGTAAACTTTGCCACAGAGGTAACAAATGCATCTCTATGGGTTTGCATACCCATTACAGAAGTGACATGAACTGCATACCGAAAGCCCTGTAAGCACTGAGAAGTAGCAAGCTTATCATCACTCTGGTCAAGAGTAACACTAAATGCAGCCAGCATAGGACCCCAGCAGACCTCAATCATGAACCTCAAGATTGCTGCGTCTGTAACTACATGATACACTGACCTGCAACACCATAATTGCTTATTACTTCAGCCACTAGATGAGAGGATATGCTTAGTTTTTTTTTATTTTTTCGTTTTTTTTGGGTTAGGGGCACAGGTACAGAAGATACTGTGATATAAGAAGAGGACTTATTTTCTTAAACACAAGATAGCGAAGTGAAGCATTCTCATTTTGAGACAATAAGACATATATCTTACAGAAACACCATAAAAAGTAGCTTGAATTAGCTTACCCTGATTTTCCTGTTTTTGCCCTAAACTGCTCTTGAATATGCCTTATCAGGAGCCCATTTGCACCCAATGGCTTTTCTTCAGTCTGCTTCCAGGTGACTAGATTCAATATACCATCCAAACCTAATAGTCTATTTAAGCTGTTGGCCTGCTTGCTTTGAGGAACAGAATAATCAGCACTCATCTTAATTTCATTTTTCACAATCTGATCATAGATGGCACCCAGATACTCTTCTGGTAAATCCTTGCCATCATCTATTCCACGGTTGTTCCTGATAAAATCTGCCTTAGTCATCTGGTGGGTACCCAACCCAGAAGAGAAGTTAGTAGAAAGCAAAGTTAAATCTACATTCATCAGTATATACTCAACTATATGTATCCCCTCATTTAGGCACATTTATAATCAGTGGACAAGATTTTACAATATTTTTCAACTTCACACGTTACTTTTCAGGTTTATTATGCTGTTTCAGCAGTATCGTTCACTGTTTTCCATGAATGAAAGTAGAAAATGGTACAAACTAGATGTGTACAGATTTTCATCCAAATATCCCCTAATGCCAGGTCTATTGACAACAAAACAAGATATGATCTCATGACAAGATCTGAAATGTGAGAACTTACCCTAACCAAAAAGATTACATGGGAATCAGGGTAATTTTATAAACACTGAATTATTTGATCATGTTACATTTTAACAAAATGCCAAAAGGAAGGAGCAACTCTGGGGGCAAAGCAAAGTATACTTTTCAGTTGAGCGGGGTGGTCGAGAATGTTCAGCCAAAAGACAAATGGGGTAAGATTTTGCATGCAAACCTTATCTTTCACCATGCTGTTGTGGGCATCTGTATTGAGCATTATCACAGAGTAAGCAAGAACATAAGCAGTGTCTGCACTGGTAAATGAATTTGGATTGCATTTACAATAGCGCTCAGCAAATTTTTCCATGATGCGGTCAATCTTCTGTGCCTCTCCAGGTAACCTGAAGCCTTGCAAGAAAAACCTTATTGCTTCCCCAAAGTCCATTTCTTTAAAATTAAAGGAGTCAATGTAAGCATGCATGACTCTCAAACAAAACTCATCCCTTTCACCCAAATAGTCACCAATCACAGTTTCATTTAAGCCACTAGTCTTTTTAAGGAAGGCAGCAACATCTTCTGGAGAACCACCGATCTTTTTAGTATTTATGAGAAATTCAACACCCTTTGTTGGTTTCCGATTAAACAGCGCAATACCTTTCTGCATGTAACAAGGCAAACTCATCACACAAGGGCAAACACTCTAATAATCAGAAATAAAAACAAAGTAACAAAATTGTGCCAGCGGAGAGGATAGCAATATATATATTATTGTCAGACTCATAAAGCAGCAATGAGTAGCCTATAAACAGCTAATTTCCAGTGATGATAAATGAATTCCAGTCATAAGAATGAAGTGATGATCAACCTGGAGTTCAATTTTGTAAGCCCGCCGCTGTTCAAGGTTAGCAGCATCTGACATTTCAGAGTTCATTTCTGCATGTACATCATAGTCAGGGACATTTCCATCTTCTCCACTTGGTATTGAATGATTCTCTGTTAGAGTGTCAAACTCAGAATTCTTAAGCAGATGGGATTCTCCTACTCTCAGCTGTTGATCCATCCATGCACCCATCGATTTGATGATGGTAACCAAGCACTTCACAGATTCGTGCCTAAAAGTAATGTCCTGGGCCAAAGAGAAACTTGTGGTTGAACCAGGGGTTGGACCTAGCGCAGTTTTTAAAAGGCCATTTACAATCCTGCAAACATCTGATGGAATTATGAGGGTTTTAATACTTTTTTCTCTACCTAAACACAACACTGAAATAAGGATTACATAGTCCTACATATACAAAGGCAACTTCGCATGGCCCAAGGTTAATGCAGCTATGTAGCCAAAATATAAACCAGAATAAACTAAAAACCTTTCAAGGATCCCCCCCAACACAATTGATCACTGAACCAGCCCAACAACAGAAAGTGGAGGTTATTCCTCCTTTTTCGTTAGGGTCCATTGTTTCTCCTATCCTGCTTGCTTTGCAGGACAGAAAAAGTACTAAGGAGAGTTTATTTTCCTTTCTACAAATGAATGCATCAAAGTCTTACCCATTGTTTGATCACCATAAAAGCGTTAGTGTTGCTGCAATTATCCCCAGGTCAATGTCCTCCCCTTTCTCGAAGGAGTTAATTTAACAGGATTTGTCCCTTAAAGAAATTAGTGTTAAAGGCAGAACCAGACTCCAAGATCAAAGTACTTGCATTCTGTTCCTCTGGAAGTTTGAGACTAAAGAATGAGGTTTTCTTTCATTGACTAAGGTGAAGAGACCATTTTAAGATAATGTTCATGAATTGTTTAGAATAGAGGGACTCAAGCATTCTAAAGATCACAAGGAAATATTATCAGAAATTCCATAACTTCTAGAAATGGCAACCATTAATTTGAATCAAGACGCGATAAGTGAGGAATACAAATGTGTAATACCTTTCATATATGTTGGGAGCATCCACATCACAATCATAGTTAACAAAGACATCAATTATTATCTGTGAATCTTGAGCAACCTTCTCCAAAAGATTCAAGACCGTCATTTTTTGCAAGAAACTAGGCTGGTTAACATTCTCAAGCACACGGAGGACAAGCATGGGAAAGAATATTCCAATTTCTGTCTTCAGTCTTGATCTAAACTTTGATAACAAGATCATAAAAATAGAACACTGAAGCTGAAAAATAGCCATAACTGACAACGCGCTATTCTTTAACAATGACAAGCAGAGGTATTCCTTAACAGCACTAAGAAACCTGCTCCAGGTAAGAAAATATATTAGATTCTTCATTGATGAGAAAGTAATGCGAGGAGGGACAAAAAAGGAACAAATAACTACATACAACTTTCCAATGATTGTTTTACTTTTCATATGCTTCCCTTGTCAAATTAACTAGGTAAACAAAATATTAGTCAATCCATTTGTGTAAAATGGAAGGCCCCAACAAATTCCAAAAGCCTGGAAAAGTGAAGTGGAAACAATAGGCATGCCATGAGGAATCATAGCTCAAAAAGGAAAGCGAAACAGAATTCACATCGCCAAACCCATATACTTAAAATTACAATTTTAACACAAAAAAGGAGAAAAACTCCAAGTTTAAGAATACCCAATTCAACGACATATTGTTCTACAAAAAGGAAAAAAGGTTATTTTTACCCCTTTTATTGTCTTGAGACTTATTAAAAAGTCATGAGCAGCATTACTTCCCTTGTTTACTTCCCTCCTTTTGTTGAAAACAGGTAACAATTTAATTAAAAGATTGCTTTGTGTAATGCTTGTAGGCAAGTATGGTAGCGCCAAGATGTAACTGACTTTGAAGCTTCTATTTTTGCTATGATTAGATTAAGATGAAATTAACTAAAGCTGATTTCTTAGTTTTCTTCTGCATTCACAACAACAAACAAAATACACAGAATACGACCTTAAGTAGCAGCGAAAAACATCATTCAATTAAGTTGTATAGCAATGGTATTCTCATAAATTTTACTTAACATTGATAACAGTGATCCCACCTGAGATTTAAAATTATATTTTCATAAATAAGAAATACACAAAGATGCTGTGGTTATAAATCAGAGTGGATACACAAAGAAAAGACTTGCCTGTCATTGTTGTGCCAAATTGGACCTCCATTGTCCATGACCACCTTGAGCAACTCAAGAGACAATATCTTCCCTCTCAAAAGAATTTGGTCATCTAAGTTCTCCTGAGATGAAAACTTCATAGAAAGTTTGCAAAGATTCCTGAAAAGAAGAAAGCCATCCTCCCTAATCTTACTCAACCCAGCAGTAGCAGTGGTTCCATCATCACCACTGGACTCAGTTCCATCCATTGCTTCCCCATCACTCAATTCAGCTTTTGATACATTGGTATCATGGTCATCAGAAGGTTGTGAAGTTACATCACCATTGCCAATGCCATTTTGCAACTTGGTAGATGGCATATGCAGCAAAAGTTTAGGATCACTGGCAGCCCCTTCACAGGCAGACATAACCTCACTGACAAAATTCTGAGAAAAATGAATGGAGCTGCCCTCATTCAGATTCTTATCTGTAAACTCCAACAATTCACTAACAGAAACGGTTTTAGCAGTGACATCCAGAGAGTCCTCCTCCACTCTGGTAAAAACAACGAGGATGATCTGGGCAAGTACAGATTTGGCACATATCTGATTGGTACCATTCAGGCCACCAAGATAGACATTATAACAAGTGCGGACAATGTGCAACAAACATTCCCCACGAATCAAGATGCAGGGAGATCGAATGGCCACAAGCAAAACACGAAGAACAAGGAGCTCAATGGATTCCTCTCCAATGCCACAGACCCTGCAGATGCTGTCAATCAACTTAGAGATGATGATGGTATCTGTGACAGTGGCGTAGCTGTTGAGGTTGGAGGGAGAGGATGAATGGGCGGAATCCTGATGGCGTTCAATTTCGCCGCAAATGAGGCCTAGGGAGAAAAGTTTGAAGGCACATTCGAGGGCAGGCTCAGCAACCTTAGCATAGGCAGAATCCAAAGCGAGAATGAGAGGATTGAGAAGGAAGTCAGCATCAGAGGGCGAGACACCAAGGAGAGGAGAGTTGGGATTGGGATCAGAATCGTAAAGGGATTCAAGCTTGTGAAGAACGGATTTGCAGGTGGAAACGAGGTGGGAATGCTTACGCCATGCAGCGTTTTTAACAATTTTGTCAAGAGAGGGACCCAGAGCCCGACCGCATCTGGAAGGTCCACCTAGGGTTTGTGACGCGGACATTTCTTCTCTTCTCTTTTATTTTCCTCAATTCTTTTTCTCTTATTCTTGTGCTTCTTCTTGTTGATTTGGGGCTGGGCCAGCCAGGCCTAGAGCATCTAACTGGCTAAGAAGGAAGGCTGCGTTGTTCTGCTTTGACAACCTAATAAGAGACTAATAAGACACAAAGAGAGTATGAATGAATGAGTCGTCCTCGTCGTCATCATCATCATCTATCATCTTATTTAATTATGAGTAAAAGTGAATGGAAAAGGCAACCTATGCTTGCTTGCTTGCTTACTACTGCTGCTAAGAGATTACTAGTATGCATTCATTCACATCAAACGGCATATCAATATATCATCACATACAATT
This sequence comes from Bruguiera gymnorhiza, assembly GCA_020883675.1. Lineage (NCBI taxonomy): Eukaryota > Viridiplantae > Streptophyta > Magnoliopsida > Malpighiales > Rhizophoraceae > Bruguiera > Bruguiera gymnorhiza. Next base: position 788,083 of record JAIRCJ010000041.1, on the reverse strand, counting down.
CACATTCACGTTAATACTCATATTCATGTTCATATTCTCAGAGAGAGAGAGAGAGAGAGAGAGGCACAGATAGATAAATAGATAGATAGATAGATAGATAGATAGATAGATGGATGGATCTACATCAGAAGAATAACCTGGTAGTAATAGTCGTATCCCCCTTCCTCAACCGTCCAATCATCCATCTATTTATCCACACAGATGGTCAGTCTATCCTCTCAAATTGTATCCATAATCCATCCATCCAAAACGTTGGATTGCATTCATATAGAGCGCGCGCGCGCGCGTGTGCGAGAGAGAGAGAGAGAGACAGAGAGATCTTAATTTGATGCTGGTATGGAAATGAGGTGGAACGATTGCGTGGGTGGCATGTGCCGTGCCTGCTCCCTGGAACTCTAATTACTGCAAATATGCAATTTTAGTCTTTGACAGAAGGAAGCGGAGCGAGGCATAAACGGAAAAGAAGAAGAAGCAAAGGGTAAGGAAGACGAGACAAGGGAGCGATCGAGAATCAAATCCCCTCTCTCTCTCTCTCTCTCTCTCTGGGGTCGCTCTCCTAATTAAAAACGAAAAACGTTTTTTTTATTTGATTTTTAAAAAAAAGAAAAAGAAAAAGAAAAAGAAAAAGAAAGAAGAGGTGCGTAGAATCAAACATTTCTTTCTTCGCGACGTCATTTTCGTCGGTTATTTCGCCTCCCCTCCTCCCCCCACCCCAATTTCCCTATGTACCGAAAAAAGAGAATAAATAAATAAACAATTAAATAAATTAGACGGTCACGGGTCACGGGTCACCACCACGCGCAAAAGCTACTTTTAAGTTATTTTAAATATATTTGAAGTAATTAGATACCTGTCTTAAGCATAAATTTCAGAAATATGTATTAATTAAAAGGTAAAAAAAAATATACTAAATACGTATTTGAATAATTATATCCAGGCGTCTCATAGACGAAGAAAAGAGTTATAAGTATGGGTAGAAGAGTGACCGCTGAAAAAAAAAAAATACAAAAATGAAACGATTGTTATGTTTTCATAAAAGATTTTTTTGTCTTGTACGAGTGATCTGTCACGATGAATTTATAATTCTCGTAATTTATAAAAGTCAGATGATAATTACTTTTCGGTGAATAAAAAAGAAAAATCAGATGACGATGATGATGCCATCGTTTTTTTATGTAACGTAAGAGCTCTCTGTTTGTGTTTCTTTTTACCAAATTCACTTCACAGTTCACATCCCTTCCTTCTCTTTTTTATTATTTTTTTCTTTTTTTGGAGCAGCGCATAACTTCTTTTATTTGGCGTATTTTTTTCTATTAATATTAATGGTAGTATTTCCTACGCGCAGACAAATATACGTTGTTTTTTTTAGGTCTCATCTTTTTTTTTCCCCTTTGGATGAGTCAAAACCCCATAAAAAAATTAAAAAAAAAAAAAAGTCAAGATTAACAGAGGTTCAAACCCGCTATTTCAAGAAACAGCAACGCGCTTCTTCGCCGTTCAGTAAAGGCCTGGGTCTCATCCATTGGTGTTGAAAATAATATTATTATATTTTCTTATTTGATAAATAATAAATTCCTTCAACTGCAAAATGGGATGAGTGGATAGGGTTAAACCAATGGGAATTGAAATACTCGAATGCGAAAAATCAACCGATAGATGATGATAAAAGAGCTCTAAGGGAAGTACTTTTCCCTTTTTATGCTTTCCATTGGGTACCTGCCTTAGTAGAAGTTAGAACTAGAAAGGGCGGTGATGGCGGTTGTGGTGGGAAAGCCACCCGCAACTCCAACAACTCGTGTTTTGCAAATCTTCCCTGCAAAGCTTCAACGGTCAATGTCGGAGAAACAATCGGAAATAAGGGTAACTATTGGAGGAGGAGGAGGAGGAGAGATAAGAAGAAGCACGAGGAGAATGTTGGTGGTGGTGAGCGCGAAAGGCAGAGGAGGCAACAATCGTAAACCACTTCAGAGAGGGAGGGACCTCAGCATCGAAGCCATTCAAACCGTGCAGGCCTTGAAACGAACCTGGACCTCGGTCCCAAATTCACCGAACCTGGACCACGTTCTGCATTCCGAATTCAGCCGCTTGTTGAAGTTCGATATGATTGCCGTTCTTCGCGAGCTCCTCCGCCAGAACCGTTGCCTCTTGGCCCTTAAGGTCACTAAGCTCTTCCTCTCTCTTCCCCTCCCCCGGGCGGGTGAGGGTTTCCATTCCTTTTCTTTTTCTTTCTTTGTTTTTGTTTTTGTTTTTTCCCACTTTCTTTCTTTCGTACAGTGGTGTTACTTAATATTCGCATGAGCGTTTTATTTTCTATTTGCTCTTGGTGTCCTTCCTTTATTTCTTCTGCATGTTCAATCCGACCGTTGGTCTCCTGGCTGATAACAACTTTAAACAACAGGACCTCAAGATGTTTGAGGTTTTGCTTCCTTCCTTTGGCCTTTTGTTTTAGGCCCTCAACGTGTTTGTTATTTTGCTTGTTTCCGCTGTATCCATGCATTTTTCATTTCAGTAGCTTTTTATTGGTGACTGGTGTTAAGTGTCTGCTTCTTGTGTTTTTTTCGGTGGCTTTGGTTGGACTTGATGATTCAACCTGTGGCCACCACATGTACTTGTTAGCTGCCCTTTGTTTGTCTAGCTCCACTTGGAAAAATGCTCATTTCCTCTGTTAATCGCGTCCCAGGATACTTCGTGGACCTTTCATTTTTTCTTGTCTCCCATTTGAAAATTTTCATTTCCGTCTAGGATTCTGGTGTACGGATCTTCTTCAATATGAGTTGATGGTTGCGTAATTGGCCTCACCGTCTGACAGGTTTTTGAGCTGATTCGGAAAGAGCAATGGTATAAGCCTCAGGTTTCATTGTACGTTGACATGGCTACCGTGTTGGTCAGCAATGGGTTTTTGGAGCAGGTTGAACTTCTCCTAATGTACTTGAAAGCAGAGCGTAATTTAGAGCCCGAAACTGACGCATTTTGCGCTCTGTTGAGAGCCTTGATGGGTTTTAACCTCGCTGACGCAGGTATTGTTATGGAGTGCTATGACGTGATGAAGGCTCTAGGATGTGAACCTGATAGGCCAACCTTTAAAACACTCATCAATGGTTTAGAATTAGTGGGTCAATCAGATGCTTCGGCTATTATGAGGCAGGATGCTCAAAAGTATTATGGAGAATCCCTGGACTTTTTACATGAGGAGGATGAGATATGAACGCCAGAACTTAGCTTGCAGTGCAGGATATTAATCAAATCTGTGTAGTTTTGGAGGATGGACCAAAAAAAAATCTAGCTCCGTTTGCACAACTTCATGCGGTGTCATGGGACCTATTGTTAGGCAAGTGTGTGTGACTACAGGCCTGAAAATACAGTTGTCTCTACATTCAGCAGCACAATGGCAGACCAGTACTTGTTTATTCATGCCACTTATTTAAGTCGCGTCATCCACCTGTCGGCTGTCGTAATTTCTGGTCAGATAGGATGAACCGTTTTAACCTGAGCTCAGGAAATTCATGGCAGGGAGAAAAGTGAGCTCTTGTTACGCCTTGCAAAGTAATATCCTAGTTTCCTGATTTTATTTTTGCCAGCATTTGATTTTTATTGCTTGTTTAATACTCATATTACTGATTTGATCCCACACCAATACCATTTTCCTCGAAGCAATGCTAACCAAAAAAGCCTGGTTTACGAAGCAACATAGCCTACCGAAAAAAAAATCTAGCGGTAAGTCCGTGATTCCGCATACTTCAATCCCTTCTCGTTCAAGCGAAGGCTATTATTAGACCGATCAGCAATTCCCTACGTAGTCAGTAACAAGTAACAACCTAACCTACCAGAAAAACTTTTCTACTCAATAATGCCTCACAAGGGGAAAAAGCTGGGACCTTGTATTAATTTTTTTCCTGAAAAAAATTTTTGCAGGCGAAAAATGAAATTCTGATCATATTGGATTACGCGCCAGACATACTAATTTTTGGGCACTCAAAGTGCAGTTGGGATGGAAAGACCTACTCATTTGCCTCCCCGTTGTCTCGTAAAACCATAGATAACTAGAAAGAAGTAGTTAATGGGGATTTTGGTCAATCAAAGTATTCTGATGGTCAAAAACAAAAACAACATAACAACGACTCGAGAAGCAAGAGGAGAAACTTTAACAAGAATGACTAATGGCTAATTGTCGAGACTTGTTGCATCAGGGTTGGACTGTTCGTGTTTCCCTTATCTGCGGAGAAGGGAACAAGGTGGCTGAAGGCCTGGCAAACGTGGCTTTCTCACTGGACTTGGGGGTTCATGTGTTTGCTCAATCCCCTCCCTCGATGCTTCCATTTTTGCAGCAGGATGTTATGGGGGAAGCTTGGTTCCGTCTTATGGTTGTCTAGTCTTTCATTTTACTCCGGGCCTAGTACCCACCTTTTGACCAAAAAAAAACAAAAAAGATTTGTATTATACATTGGTTGCTTCTGGGCTTGTGGAAGAAGCTGAGTGATATTTTGTCGTTGAATCAACGTGATGGAGGTCCTCGAATGGCAAGACCACGGATGCCCCATAGTAGGGATGGAATTGGTTGTCTGATTTACCAAAATATAACCCTGTTTGGCAGTGCGTTTACACCCGCATATTGTCCAACAAACAAGGAATAGCAATGACCCAACTCCCAAGTCCAAGAAATTCGAAAGGCCAGGGCAATTGACAAGGGCAACCTGGTCCCCGCGCGGAATGGCATTAGGAATACTGAAAATATTGGCACCAGAAGAGTTATTTCTATTAATAGGAAAACCCGTTAGCTTGATCAGTTATTGGGTTTATAAACACAACTTGATCTTCAGATGGCAAAATTATCATTTCTTTTCAATTTGACAATCTATTCATCGTCATTTATCAACAGCTGATGTAACTTGCGAGTCCTTGTATTTCAACTGCAGGTTCATTGATATTTGATCAAAATGTCGAGGTGAGGAATATTTGCTCATATTGTCAATGAATTACATCTACGAGGGCTCACCCTGCTATGGATCAAAACATCGATGTGTCCTATTCATACATACGGTGGTATCAATAATTTATCACATCCTTTACCGTGATACCACCCTACTTGAGTTTACTGACTTAAAAATCATCTAGAGCTTAGCTGCCTGTACGCTTATCATTTCTCACGTCATCTCGAGTGCTGAACTGTTAACACTAGATTCGATCAATAGATCAGTGCAGTTGACATGAGAGTTTGAATCCCGTTTTCGAGGCAGCCACACAGTGGATACAGGCAATAAGAGCTTATGCACCCTTAGTCTTGATCTTCTGTTACCAATAATCTTCACAGGAGTCCTTTTGCCGCTGTCTATGCAGGCACTCAGTGGATACAGTCAACAAGAGAGCCTTGATCTTCCATTACCAATAATCTCCACAGGAGCAAACCCCATCTTGGAAATGGTGGTATCGAATGGGATCTCTAATAACAATAACCCGATGCTCCATCTTTGCTACAAATCTGGCAAATAGATGACAGTCTCCACATATCCTCAGGTTTTTTCGGATCCTTATAGTCTGCCCCTTTGACAAGCTCATCAAGCCAAACACAAGTGCCAATTTTTCGCTGTGGTATCTCAGGGAATCTTCCCTTTGCTCCCCCTCCAGATCTTGCAAGACAAAATTTGTGTCTGGAACATAACCTAATGGCATGAGCTTGTGAATCAGTTGGTTCAGCTGTATGTTGATCTCACTGATCTTTGGATGTGAGTCATCTCCTAAAATGAAAGCATGAATCTGCTTATTAATTTCAATCCAGCTACATCCTGGCTCTTTTCTAATTCCTCTGTCATTCATGGTCCTCCGTATTTCTGCAACATCATTCCACCTTTGAGTATTTGCATAAATATTGGACAACAAGACATAGGTTCCTCCATCATGGGGATCCAGCCTCAGAATCTGTTTGGCAGCGTAGACAGCTAGATCCACATTACGGTGAACCTTGCACCCAGCAAGCAGAGTTCTCCATGTTACAGCATCTGGTTCACATTCCATTTCATTCATCAACCCTACTGCCTCATCAAGCTTCCCTGCTCTTCCAAGAAGATCAATCATGCAACCATAGTGTTCCCGTCCAGGATCAATCCCAAATAGCTTCTTCATTGAGCGGAAGTAGTACCAAGCATCTTCCAAAAGACCAGCATGGCTGCATGCAAATAAAACCCCAACAAGGGTAATGTAGTTAGGTCTGGTCCCTGAAACTTTCATGGCCTGAAACAACTTAAGTGCCTCTCTGCTGTAGCCATTTTGTGCCAAGCCAGCAATCATGGTGCTCCAAGAGATGACGTCCCTCTCCGCCATCCGGGTGAAAAGTGTGTTGGCATCTTCCAAACTGCCACACTTGCAATACATATCCAAGAGAGCATTGTCGAGTATTAAGTCACGATCATACTTGAGAACATGAACATGGACTTGTCTCCCTGGTTCTAGGAGCGCCATCCCAGTACAGGCTCTCGAAACACTAGTCAGCGTTGCTTGATCGGCTGGAAAGCCAGCTCTCTTCATCCTCTTGAAAAGATTAAAAGCTTCGTCACCGTCCGTGTTTTGTGCAAAGCCGGCAATGATAGAATTCCAGACAACCAGATCATGAGTAACCATATCATTGAAAACGGCGAGGGCATGTTGCAAGTGGCCCCATTTGGAGTAAATGTCAATGAGAGCACTCCTGACGAAGACATCGGAGTCCAAGCCCACCTTCATTATGCTAGAGTGGAGCTGGCTGAGATGAAACAGGCCATCGCATGCTCTGAGTACGGAGGAGTAGGTGAACATATTTGGAGGGACGCCATCCCTGAGCATGAGGACGAGCAGGCGGAGGGCCTCGCGGTTGAGATTGGCAGCAGAGTAGGCAGAAATCATGGTGGTCCAAGAGACGACGTTTCTGCGGGGCATACTGTCAAACAAATCCCGAGCATCCTGCAAGAGGTCAAATTTGGCATACATGTTGAGGAGAGTGTTGAGGAGGCAGATGTGGGGCTGGTTGCCGTGGGAGAAAATGTGACGGTGGACGCGCTTGCCCAAGTCAACAGCGCGGCGAGCCAAGCAGCACTGGATAAGGAGGGAGTAAGTGATGGAATGGGCCCGAACACCGAGGGCCTGCATAGCGTCCATGGCACGGATGGCCCTCGGTAGGTCTTTTTGGCGGCATAGCTCGGTGAATTCATCGACCAAGGAGGAGGAGGAGGAGGAGGCGGAGGGATGGAGAAGGTCAACATTGTGGGTGGGCCGGGATGGGGTTGGCGTTAGAGAATAGGAGGAGGAGGAGGAGGGCAGCGCAAAAGATGGCAAAGGTTTCAATTTCACCTTCGAAGTCGACATGATGTTCATTTCCACGGTCCCCTCTCACACACACACACACACACACACACACACACACACAATATTGCGATTGCGAGAGATCTTCAACTTAACCCCGTTGGGGGGGGGGTGCCTCAATGATAAATTTATTATGTTTAAAAAATAAAATGAACAAGTATAACAAATTTCTATAATTTACGTTACGCACATAAAACATAACGTCTCGAGGAAAAGAAGAGACCGGATCATCTAACGATCGCGTAGGCCTCCGCATCTTCTCTCCCCGAAACGGCATCGTTTTAGTTAAACCGAACAGGCGGCCGCGAGTAGGAGCCACAAGTCCATGGAAATTTCACATTTACGTTAACGAGAACGCGAATGTACGGAGAATCCAAAATTAAAGGGTTAAGCGTTTAACCCAAAAAAAAATTGAAAAAAAGGGGAAGCGGAAGGGCAAAGAAAATTGGTGATTGATTGATTGTTGTCTTGTCCCACTGCGGGTCGCGTTGCGTTTGTTTCTCAATTGAATGTTCATATACTCTCTGCCCAGATGACGACCGGAAAGCAATGGAGAGCTATTGATGCTGCTGGTAGACGGAGATTTTAAGAACAATCCCTTGCAGACTCGATAAACAAGAATTTATTTTAGTGTTCTTATCTATCCCCAACTCCTAAGTATTCTTTTACTTCCATTCAAGAATAATAATAATAAATAAATAAATAAATAAGGTATTACTGACGTACTAAATAATGGAAAGTAAGTTGAGAAACAGTTCTTCTTCTTGTTTCCTTTTTTTTTTTTTTTTTTTTAAATTTTTGGGGGTATTGTGTGATCCTCGCCCTCACCCATGCAACGTCGGCCTGCTAACTCTCCATATAACTTGTGACAACTGAGAAAGTGTGCGCAAGGATGTGTGGAGCGAGCGATGCGGTTAACACTCAGGGACTCCCCGTTGATGGTAGTGGGGGAGGGAGTTGTGGACAGTTATGGTAGCACCAAACCAACCAAAAAGAGCCCGCCCCTTTCTTCTAAATTTGAAAAGAACCTAACCTCACCCCACCCCACCCACTGCTCTAGTAATCACCTTTTTCCTTTTTTTATTTTTTTGTTTTTCATTTTTTTCGGCTCAGCAAATTATAGAGCACAACGTTCAAGAAATAACCACTCCTAGAACTAGTTCTCACTACACTAGCAAGAGCAGATTAAAAAACAGCCGTAAGGGTAACAAATGTTTGATCTCAAATTGCTTTTAGTCTTCTGTGTCTTTTGGTTCTATGGTGCTATTGGAGAAAGAGTCGCGGGTACTCAAGGATCTCAAGTCCCCAGGAGAAGCCTCTCGCATCACAAACGAAGCACCTCTCTCTTGTTTAACGTCAAAAGCTTTGGGGCTCGAGCAGATGGCCAAACTGACGATAGCAGGGTTTGTTTCTCTGTGCATGTGTGTGTGTGTGTGTGTGTGTGTGTGTGTGTGTGTGTGTGTGTGTGCGCGTTGGGTGTCTTTGTGTTCGCGTGTGCAGCAACAAGCGAAGAGGAATTTATCCTGTTAGTCTTGTCTAGAATTGGATAATCTTTCATTCACCAGTTCGAATAACCATCTTTCACAACTAAAACTCTGCTGGTTCCCGACGTGTTTTCTATAATGCATAAGAGCCATTTACATATATTTGCGCTGACAGCAGAACAATACCTTACAGAGGTGCAAACAGTAGCACGTTCCGGTTACCCTCTTCATTTCGCTCATGGGATTGCCCGCGTGCCTTTGCTAATGCGATTTTCAACATTAGCTTTCTAATTCTAGTAGTCTCTAGGACTGAATGTGAGAGAAGCTTACATCCGTGTTTGGCAGTGCGGCGCAGTGAAATTTATCTCATTGCCACGGTAATTTACGCAATTTGAATTGGTAACTTTGATTCCAGGCCTTCAAAGCTGCGTGGAAGGAGGCGTGTGAAGCCACAGGTAAGGTGAAGCTGCTAATACCAAAAGGAACGTACACCATTAGTCCCGTTAAGTTTGCAGGCCCTTGCAAAAATGCAACAGCTCTCATTGTCTGTGTGAAGGTATGGCTACAATTGTCATAAATTGCTATTATAATCCTTTGTATGCTCTCATGTATGTCATCCAGGATCAGGAATGACCTACAGTTTGATTAATGACCTAATAAAACTGGGAATGAATGTTCAGGGTCATTTGAAGGCCGTAACTGATTTGTCCAAGTATGAATCTGGCACTGGTTGGATTGAATTTGGGTGGATTGATGGTCTGACCTTGACTGGAGGCGGTACCTTTGATGGCCAAGGAGCCAAAGCCTGGCCTTACAATAACTGCCTCAGCGACTCCAATTGTAAACTTCTGCCAACTGTAAGTCTACGTGTTATAATCTTTTGCTTCTCCTTTTGAACTTACTGAGTTTAAGACATCTGGACATTAAAAAAAAAAAAATCCCCACCGTGGTCCCCAGTTAGGCCTACGTGAGATCTCAGATAGGAAAAATAAGTTACTGTGAGTAATATGCAGCAGCAGTGTATGTTAGGTCAATCAAATCAATGACCGAGAGGTCATACGGTAGGTCATTTCTATAGGATGAATTAGTTCTGAGGGCAGTAGATCAAACCGAGAATCGATTTGTGTTGAACGAGCATAGTTTCTTGCATTATACGGATAGCAAAGATAAATAACCTAATTGGATGCCACCCACTTTTTTCTCTCAGAATTTGAAATTTATGGCAATGAACAAAACAGTTGTCCGGGGCATAACATCGTTGAATAGCAAGTTCTTCCATATAGCTCTTGTCGAATGCAATAAGTTCAAAGGCACTAAAATCAGGATCTCAGCACCAGTAACTAGTCCCAACACCGATGGTATCCATATGGAGCGGAGCTCAAGCGTCTACCTTTCTCAGTCGGTGATAGGAACTGGTGATGACTGCATTTCTATTGGTCAGGGAAACTCTGAAGTCACTATCAAAAGCATTGCCTGTGGACCTGGTCATGGAATCAGGTAATCTTGAATTTTCTTCCCTTCAGGGATACCTCTATTTTCTTGGAAATGGTAGATTTTTTTTTTGGGGGGGGGGGTGGGGGTGGGAAGGGATTGGGGTTCAAATGAGCTACGTAAGATTATAATTGTGTATATGGATTTGTCTATTATAGCGTAGGAAGCTTGGGAAAATATCAGAATGAAGGGGACGTAAGAGGACTCGTAGTCAGAGATTGCAGGATGACAGAGACCATGAATGGCATTAGGATTAAGACATGGCCTAACTCTCCAAGTAGCAGTGCAGCCGTCAATATGACATTTGAGGACATCGTCATGAACAACGTGAGCAATCCAATAATTATCGATCAGGCATATTGTCCATTCAGTTCCTGCACTTCCACGGTAAGCTGCCGAGCATTTACCATTAGGTACAATTTTTGAAACCAAGGCCTACCATGTGCCGGCATTTGCCCAAAGAAGAGTTGCAATTTGTTTGGAGTTACTGATGAAAGACAGCCAATAATTGAACGAGTGCAGGCACCATCGCGGGTTAAGCTGAGTGATATATATTTCAAGAACATAAGAGGAACCTCATCATCAGCAGTTGCAGTGGCCTTGGAATGTAGCGGAGGGGTGCCGTGCCAGAACATCTATCTTGAGGATGTCCACTTGGAGTTGTCGTCAGGGGAGAAAGAAGCCACTTCATTGTGTAAAAATGTTAGGGCCAAGTACGCTGGCCTGCAAGTTCCACCACCGTGTGCCTAGCAGGGATCACATTTGGTGGCTGTAGCAATTACAGGAGTTGGCTGAACTCGATCCATGCTGCTGTGAATGTTGTTTGGGTAAAAAGAAAGATGCACTACTTCAAATAAGGAAATTACCCTACTCTTTTCTCACTTTCCATTTAAATAGATTTTAATTTTTAATTTCATTAATGACCTATTCACATAAGTTTCTAAGGTAGGCTCAATATTGCTGTTAGAGAAAACAACAAGAACACCAATAATTTCAATGTGTCCTTTTTTTTTGAAACACCTAAATAAATAAATTTGATATAACAATTAAAAATTTATGAATAATTTTATACTTAAAATAGAATAAGTAAATAAATAAATAAATAAATAAATAAATATATTTAAATATCAACTATAAAAATTCTCTCAATACTAGATAATCAAATCTGTTATCAAATATAATAATTATTCTTTTTTTATTTTTTGGGTTTTTGAAAAAAGAAAAGAAGAATTGTTAAACCCTTAAAAAGAAAAGCTTTTTTTTTTTATAGATAAAGAGTTGTGCAATATAATCCTTTAGGCTAATTGTTGAAATAAATATACAAAAGAAAAAGAAATACAGTGGATGAGATGGAAATCTAGAAAATTCAAATTGAAAGAAAAAGAAGTGAACTTAAAAAATAAAAAATAAAAAATAAACGGGTAAGGGGAGAGAGAGAGAGAGAAAGAACGGACTAGGCCTGGGCCTCATATCGCAGGCTTAATAACTGATTTGCCGATTAGGTTGCCCAGTAAGAAATTCAGAAATACCCACCAAACCCAATGGAATTGGATTGGGTAAACCTTTAAACAGAGAGTTGTGGGCCTGGATGGGGTCGTCTGATGCTCTGGCCTCTAGGGGGCCGGGCCGATCTGGGTTTGGGTCTGGGTCTACTCGAGATTGAAAAGTAGCTGCCCGGCAAGCGACTGGTTCCTGCGTGCGTGCGTGCGAGCGAGAAAGGAGTTGGAAAAGAATTCGCTCGATAATCGCTCTCTTCAACTCTATTTTTCTCTCATTTGCATCGGACTTCTACTTTTCTTCGTCTTAGTTGTCATGCGGTAGGATTTTAGAGTAGAAGAATCAAGAAAGAAAGACGCGGAGACACAGAGGGGGGGTATAGGGGGGTAGAGAGAGAGAGAGAGAGAGAGATGGAGAGCGAGGGGGAGATGGTGGCATTTCCGCAGCTGACGACGCCGATAGAAGAGAACTACAGGGCGGGCACCATTCCCTACAGGTTTCCGTCAGATAATCCAAGAAAGCCCACTCCCACTGAGCTCCAATGGATTAATCTCTTCCTCAATTCCATTCCCTCTTTCAAGTGCGTACTCCCTCCCTTCCCCCTCCCTCCCCCGCCTCCTTTTTCCCTCGCTCTCTCTCATCTTTCTTTTTCTGGTCTTACTTTCTTCTTTTTCCTTTCTTTTTTCTCTTCTTCTTTTTTCCTTAAAAGAAAAAAAGGAATTCTTTAAAATTCGGATTTCTTTTAATCCTCACATCATATTAAGATTAAATTTTGCCGAATTGCTGCTATCTTTTGCAGGAAACGTGCAGAATGTGATAATACAGTTGATGCCGCTCCGGCTAGGGCTGAAAAATTTGCTCAAAGGTTTCACTTCTTTCATTCCTTTGCCCTTTCCTTCTCTTTTCCATTTCTCTCTCTCTCTATCTCTTTGTCTCTAACAGACGCCCACGCTCGCGCGGGCGCGTTTCAAAGTGAAGAGAATCGTACTTCCTGGCTTCCCATCTGTGGGATTGCTTGTTCAGTGTATTATTATTATTCTTAGCATCTAAAAATGCTCCTCAACAATATTCCTGGATAGCAGTGGCCCGGCATACGATGTATTTACTCTTATTTTGGCCTCGCAATCAATGTCACTCGTTCTACCAAATTGAATACTCTCTGACATCCTATTTTCAACTCTACATCTGCTTACTGTCATTCCTCTTTCTTCTCTCTGTATTTTATTGTTTTTGAAAGGTATGCTGAGATTCTCGAGGACTTCAAAAAAGACCCAGAAAGTCACGGTGGTCCACCTGATTGCACTGTAAGCCTGATTCCGTCAATTGATTTCCCTTTATGCTACCATCTTACCCTCCCTTACTTGAAAATTATACCTTCTGGTTACTATAATCTCTATTTACTCCTTATTGTTTGATTGTGGGGGGTGGGGTCAATGGGATGTAGCTTCTCTGCAGACTGCGGGAGCAAATTCTAAGAGAATTTGGATTCAGAGACATATTCAAGAAGGTCAAGGTTAGTGTTTTTTTTTTTTTTTTTCCCTCACTTATCCATTGAAATACTTGCTCATAAGCAAATGTTGTGCTATTAAAGTCATTCCTGTATGAAAATCTATCTCGTGTTTGAAGTACATGAACATTACATCTTAGGAGTATGGTTATGGAATGCTTTGTCATAATCACTTCCTATAAGTTCCCATTTATATACTTTTCTATATGGTTTTCCTCACAATTAAAAAAAGAAGGAAATAGTTTGTGCTTTCCGTTTCTTTACTTTTGAAGCCTTTTTGGCCTGGAATAGGATGAAGAGAATGCAAAGGCTATATCTCTATTTGAGCATGTTGTTCAGCTTAATGATGCTATTGAAGATGAAGCCAAGCGCCTGGAGAATCTGGTTAGGGGGATATTTGCAGGAAACATATTTGACCTTGGTTCTGCACAGGTTGGCCAGAATTTTATTTGAAGTTTTTAAAGATTTTTGTCATCCTATCTTGTTATCTGTTAGAAAGTTATGACTTTGTCATTGTTTAGAGTATAAAAGTCCCGCATTGATAAAACCCAAAGATCAGGCTTAGCTTATAATGTTTATGGGTTTCTAAAATCTTAGTAGCTTAAGCTTTTATGTGGATATGATATTCTGTGGCATTATTTAACTCCGTATCAGAGCTTGGATCACCTTGTGGTTCAGCCCCTTCCATCCCACGTGTTCAGTTTAAATTTCCAGTTTCATTGTGTCACATGCCATGTGTCAAGGGGTTGTGTGGAGAATATAAAATCCCTCATTGATAAAGCACAAATACTTAACCTGGCTTATAACTTCAATGAGTTTTGCTACCTAATGACTCGTGTTTTTAGGCATATATAAGGTTCCAAAACATTATTTTACAATCATCAATGAATGATTAAAGCAATTAGTGTTATTTATGAATACACACTGTCTACTTGGTCTGATGAGTTTGTGTCGATCACTCCTGACCTCTTTATTCAGCCAACCAATTTCTTTCTTTTTTTTCCCTTCTTATTTATTTAAAGAATATTTTCATTGATACTCAACAGATTTCTCATTTGTTTTGAGTATTACATTTCTTCACTCTTGAGACATGTCATATATTGGTGACAACTTGCATATAAAGAGGTGAGTGTTTCTGAATATAAATTGCCTACACCTTTTCCATGTATCGAAGCTTGCAGAGGTCTTCTCGAAGGATGGAATGTCCTTTTTGGCCAGTTGTCAAAATCTTGTACCTCGACCATGGGTCATTGATGACTTGGATACCTTTAAAGTGAAATGGGGCAAAAAACCTTGGAAAAAGGTGTGTAAATCTCTCAATGAAATTATTACTAAAGTATGTAAGAAGGAAAACATTCCCAACCAGCATCCCTGTTTTCATTGCAGGCTGTCATTTTTGTTGATAATTCTGGTGCGGACATAATTTTGGGTATTTTGCCATTTGCAAGAGAGCTACTCCGTTGTGGAACTCAGGTTTTCTTTTAACTTGTAGATGCATATTTCACCTTGCAGACATCTCAAAGATCAGAAGGCTAAAAGTCATCAACATGAAGTTTGGAGTTGCATAATTGTGTGCATAATTGTTTGAAATTTGGTTGTCGGCAAACTGATTGTAGAAGTATTAACAGATCTAAAGGCACCATATATTTCCAAAGACAGTGGCTGTCTTGCTTTTACTGTGTGTCATTCATTTTTAGCTGGATTAAGTGCATGAAATGCAATACCATGTTTTTGCCTGGTTAAGAGCACTGTTAATGAGGCAGCTACTAGAGTAACATGTTTGCATTTGTGGTATGAGCCATTTGTTTTCCAGTTTTATTCTTGTTGCTTTCTCTCACCCTGGTTACTGTCTTTGGCATTGAACATTTATGGATTCTCTCTCTCTCTCCCCCCAACTTCCTCCCCTCTGGCTTCCCATTTTTTAGGTTGTGTTGGCTGCTAATGACTTGCCTTCTATCAATGATGTCACTTACCCTGAACTGATTGAGATTATAGCGAAGGTGACAGAAGGAGAAACCTGTTGAACTATGATACCGTTGGATTCTTGGTTGCATTTCAGCTGACTTTGGTAGTATATTTTCCAGTTGAAGGATGAAAATGGACAGCTGTTTGGTGTTGATACCTCAAATCTCCTGATTGCTAATTCTGGGAATGATTTGCCGGTAAGGAGAAGAGGTGCCATATGACTCATCTATCATGCTGGCTAAATGAAATGATGAGCTGTATGATAATAGCCCTGTTCTTGTCTGTTACTTGCAGGTCATTGATCTTACAAGAGTATCCCAAGAACTAGCCTACTTGGCAAGTGATGCAGATTTAGTAATCTTAGAAGGGATGGTGAGTTTCTTTTCTAATGACGTGGCCATTGAGAAGACACAGCAGATTATGAGATATATATGTGCGTGTGTGTGTTTTATTTGGTGCAGTCAACTGCAAGCCAGTGCACCTCTGGTTCTTGTTGATTGGGGATGGAGAGAAGTTTTATTGTGCTATAATGTTAGATATAGAGTTCAATAACTGGCTTGTAGTAACAACCATAATGGATGGATATAGAGAAGTTTTCATATATTCTTTGTATGAAAGATAGGAACCAGTAGGACAGTGTACACTTGATAGTGCCAAAATTGTCAGACTCTTCACCACTAAACAACTCATAATAGTCAATGTTTTTGGCAGGGTCGTGGTATAGAGACAAATCTTTATGCACAGTTTAAGTGTGATTCCCTGAAGATTGGAATGGTAAATACTGATCTGATGCATTCATTCTTGCTTTAGGGTAGATTATAGTTAAATGAAAATTGCTGCACAAAATTCTAGTTTTTTTTTTTTTTTTCTGATCCATCCCTCTCTCTTCGAGAACAGGTAAAACATCCGGAGGTTGCTCAATTTCTTGGAGGAAGGCTCTACGATTGTGTTTTTAAATACAACGAAGTTTTGAATTGATAATCTTGGTTCTTGTATGTACTGCAGACCCCATTCTTAGAGCCAATCATTGGATATACATCTAGTGATTCAGATCTCTAGTGCCTAGAACTTGTAGAAGTAACAAAAGCTTGTCATGCCAACCTTTAAAAAAAGAGAAAGAAAGAAAGAAACAATACTTGCGTCTTCTCCATTTAACCATCTGTATGCTTGTGGTTACTTTATTATTTTCTGATTGTTTTGAGTGTTTATGTATATGTGCGTGTTTTTATCCAAAGTACTGGACTCACAATTCATAAAGAACAACTAGGGACGTTCCGCCCTTGTTAGCCATGGATCATACGCATTGCCAGGTTTCTTCTGCAAGACTGGTGTAGCATTTTCGTTTGTCTCCCCCGCACAAAAGACAAAAGGGTGTTGTACTCTCGTTATTACTACAGTTTCGGGGATCTGATTTTACGTGCCTTCCCTTATTTAAAAATTACAGTTTCGAACTCCTTGTTAATGTCTACTCTATTCCCCATCTTAAGGGCAAACGCAGGAATTTGATCAACGAAGGTATTACTAGTTAAGATTGGCGCTCCTACATTGTTTTTAAGAGGGGAAGAGAAAAATTAATTTTCTTCTATGATCTATTAAATCTAATAAAAATTATTGATTTATTATAATTTATCAAAAGGTTCTATTGTCTTGTAGTAATTTTAGCAGATATTTATATATAATTTGTTTTTCTCTCACTTTCTATTTTTATCCTCTAATTTTTCTCTCCTCTGCTTTGGTATCTAAACAAAGATTAGAGAGTTCGCCCTCAGCCGAAATCAGGGGGGTAGCTGTCCAATCGTTTCTGCTAAAGATCCGCCCCTCCACCACCTTGAACAGGAGCAGAAGTAGAGACGTATCGAATCAAAAAGGCATTGCGGCACTCGAATTCTAAAATTCTCATTAGAGATACCAGATATACGCTGGTTACTTTTCCCAAAAGCAAATCTAATCTTCAATAGGAGCTATATTAAAAAAAAAAAAAAAAAAAAACATTGGCGCTGAAAATTCTCAAATTGCATGAATTATCAATGTGCTGAAATCACGACCCACATGGAAAATCGTTAACCGTTCGTGGCGGTGAAAACTGAATATCAGCGGCTGTAAAACATGGCAAAATAATTCGAGTTTGGCCCGACATTATGAAATCCACAGCAAATCAGAATGCTTTTGTCAGAAAAGATGGGACTGTTGGCAAAAGGATATCATGGTAATTTTGATTGCTCGGGCTCAAAAAATCAGAATGTTCCCCTCAATCATCTGTCGAGGTAGGTCCCCAGTTGAGAAGCATGGAATTCTAGCCATAGCTAACGTAAGAGAAGATGACACCTAGGCAACGAAAAGTCCTTGCAGCTTGTGACCTGTCTTCATCATCTTGCCTTGACTGCTTCGCATTCTATCAGTTGGATTTTCTGGTTTCCGTGTCACTGCGTCGTCTGTCTGACGTAAATAATCAGCAATCTCGGCCATTATCTTACACATTACACATCACATCTTCCGCATGGAAAACCAGTAAAGTATAATCACAGTGCTTCGAATTTTCAAAGATGTAATAATAAGCCAGACAATCAAAGACAACAGGCCATTGTCAATCATTAAGCATCACTTCTTCGTCGTGATCGTCGTCATCATAATCAACCATTTTTATTTTTAATAACAAGAAGAAGCTGAAATTAGGACAAAAGAAAGAAAGAAGCATCCTTAATCAATCAATTAATTAAAATAATTATAGACTTCCTTCCCTTCAATTTATTCCTATTGAGTTACTGATCGGATCTCAGCCAACTCGCACTTTTATCTTTCCGATGTCCCTTTTATACACAATTCATTCGTTCATTCATTCTGTGTCCAGCCAAGGCAGCTTTATTATTAGTTTTTTTTTTTTTTTTTTTTACAATTAGAATAAATGTCGGTGGACAAAGAATGGAAACAGAGGAGAGTTAATGTTCCATCTTTGTTGTGTTTTTGGACCCCAAAAGAAAAAAAAAAAAAAAAAGCCTCTGACTTTGAAAATAAAATTAATTTTTAAGTACGCAGGACTCAAACTCTGTCTCTCCACCAGTTTGTTTCCTTTTTTTTTTTTTTTTTTGGTCCACCTCATGATACCCTTTTAATTAAGAGCCGCTTACTTATCGTATCAAAAACTCAAAACACAATAGAGACCGGAGACGCCACGTGTGAATTAATGAATTGATTGAGTTATTAAAATTAATCAAGAAGCACATAACAACACCCACAACAACAACAACAAAAATAATAATAATAATTAATATTTACTCTTCGGGAGGTTGACACTGACAGCAGCACATGTGTAAAGCCCAAATTAAGGCAGCCACATAATCACGGAGCGACGAGGGAAAAAGAAATTGACTTTTAAAACTTGGATTGGATGTAGAGGCTGTAGAATCGGGAGTGATGGACCCCACCCAAGCGTGTCCAGCCCACCGATCACAAGAAAACGAATAATAACAATAATAATGAAAATACTAAAGCGCAGCCTTCCGTAGGACCCCCCAAAAAAAATAATATAATAATTATATATAAAATTTTTTTTAAAAAAACAGGGAGGCCATGGCCAGGGCCAGGCAGGCTGCCAGTGAATTGATTGAGGACCGATCGAAGAGTGAAGAGAGAGAGAAGGAGAGAGAGAGAGAGAGGCAGGCGCGTGGCCTGGGACGGACGCGCATGCTGTGCCGCTTTGCTCCCTTTTCTTTCCCGTCGCCATTCTCTACTCTGCCTCTGTCGTCGTCCCCCTCGTCCTCTCCCACATCCGTTTTCTATTTTCTTTCTGTGCTCGGTACAGTTTCACAAACTGCACAGTCTCTCCCATTCCCTCTCATTTCCCTCTCTCTCTCTCTCTCTCTCTCTCTCTCTCTACTATATATTCTCGATCTTCTCATCAGTTGCTCAATTCAAGCTGTGCATCCAGCACATATTTTACATACGGTCAATATAAATAAATAAATAAAATCATGAGCTCCAACGTCCAGAGCTTCCGGAAAAGAACATTACTGCCATCGTCCATGAGCGTGACAAGCCATGCGCTCCCTGTCTCACACTCTGACTCCGAAACTGGGCAGGGACAAGGCCTCGGCCTGCGCAGAAGACTCTCCTCTCTCTCCTTCAAAATCCACTCCACGTCAACTTCGTGGGCATCCCAGCTGAGATCCAAATCCACGGGGCAACAAGCGGGCGATTCCATAAGGAAGTGGTGGGACTGGGGCTGGGCTTGGATCCTCTCCAGAAAGCCCGTCTTTGCGAAGGATCTGGAGATAAACGAAGAGGACCGAACCAAAATGCCGGGCTCCCACAACAGAGGAAGCTGGATGCACGTCTTCCTCAAGGTGAGGTCCCAGATAAGAAAGCTCGTCAGATCTGACCGAGTTGGTCTCCCTCAGACCTACAGGTACGATTCCGTCAACCACCTCCAAAAATTTTGATAATTAATGGCAGCCGAGCCAGCCAACCAGCGTCACCAGTAGCTCCTCGTGAGAGGAGGTGTCATCACCGTGATCGAGAAACACTCTCGATCGGCTGCAATCTATCTACATTATGCAGATGGCGGTGATGATCAAATTAAGCTTTCTTCAAACAAATAAAGGTTGGATTGAAAATGTTCACAGATCGGATCAACGGATGAAATTCTTCAGTCGTAGTGTTGTTCTTCTTTCAGTTTCTTGTTGGTTTGGTTTGGTTTGGTTATTAAATGTCAATGCGTGTCCGTCAAGTTGGTTTGCTTTAGGTATGGTATTGTATGTGCTACCTTTCTTTAAAGTAATACTAATAGGAGGAAACATCACCGATTCTCGGTATGGACTGGTCCGGTCCGGTCCGGTCACTCGGGAGAAACAGGGTTGTCCGTTAATTGAGCGGCAATGGCAAATTGGTGCGAGATCTGAATTGCAGTGCAGCCATCCCAAGTCCAGCGGGTAACGTGAACATGCCCATCAGCCATGATTTTCTGTATGCCAAATTACCCTGTACCATATCAATCAATTTCATTTGTTTATTGCTTAATTCTTGTTTATACTGGATGGATCCAATTTCTGGCGGGACTAAAAAACGATGTATGCATTGGCTGCAGTGCACAGTCTTCGTTCCAATAAATTTATTTTAATAGATAGAGAAACAAAATTGAATGATAAAAATAACAGCATCTTGCTTTGTTTGTTCTGGTCATTAACCTGTACCTGTACCTGTACCTGTAGGAGTCATCCCACGCCCATAACGGATCGGAGGTGTCGGTGAGTAAGCTAAATGAACAAAAAGACCAGCCGCACTCAATTGCCGGCAAGGATGCGCGTTCTTTTTCTATACATTTTGTTTATTCATTATTATAACAACAAAACAACAAAAGTATAGTTGACAATCATACTGTGCTCGATCGAGGATCGTGGCTCCAACACCCAAGCGACCCCCCAACACCTTAAAAAAAAAAAAAAGAAATGGACCTCCGCGACCACATCCTCCGCTTGGCTCCGAGCTGTTTTAAAGTGTCATATATGATATATGGATACATGGATCCATTCAGCATTAATATACACACTAATTTATTTATAATAAGTGTCGGCGCATAAAATTAGGACAGCATGCTCGTGCTCACCTAGCTGTCCGGTTCGGAATTATTTTCATATTAGAAAGCAAAAAAATGACAATTGTTCAAGAGTAAATCCCCGTGGATTCTTATTTCTCAACAGAAAGGAAAGGAAAGGAAAGGAAAACAACAAAGAAGAAGAAGTAGTAGCGTGATGGAGGAAGCATACATACCAGTAGCACACACGCCAGCTGATAAGTCAAACAGATTCTCACCGTGACGGTCAGCTCAGCCATGCCCCCCTCCGGTTCCGGTGAGTTCATCACTGTCCCGGAAGACCAGGAGGAATGCACGTGAGAAGAGAACCGAGACATTTGTTTTCTTTTCATATTTCATTTTGGAAAAACTGAGAGCCCATGACTGTCTTCCTTCTAGACCCCAAACTTTTGACGACCACCTCTTGACAGCAATCAAAAATCTCTCTTTTGTTTGTGTCTGTGTGTGTGTGTGTGTGTGTTTATAAAAAAAAATTACAAAAGGTTGTCTTAACTATAATTGCCTTAATTTAATTTAATTCTCTTAAAAAAGTGAGTAACATTAATTTATATATTTTAAATAATTAATTAAATTAAATATTTTTATTTAAATATAATTTTTAATTTATTTTTAAATTTTAAATAATTTGTTATTTACATTTTATAAATTACTTTAAAAATCTTAAATTTAAATAATATTATATTATATTTAAATAGTTATTCAAATTAGATATTTTTATTTAAATTTAACTTATTTTTATTTGTTCTTAAATTTTAAATAACTTATTACTCAAATTATATAAATTATATAAAAAAGATTATAAAATTAAATAACATTAAAATTTATTTAAGCATTTATTTGACTAAAAAATAATAATATTAAAAAGATCAATATAATTTTTTTTTAAAAAATTATAAGTTTACCACTTTGTATTAAAATAAAAATAATATTATATTTTTTATTTTATTTATTTATTTATTTAATAATTTAATTTTTAAAAAAAGAATTTATAATACTCATATTCTTAAAAAATAAAATTCACAAGCATTTGGTGACAAACAGTCATTTTCCCGTTCTAGAGTTGAGTTGAGTCAGAGTCGCGACGAATCTTCACGAGTCGAGTGGGGACGCAAGCAAGCAGGCAATCAACTCGACTCAAAGCAGCAGCAGCGCGGTGTACTTATTCTTGCGAAAAAAGAGCTGGTTCACTTTGGGTACTCGTCTTGTGTTTGATTGGATGGAGGAGAGAAAACAAATAGTTAATAATAATAATAATAATAATAATAAGGCCTAAAGGAAGGAAATGGTGCAGAGGCCGCCGTAATAACCTGGTGTGATCCGATTTCGATTTAGTCAAAAAAAAAAAAAAAAAAAACGAGAAGATGCAATCATCTGCATATGATGGAAAGATTTCATTATAGACAGCATCAATAAAATAAATAGATAAATAAATAAATATTGGCCGTTGAGGCTCGAGAGAGGAGAAGAGATGAAAAGACCAAAAAGTGCACAGGCGCAATTCAAATTCAAAACATAAATATGATATATCCCCCTAATTCAGTTGTTCTTGCATGATTTATAATATGTTTTGCATTTGCATATTAATCGATTTTGATTTTTGAAAAGGGTTTTTTCTTAGAAAAAGAAAATTTAATTTTATACTAGTAATATCTGTATGTATGTATGTATGTATGTATGTATCTTTGTATGCGTGTCGGCGGTGGAATGGTCCTAGATGTCATCCAATTCAAGAGGAGAAGGATGTGGAATATTTTGCCCTCTCCCTTCTCTTGCATTCCTTTTTTGTTTTTTTTTTTGGGGCCATCGCTTTCTGTTTTCTTATTTTCTCACACAGTCGTACATATAATTTTGTCAGCCTTGAATTTTTGATCCAAACCCGCCCTGCCCCAAGTGGTGCCTGGCTCGGCTGGTGGTGTGCCTTGTTGTTCCTTTGTTTCCCGGAAGAGAGAGGTGGGTCTAATTAAGAGGAAACATAACAACATAATTACAGAGAGAGAGAGAGAGAGAGAGAGCTCTGCTCTCAACTCAAACAAAAGAGGCCCGGCCCAAATTAAAAATGGCATCGATATGCTGCTACACCACAGTCTTCTTGCAGACGCAGAAGAACAAGGAGAGAGCCTTCGACGTTGTTTCCTCAGGTTTGCCATTGCCTTATGGCTACGGTAATAAGATTGGGAAAGAGAACAGCTTCGTTAGTCATCGTGGAGTCGACTCTCAGTCTGTCTACCAAAGCCAACCCAGCTCTCGAATTGCTACCCCCTTACTATATGTCCACGCTCAGCCCCAAAGCATCACTCCCTCTCCCGCATCAGTTAACACCGCCGCCACCCCTCCAGGTAATTAAAGGCTCTCTTGCTTCTTATTTCTATCATCTCCCCTTCTCTCGATAATCTTATTCTAATCCCCCCAACTGCCTGGCTGACTGACTGAATGATTCTAAATCCCAAAGTAAACAGCGGATTGAGACTGTTCTACACATTTACATGCCAAATCTTTTAGTCGTTAACATCCCACCTCTCTCTCTCTCTCTCTCCCTCTTTTAATCTTTCCAATTTGTTATATATATATATATATATTGTAGGATGGCCAGAATTTGCTAGAAATGTATCCGGTGAATGGGATGGCTTTGGAGCAGACTTCACCAATACGGGGGAGCCAATCCAATTACCCGATTCCGTTGTCCCCGAAGCTTATAAGGAGTGGGAGGTCAAGGTTTTCGATTGGCAGACTCAGTGCCCTACCCTTGCCCCTCATCCTGCTGATACACAGGACCTTGCTATGACTTACAAGTCCATCAAATTGCTTCCCACTGTCGGATGCGAAGCTGATGCTGCTACCCGCTATAGTGTTGACGAGAGAAATGTCAGTTTGAATTATGATGATGATGATGATCGTACTAACAATAAAGCTTCCGCCTTTGCCTATCAATCTAGTGGGTGCTATGTGGCTGTCTGGCAGACTGGGGGTCCTGATCCCCGTACTCCGCCTACTGCTACATGTACAAAGTTGCTGGAGTTGGAGCATTGCTTAATTCATCCTCAAGATAGGGAATCCCGCGTGCGAATTTTTCAAATTGTCCGCGTAGCTAATAATTCAAAGATGACTCTGGAGAGCATTAGAGTCTTTTGCGAGCAGTGGTACGGGCCGTTTAGAAATGGCGACCAACCAGGTGGATGCGCCATTCGAGATTCTGCATTTGCTTCTACTGCTGCCACAAATACCTCTCGGGTTGCCGGTGTTTGGCACGCTCATATTTCCGTTGCTCATTTCCAGACTTCTCAAACAGTGAGTTGCAGACCTTCCCCTCACTTTTCCGTCTTCTTTCCTTGTAAATTTCTCAGCGAACCTAATCCTTTAAATCTCTTTTAAAGTGAGCAAGTTATCCCATTCACCCCAACCCACTTAGACATTCACCTGCAGCTACTACCAACCAACCCCATTGTGAGTATGCCGAAAGTACATTTGAACTTGGTGTGCATCTTTGCTACCACGTTCGCACACGTACGAACATGTTGTATCTAGTAAAGACGATAAACTTGGAGGAAATCCTATATTTGCACTTTACCATTAATTTAAAACCGGGGTCTCATGTTACCCAAAGCCGACAGCAAGTAGAAATTCGCAGAAGGAATCTTGAGCCACGATGACTACTATGACCTGACTTCTAATACCGTGAAATTGATGATCTTGGAACGCAGGGCTTCCTTCAAGAACTCTCGGATAACGGCACCCACGAGTCAGTCAGGAATGAATGCCAACTTATATCGCTTCCCAAGCAACTGTGGTGTTCAGTCAAAGAAAGCAAAGACGGCGAACCGTGCTACGACTTTGAGGTGGGATGGCTGCATGATAATGGATGTGCTCTCACATCGAGATGCATATTTTCGAGTGACGCCAAGTTGAAGGCAAGTTATTTGGTTGGATTATTATCCCGCTCGTTCTCTCGGTTTTCAGCTGCTCTTAAAATCTTTGATTTCTGCCCCACATTTTTCTCTTTTTTTCTCTTTTCGTTATCTTTTCTAGAGTCAACAATAGAAAGGTGGGAAACCCCCCCGGGGGGGGGGTGTTGGTCTGTTAACATCAGCTTTCTGACTAACTTGACATTCATTTAAAAAGTTCGACTGTTTCGTGTGCAGGAAATTTCAATAGCACGTGAGACTGCATATTTGGAGGGTTTGTAGGGCCGCTGCTATGTGCTAATCAACCAACCCAGGAGAAGGAAGCATGCATCATATGTACCTATAAGAGAATGTTTGTGTCCTCAAATAGCTACACGGGAGTGAGCTCATAAAGAAAGAAAAGGTGCCTCTTCAACTACAGAAAGAAAGAAAAATTTCTGCCTTGTGATGTTCTTACCACAGAAAGAAACTTCAATGGATCGGCCCCATGGTTATTGAGACCTGTCCGTGCAGGGCAATGTCATTATCATATTAACATGCAACTTTTCATGAATCAAGTTTTTGCGCAATCTGAAAAGTAAATCTCCCAACTGTAACGACCGATTTCTATCCGACTCAGTTAGGCAACGCATTGTTCCACTCAACTTATAAGGCAGCTCTTGGCACACTTGTCGCTTCTCTAGTCCTCAAGTTCAAAGCAAAGCTTGATTAGAAAAGAAAAATGTACCACAAAGACCCAAGTTTTCCCCCTTCAACATACCAGAAAGCCTAAAAATTAAAAGCAATACAAAATAACCATGCAACTTGAACAGAAGCAATTCATCACACTATTTCCAAGTTCACAAAGCTTTTACGTCATTTCCCCTCAAGATCATAAACTAATTTAAAGAAATTTCCTACATGAATAAACTCCCAGGCATAAAACCCCAAATGCAGAACTTCCGTTGTGTGGTCAGGCTTCACATAGGAAGGATGTACAAAAATCATCATCTCTCAGAGACCTTCTAACCAACATCCTCCTGTCCCAGCTTTTCACTATATTGCCTGGCAATGTCCCAGTCAGGTTGGATTCAGGACAACTTCAAACCATACGATCAGACAGCAAATCCAAGTTTTCCGCATAGAAAGACATGATTCTCTTAAAATGCTAAACCTTTACACATACTTTTCCAAATTGTGCAAATTAGCTCATTTGTTTCTATGGTGATTTGTAATTCTTCCCCATCACTTTCAACACAATTATCAGTTGAAGACAATTATTGAACTATCATGCTTTTCCTTGTCAACACGAGTATTATAGAAGAAAAACAGTAACATGGAACAGAGTAAACATGAACACAAAAAAATTAAAGTACCCGTACATTATCAATAATTGCAAGCTACCAGGCACATGAAGCATCCCTCATGCTAATATTAAGACTGTTCCGCATAGTTCGTCTACCAATTCCCATATTGCCTTTTTGCATCATGGCAACAAATTCACCATAATCAATTCTTCCATCCTGAAAAACCAAATACACCAGCATAGGCTCATGTTCACTAACACATAACCAAATAGGTTTTACCATTGAAAGGGGTTACAAACAATATCTATCTTTAAATTCCACCATTTATCATTTATGATTCCCAGCTTGGAAACCAATACTTAGAATCATGTTTCTTGGAAGCCTCACCATCAGGCTGCATATTCCGTATTAACTTTTCAGCAGTAAATGTCATATTTGAAGTTGTTTTAATAGGATAAAACTTGTGAAATGGTTCAAAAATTATATGGACAGGTATCATCTTGCACTTCATCAAATAAGCACTACCAAATTCAAGGTTTTGCTAAGCTCCATTGAACCTGTCATATCCAGATTATCAATTCCAGGAGTTATTGGTGGTCATTTGGTCAAGAATCACAAAATCATTTTGGATCACTTACATTATCTTGATCAACTTCTTTAATTATGTCCTCAAGGAAAACATCTGTCATATTATGTTCTACACATGCTTGTTGAAGTTCATCGACCGTAATATAACCACTTCCATCCTTGTCAAAGTACTGGAATGCTGCAACAAGATGCTCCTCGCGTTCTAATTTGTTGAGATGAATGGTAGCAGCTATAAATTCCCCATAATCAATAGTCCCACTATTGTCCACATCAGCCTGAATTTCAAATAGCCCAGGTTGGAACACAATATGAAACTAGTAACACATAATAAGCTCATATGAAACTGGTTATTAAACTATTGCAAAAACCTGTTATCATAACTATTGCTACTAAAAGCTGTTATACTACTATTGATGGTATTTAAGAAGTAAAATTAGTAACAATTGTAACAACAGCACCCACAATGACATCACAAACATCACTCTTTTTTTTTTGGATGGAATATCTTGTAGTCAGTTTAATCACAATCATCACCTGAAGATCAAAACAGGTATGTATAAAAAAAGAGAGAAAGATAGACCAAAATCAAATCAGGGCAATGTAAACCAGCAAAAACATTTTTGCAGCTCTCAATATACTTGCATATCATTTAATATTCCCTAATTTTCTCTTTTGATTTTTCTAGAAAAGGGAAGTGTCCAGAAAAATAAAGAAAACAAATCAGACAAAAAAAAATCACAAGAACTGAAGCAGGCAAGAAAAGGATATGTTATGAATGTGATAAAAAAATTAGAAAAGAAAAGGAGGTGCAGGCATGAACACATCACCAGATAAACAAACATCTGCTTTAGCTTCACCATCTTACCGCTTCCATGAGATCACGTATCTCAGTATCCTTCAACGTAGAACCATATCTTCGCAAACCAGCTTTGAGCTCGTCATATGTTATTGCGCCACTGTTGTCAGTATCCATAGCCTTAAACATTTCCTTCAAACCCGCAATCTCCTCCTCAGAAAGGCTTTCAGCTATCACCTTTTAGCATCGAGCAGGCAAGAGAGAGTACTAATCAGCATAAACTCAAGCTTTTGGGATCAAAAATGGTATAAGAGTTAACATCTATGCTTTCCAACTAAAATCATAAACTACAATAATGCATGCAATAGCATCAACTGAGTGACATAAAGAAACAATCAGAAGGTAATCTACACAAAAGTGTAATTATTCATTGCCTTGTTTCAAAATCTGATAATGTTGTGTATTCCATTGTCTGATATCCAAATATCCAGTCCCCATACCATGTACATTTACTTACTCGTAAAGCCATCTTCTTCAATTTATTCATTGCAGAGAACTGCTTGAGACGAGAAAGCACAGCTGGGTCTAACGCTCTATCAGGAGCAACTCCATTTTCACATATCCAGGGGTGACCTAGAAAAGCATATAATTTTCAGTTTGATTTTGATCTTGGCACGATGAAACCCAGAAAGAAAATACTAATGCACTTGAAATGGTATTTTGGAAGGGCAAAGATGGATCTATGTAATGCACTGACAAACAAAGGATGTTAATTTGTTGAAGACCAATAAATTTAAGCAATTGGATACACATTAATCACAAAGGTAACTAATGAACAGTGATTGCACCATGCATGTCATCAATTTAATTTTGACAGCATCTGTGTATACATTCTTCACACAGTCATGCTGCTAGCTAGCATTAATGCATGCAGTAACAGTAGCAAAAACACAGATATAGATAATAAACGTCTATAAGATAAAGCAGCTCAATGTAATTATTGGTCTCAGCTGGTTCAACAAAATAGGTTAAAGTGACAGCTGAAAGGTTGGACATACATAAAACTTCATGAGCAGTCAAACGTTCTGAAGGTTGAGAGCAAAGCATCTTTCGGATAAGATCTTTCACGCTGTCCGATATTAGTGGCCAAGGGTCCGAGTCGAAGTCAATGAATCCCTTCAGCACTGCATCAAATATTCCTTGCTGTGTCTCTGGAATACAAACAGACAAAACATTCAATAAACTTCCTGAAGAATCAACAATTGTACCGTCCAGTCATTTATTAAATGACATCTACCTGCCCAAAACGGTGGCACTCCGCTTAGCAATATGTATAAAATGACCCCAGCTGTCCAAACATCAGCCTCTGGCCCATAATGCTTGAGTAGTACCTCAGGAGCAACATAATATGGGCTTCCAACCACATCAGTAAAAACTTGACCTGGGGCAGCGTAGAAACTTGGTATTAGATTTTCCCACTTTCCGTGAAAAAGTGTCGAGGTACCATATGGGAGCATGTCTCTATCATTGGAAGACAGGCTTCGAAGAAGGGGTGTGAACACAAAACCAATTAAGTTAATGACAGGGCAATAGGTAAAAAAGATGTATCCAATGTGAAACTATTAGGCACAAAAATTAATGTGTTAGAAGTTGATAATAGAGAAAGGTAGGCACTAATGTTAAAGCAATTAGACAGAGCAAAAAAGCACCAATAGCACCCTCGTATGCTTATAATTCAACAGATATTCGGTGTCTCCTGTACCAGGTTTGAAGAACACGGAAAGTCCAAAGTCGATGGCTTTCAGGGAGAAGTCATCATCTTTGTTCACCAACAAGAAGTTCTCGGGCTTAAGATCTCTGTGCATTACCCCAAGAGAATGGCATGCCTCAACAACCCCGACAATAATTTTTGTAAGCTCAGCCGCTTTTCTCTCACTATAATGCCCTCTCTGGATGATCCTGTCAAAGAGCTCACCTCCAGAGCATAGCTCCATCACTATATGAACATATAAGGGGTCCTCATAAGCACCCTTAATGGTCACAATGTTCTTGTGACCTGCCAAGTGATGCATTATTTGAATCTCTCTGCGAACATCCTCAACATCCTCCTTGGAAATCAATTTCCTCTTGGAAATAGACTTGCAAGCATAGTCAACGCCAGTGGAGTTATCAGTGCACAAGTAGGTAGTCCCAAATTGACCCTGTCCCAATTTACGTCCTAAAGTGTAAAGGTCACGGATGCTTGCGGTCTTATGGCCCAAGACGAAATAAGCCTGGTTATCAACACCCCGTCTCATTATGAGGTCTCGCTTGGTGGGGCTAATGAGAGCTAAATGGTTTTCCTTTTTGTGGTGGGTTTCTTTGGAGGAGAATTCTTGGGAGTTGAGGGCGGAAGGGGAATGGTCACAGATGGAGTTGTCAGAGGAAGGGTTGTTGTTGCGCTTGGAATTGGAGGTGGCGGTGGTGGGGGTGGTGGTGGTGGTGACGGACTGATCGACTGTGGGCTGAGCGTAGCCCTGATAAAGTCTCTCCTTGAAAGATCCACGGCATGTGTTGCCCATGAAACGGTCACGATTCCCTGACTTCACTCCCTTTTCCTCATCCAATGTTTGCTCATCGAATATACTGGCCAAAACAAACAGAGAGAATATATGCATATATAATTAGTTACATACCTACATAAATATATTGGATCCACAAATATCATGGGTCAGAATACAAAATTTAGAAACTACAGACACTCCGGAGCCAAGCCTTACACGTATGTATGCATAGAGAAACAAAGAGAGAAAAGGAAAACAAAAAAAAACTGATCCAATCCAAAAGACAGACGACAGCGACTGCCTGCAGATCAGGCCTTGACTTGAGGTTTTTTCGTTATAAAAGTAATTGGAATGGAAACAATTTATATGGAATGGAATGAACATAAAAAGATCATTAAAATAAAATAAATAAAATATAAAAATGAAAAGACGAGAGAGGAGAAGTAGTAGCAGAGAGAAGATGCATTACCGAAGAAGCAAAAGAATAGAGAGAAACAGAAGCGGGATCTTCTAGTATAATAGAAGCTAAGCGGTAATAACCGAAACAAATTCCGTGGGTGGGGTGTATGGGGGAAGTATCCGTGATGTTGTTGAGACTGACTTGCGCGTGTGCGTGTGCGTGTGCGTGTGCGTGTGCTTGTGTGTGCGCGTGTGCTTGTGTGTGTGTGTGTGTGTGTGTGAGAGAGAGAGAGAGAGAGAGAGGGCTTAACTTGTATGTATGCACTAAGGGGAAGGAGAAGGGGAAGGGGAAGGGGAAGGGGAAGGGAAAGGGATGCGGCCAGACCAATGGATCTGGCCTGGTTAATTAGCTTGACTAAACTTTTTTAGCACCTAAGCCGGAGGGAAAAGGGATATCTTTGGGGCTGAGGGAAAGCAAAAGAAAGGAACTTCAAACCCCCCCAAAAAAAAACAAAAAAAACAAAAACAAAAAAAAAAGAAAGAAACACAGGAACGCACACTAAGAAGAAAGGGCAAAACAAAGGCGGAGGGCCAAAAAGCAAGGGATATACGTGTACTGTAGGGTATCCGGAAAAATGGCAGAAAAAGAAGAGAAAAGAAACTTTTTGGATGAATTTAATGTATTATTAATGGGCAACGCTTTTAGCAGCAATGATCTTCCGCCGGCTGCTGCCTATGAGGTTAATCAATTAATTAAGTAATGGGAGGGACGCGGACAGGAAGAGGCGCTCAATAAATTCTTCACACACCCAAAAACAAATAATAATAATAATAATAATAATAATATAATAAAAAGAGGGTGCCAACCAGCTAATCCTATCTTTCTTTTTCTCTCTCTCTTTTTTTTTTTCTTTTTTTATTTTTCCGAATATCACACAGAAAAATGAAAGAGTGAAATAAACTTGGAAAAAAAAAAAAAGAGGAGTAGAACGCGGATTTTTCCAAATTTTACCGTCAGTGCGTCAATTAATCAAAGGCTTGGGCCTCCCAAATCTGGAGAGAGACAGAGCGAGAGAGGAGGAGGAGGACTATTATTTTCATTTGTAATCCTTGTCTCTTGTTTGTTCGCATTGTTTGTTAATATCCATACCAATTGATACCCAAGAAGATCAAGATTGTTGCACCTGGACCGTGTCTTCTGTTTGCTTTCCGGCGAAGGAACCGAGAGCGGGCAGGCTCCGGGAGAGAGAGAGAGAGAGAGAGAGAGAGAGAGGACAAAGAGAAAGAGAGGGATTAAAATTAATAATAAGGCAAGGATGACCATGCCACCATGGGATGAGAATTTCTACAGAGAGAGAGAGAGAGAGAGATGCACGATGTCTGTCAATGTTTGACCAGCTAACTACGGAACGCGGTAAGAAGTCAGAGTAAATCCCGCTGGACGCTTGTAACTTTTCCTCGTTTGCCTCATTGCCCCACGCGCTGTATTAGCCAAGATTCCTTCCTTTATTTTATACCGTTAAGCAAGGATTTGTTTCATCCAAAGTCCAAACAAGCTAAAATATAGAAAGGAAAAAAGAAAGAAAAGAAAAACAACCCCCCGGAAACAGAAGAGGCAGTGGTATCTATTTAAGCATATTAATTGATAGACATGGGTACACCGAGGGGTTACGTTGCTTTGGTCAAAATCCTGTGAACGACTGCAGTGCATAAGGCAGTCTCTCTTTTGAGTACCAAAATACTAATTTGACAACCCAAAAAAGGACGGAAAGAAAAAGAAATTTTAAAACGAAAGAAAAACGAAGAATTAAAAATGGAAATCGATTTCCTAGAGCGGTGGCCTGCTCCGACCCTGGAATTAAAAACTTTTTGCTTAATTGCATTTGCTCTACTCTCTCTCTCTCTCTCTCTCATGAGAAGATCTCTCCCTTTTCAATTCCAATACCATATACAACATATATTGCCTTTTTAAAAATAACCATTAACTCATCTCGTATCAGGTGGCCACCCCAAGAAAGCCAAAATATAAAAAATAAAAACAGAAAATTGTTGCTTGGACAAAAATCAACCATCTTATTATTAGTTGTTACTTGGACCAAATCAACCATAAATAATGATGCCCGTTTGGCTCTTATAGCAATTGCACCTATACTTCATTACAAAATTACAACTGCGCCGCAAATCTCAGCATCATTTCTAGGACTGCCCTCGTCTGGTCCCTCCATACTCTACACCATATGAACATGTGCATTCATTTTTGTTTTTGCTTTGAATTTTAAACAACAACGGAGTTGAAGAGTAGCGAGAGAAGAGAGACCCACCCAGTCAAAGCAACGCTCAGTCCAGAGATTGGCCCACCGGTATACGAAGAAGAAGGCTGGCCAAGTTGACTACGCCTACTTCAAAAAATATTTGACTGGCCGTGGCTGACCGACCCTTATGGCGACGGTGAGACGACGCATAATCGATTAATATTACGACTAACGACGACCAGATCAAAAATATAAAATCATTATTAACAAGAACTTCCAAGGAAGTCTAATTAATTATTAAAGGGCTTGCTTTGATTATACGTCTCCAATTTATCACCGATCACAGCTCACACAAGTTTCTACCACGGTTGCAAACTTGCGGTGGTGACCATTGATATGTTTGATCATCACGAGACGAGCGAGACTGCATCGCGTATACTACTTTGCATGATTTTTAGACACCGCCACTCTTAGCGATGATCATAATCCGCTCACTCGCTCGATCATCGAGACCATAGAAGCCCTTCCCTACACCTTCCTAGTTTACTCCATGATGTCACCTTACCTACCCCATATCCGCCTATGAATATTGTTAAAGCGCTGATCTATAGCAGGAGAGAACACTGCGCCTTGTGACACTAATTAAGGCAGTAAGAAGAACGATTACGAAGTTTAAATTCGTACCAACATATTTAAGAAGAAAGAATCCTCTGTGTTGATGTACAATGGTACATAGTCACAAACGTGGTCCAAAGCCACCAAAAAAATGGGAACAGGGTCTCTTGCAGCTCATCGGAGCTATAAATTTGTAGTATATAAAAGAAACACCATTTTGCAGTACATTCCACCAAGATAGAATGGTTACCTAATGAAATTCTATCATGTAAATGATATCCTTAATTGCTATTAGTACCCGAGAAATAACAATAATGCAACTTCATCCATCGTAAGGGTGCCGTAAAAAATGATAACCAACAAACAGTGATAAACTGTGGGCTAGCCTCTTACAACAGAAACTATAAAGCTTATTTTCTTTCTCAGCAGTTACCATAATGCCAAAATCTCCATCAGACGATAGATATACAAGCCTGAAGAAATTGAGGTTGATGGAACTTAAATCTCAAATGTCCCCTAGTGTAGGCTTATGGACTAACATCTTCTTGACGTCTGCTGAGTCCTCCGCTAGTAGGCCTGAAAATTTTCCAGTACAACATACTCCAGTTGAATGGGGTCAAAAAAACAAAGGAATACAGATCAAAAGGCTAGGTATAGGCAGCAGAGCTTCTTGATACAAGAACTTCTTGCTGAAAATGTCAGGAATCATATCTACCACCAGCAGTACTAAAGGAAGATTGCCTAATCCCCAACAAATCCAGCAATGTCCCCGTTAAAACTATAGTGGGATTCAAAATTGCAAACCAATATCATTCTGGCGCTAATGATTAGGATCAATTGAAGCCATAAAGCTAAAAGCTTAAGTTGTTGGCAAAGACACAACCTTGTTCCTTGTATTGGCAGGGTAAAGCCCTGCCAATACATCAGAAAGTGATTCTGATATGGTAAATCTGTCATATATGTTTATTAGAGAGCAATAAACAAAAATTCACTTACAATCCAGACAGGACTTTGATAGTGTCATAAAAGAACCATTGTAAGGTAACAACAGGACCCACAATTGTGACCCGAAGAGGAAGACTTCGAGTGAGAAGATTGACAAGCCCAATATTCTTCACAGCCTGAAAGACATCATATCCAAAGCAATGAAATTAATCGATGAAAACAGACTCAGAAGAAACCAATTAAATTAAACTAGACATGCTACCTGAAGGACATTTTCAGCTTTCTTGTTGTAAAGAGAAGAAACGATGTTGTCGGCAGGATTGGAAATTATGGTCCCACATAACCCAGCTGCATAGCCTGCCAAACATGTCACTCCAAGCTGTTGAAACCTGGAGCAATCTTCCTTTCTCCTTCGAATAACGTTGCTATATATCAGGTCCACTGAATGCTCAAATGTTGAGAACATTGTCATAGAGACTGCCAATTACAGCATTGCCAAAGAAAAATGGTAAACAAAGAGAAATGTTAAACTTTACTGAACAAGCACAAGTAGCTTTTTCAAGAAAATAATTAGCAAGTTGGTCAGACAACAAATTCCACAAATATAGCTAAACAATGTTGATATCTTATAATGCAACTGCCACTGAAAATATATATCTGAATTGCAGCGACAATAGCTGCACAAACAAACAAGAATTGTGGACATATCTGAGAAATAGTAAGATTACATGGAAGGTTGCGGCCCCAGAGTGGAAGGAGTCCCCGGTAAAAGCTGCAGTAAATGATATGATGGTGAACATGATTGAAGAATGATAAAAGGGAAGATCGTCAATTTTTTTGAGTAATTTACCCAGCAATTCCTTCAGCTTTATAGAATTTTGGAAACCCGTCAACTAAGCCCTTAGCAAAATTAGGCTGCGCTTGAACACGGACTTTGACTGCTTCAAATGGACACAAAGCTACATCAGCAAACACTTGAGCTGATGCACTGCTGAGAAAGAACATGAAAGTCTGGTATTGATCCACCAAGACATTTGCATATAGTCTTTTAAAGTATTCATAAAGACCATATTTGCAGCCACCCTGAACGCCATATCCAAAGAACTTCCCAGACCAGCCTCTCCAAAGGGAGGAAGCACCTTGTTCTCTCCAAAGGGTACAGAACCCTGGCAAAATATTCTTATACTTCACTGGATTGACCTAGAGTAATCGAACCAAATGCGATGAGCACCTCATAATGGGAGGAGTAGAAAGATAAGATGCAAACAAAAGCAAAGAATAATCTGGACTAAAACGAGAGGCAGCATGATTAATTCACATCCAATGAAAATGGAGATAAAGGATGACATAGATGGGAATATTTACTTTGATAATACATCTAGCCTTTGAAGTACAATGGACATGAACTAGAAATCTAGAATGGATAAAAAAAAATAATTGCAGTGTAATAGTCCTTTATATACAATGTGTTATTTACGCAAGTCTGCAAACTGTCATCTGATCACTGTCCAAAGGATGGTGGGGGGTGGGAACAGAAAAGTAAGAAGCTCGATTGCCTGCCTACAGCAAATTCTGATGTCGCATTTTGTGGTGAATTTTTGGGGGATGAAATGAAACCAGGCAGAGGCATGTCTATTAACAGAGCAATTGGTTCTTGAGTCCTATTGTACGCAAGAGGAATAATGAAACATGGGCAGGAGAATAAGCCTTCAACTTTACCAATGCCTAATAAAAAAATAAAAAATAAAAGCCCAAAATCACCCTCCAGAAGGAAAGGCAGCCGCAGCAATTAGATGTTTAGGAGAGAAAACACCCCGAAAACCTCTGGGGTTTTGTCGCAAGTCCTTACATGATAAACATTAAACAGACTGATAGTTTTAAGAAAATAAGCCAAGAGAAGCGAGGCCAAAAAGAGTGACAGAATGAATGACCTGCTGGGGTTGGGGGGGGGGGCGCACATAACGATAAGGGAAGTAGTAGGAAGAGAGGAGTAACCTGCATATTGACTTTCAAGACGTCAAAGGGAGTGATGGCTAGGTGGGTAGTCCCAGCACTGAGCATGCCTCCCGCTGCGCAAATCCCGTAATATCCTGGCGAGAACTGCTCAATAGGGCTTCCTCGTCCTTGGTCCCCAAACCCTCCTCTCATTTCTCTCTGATTTGCTCTTGCTCTTGCCTTTCTGTAAGAGCCGCCACTCTGCACCTATCTGTCTATCCACTACTAGTTATCATTCTACGTCTCTCTCTCTCTCTCTCTCTCTTTCTATATATGCGTATACATATACCTATACATGCTCTTTCTCCTACACAGTGCTCTTTTCAGGGGCCGCATTTGCCTTCCAACTCAATCCGTTCTTAAAATCTTTATTATGGGTATGGGGGTTTCCCGAGCACGAAGCCTAGATTGTTCTTTCTTTTATCTTTGGAAAAGGGCTAAAATAAAAAAATATAAAAAAAAAGAGCAGAGAGGGGGAGAAGCCGCCACCAGAGCCCTAAAAAACAGAAAGTCGAAGCGCGAGGCGGCACTGGTGTGGGGTGGCGGCGGCAGGTGCTGGCAGGCAGAGAGACGCTGGAGTGAGTGTTGATGGATTTTATGTTAAATAATACGTCCACGTTTTCAATTCCAAAACTTGTGGAATTGGACGGCTCTAAACTAAAGTCGAAATCAAAAGCAAAATTAGAAAAGGAAAATAAATAAATAAATAAAATTGACTAATAACTACGCCCGCCCAAAAAGCCAAAAATAAGAAAAAAATGACGTCCTCTCCCAAGTCTGCCACGGCTATCTTTTCACATATAATAACTAACTGATAATATTCCAAAAGCTTCGCAGGCCCCAACAGCAAATGCCTTCCTGTTTCTGGTTGCGTGCGAATGGAGTGCGATGCGATTCTGCAAATCAATCGATGAATCCTAGCTTCGTCTGATGACCTTTACGAGGATGAGAGGGCTTACGTTACTTTTGATTGTTGTCTTCTTATCGTTATCGCTATTAATTAATTAATTAATTAATTTATTATTATTCCTTAACATTCCAAAAAAGTTTGCTAGTCTTTATGAAAATGAAAGTAAGTAGACCTCTCCACTCTCGGTCCCTGCGACAACGTAGTGGGCCCCAGCCCAGAGTATGAAAACCTAATATTCCAAAACGTTTGGAGGAGGCAGGATCATCTGCACGGGCCTGGGCCTGGGCCTATTAGATTGACGATCCGACTTTTAAATTTTTGGGCCCAATCATAATGCAGATTATATAATCTCTTCTTTCCTTCTTTGTATCGTTAGATTTGCGGTTTTTGTCGAATGTTGCCAATGCCATCCATAAACGGCCCAACTTACCAACTAACTAAACGTCCAGATTCATCTTCCTCTCTGCCGACCAAAATAAATGCCAATGCAATCACCGAACCGAAAATAGCGAAGTCCGGCCGCCCTCTCCGCTTCATTTGTTTCTTATTCCTTGCTGTACTCCTTTGTTGATCTCGATGCCCCGCAAAAAATTACTTTGACAACAAAATATTTAATCTGTTTTTTTTTTTTAAATTATTATTAGAGGATTTATTAAAGTATAAACTGCATCATAATAAAAATAATAGGGTTATAATAATTTTCATAAATTTTGTATCCTCTTTTTTCAAAAATTTACATTTAAATTTAAAAAATAAATATCTAGTGTTTTAATTAGTGAGATGTCTACACAGTCGTTTCTCCTTTTTCTTTTCTTTTTTTTTTTTGTTTTTGTTTTTTTTTCTCTCCTTTGCTTCTACTAAAGCGTCCACTTTGATTTGTCCTTTTATGCCGCCACTGGTCAATTTGGAATGGGAGGAAATGATCAGGGTTTATTTTTAGCAATCCATCCGACGTGAGTACAATGTGGCTAAACCTTCGTGATCAGGTTAGAGAACAAGTAAATAATCGCCCCCCGCCCCCATCACACTCTTGGCGGATATCATTCTGCTTATAAATCCAACCAACCAAACCAGTGTGGCCTTCACGTTCTGATCTTCACAGAGAGGAGAGAGGAGGGCAATAGATTATACCGAAAAGTAAAGTCTGAAAAGAAGAATCTGTGCACCCCCAATAAAAATTTCCGCTGATCTGCAAACCACAAATTCGGACGGGAAAATATTCTTCCCTTCAAATTTAATACAGGAAGAACCGAATATGCCGATGAAACCCTGACAGCACACAGGATGCAGCATCCCCATGCATACTGAGGTACCTCTGTTTTATGCGACAGTTATTTGCTCCAAGTGATTCGGATACTGTCTTGGAATTCTTTGGCCCCTAGCCTCTCGACTCAGGTTCATGTTGCAGATATTTTCCAGTCAAATTAAGAGGCACAACCAAAATTATTAGAATTTGCATATGTTTGTATTCATAATAGAAAAAGAAGTCACTTGAGAGAGTTGAGGGATCTAAGTTGAATTAGATTAAAATGAATGTTAATGTAAAATATTTTGGCAGCTGGATCACTATCTGCACGTAGTGAGATCAGACTACCATCAGCTTGCGAATGATTCACATTCATATTCGCCATGGAGACAATTTTCATTGCGGGTAATATGACATTATAATGGATCTTTTCATCTGATGTTATGATCCTTCTTTTGTTCATCTGAGCCATGTCTCCTACCCCACGGCAGCACCGAGATGTTACGATACAATTATTTTGATTGTTTTTTTTTTTTCTTGGGTGGTCTTATTTTATTTTATTTTAGGTAAATTGGAAGAGTTTGTTTATGTTCTGTGTAAAAAATATGGACGCAACCAAAACGAGAAATAGAGAGAGAGAGAGAGAGAGAGAGAGAGAGAGAAGGAGCGGAGAGGTAGATTTCGAATTTTGATACAGCTTTAGAGTGGGGGTCAATAACCGAGAGTTATTATTATTATTATTATGATATAGCTTATTTAGAATGTAAATGTCATATAAATATAATACTAATAATAGGAATAAAATAATAATCGACTTTTAAAAAAATAAAGCGAAATAAAATGGGAAGTAGCAGTGGAGGCATTGGCGGGGGATTGGGGTAGAGAAGAACGTCCCCAACCAACCCCAACTGTCAATTTCCCAAGTAGGCAGTCTTTTGTCATTCTCAGTACAATTCGTGGGAGGAATGATCGCGCTTATGTCTCCAGTGGGATCGAATATTCGATCTTTTTCCCTTTTTCTTTTTACCCCAAACGCACGTCCACTGCCATTGTGTCTCGCCGTACCAACTAACAAAGATCCTTCTTCCTGCGGCTGCTGAACTCTCGACATGACATCTGCATCCGCCCAAGAGGACAATAGTCCCCCTCTCTTCTCGACTCGAGAGAGAACAATTCTTGGTTTAAACCCTTCTCTATCCCCCCCCCCTCCAAAAAAGAAGAAAAAGTACCATTACCGAGCACGGCACACCACAAGATTCAAATTCAAACAAGCCACGTACACGGTGCTGCTGAGCCTTGGACTCATCCCTCCACCTCCACTCTTCTCCGTTGATGCTTCTCTCTTGTAAATCCTCTCTCTCTCTCTCCCTCACCCGATGGCGTTTCCATCAGTTACCAAGAAGTTGCGCACTTGCTGTCAAATCTTTGCAATCCTTTTTTCTTTTGCTCCGTCTCCGTCAGACAGACAGACAGGCCGTCTCTAAAGGGGCAGGTGGCTTCCTTCCGAAGACCCCTCCCTTTAACCTCTCAATTCTCCTGTCTCTGCCGAATTACTTTATTAAATATTATTACATATTAAAAAAATAGAAAAACCACTCATTGCCAACGGCAACATCGCTTCTCTGACGTCAGGTGTTCGCAATTTGCAGGCACTAAGATGGCCTTTTTCTTCATCTAACGAGGATGCCTAAAGATACCCCCCATCAACACGCACGCACGCAAACACGGTTCTTCTGCTTTTGCTTTCTCAACTCAACTGGTAACTCTATAACCACCTGTCTTGTTTTCACGTCGGATTCGGGCATTTGGTTTTGGCTCCTTTCCCCTATATTTATTTTAGAGTTTGCGTTCCGCTCAATGCATTCATGGGTTATGCATTGGGTTTGATTGTTTCAGTCTATTGTCTTTGGTTCTCTCCCCCTCTTTGCCATCCATAAAGGGAGATACACAGGTGGTTCCTGCTCAAGGGATCTCACCGTAGCAATTTTCGTTTTTTGCTCCACACTGGGTGGTGCTTAACAAAGAGTTTGTTAATTTGAATTACTATAAACCTGATCTGGGGTTTTCTCTTTCAGGACGTATGGTTAGTCACTAAATAGATCGGGTTGAAATCCGAGTTCCCACTAAAGATGAGTGGAGCTGTTCTTGTGGCTATTGCTGCCGCTGTTGGTAACTTATTGCAAGGATGGGATAATGCCACTATTGCTGGTAATTTTATGCGTCCTTCATCTACACCTCCTCTGTTTTTACTGTCAAGCCCCCCCCCCGATTGTTTTTTCTTTCTTTCTTTCTTCTTCCTCTTTTTTTTTTTTTTTGGTTTTTCTTTTCCTCATCATCTGAACTTGGCATCCTGTGGACTGAGCTGATCTTCTGACTGATCTATAACAACAGAGATCTGCTTCACGGATTAGTTCACAGACTGACCTCGCTCGGATTGACCTGCATATACTTTCTAAAATAAAGCATGCATATTTTTCGTTGTAAATCAAATCCATACTCTGAACATTTTTGTGCAGGCGCTGTGTTATACATAAAAATGGAATTTGACTTGGAAACTCAGCCAACTATAGAGGGACTAATTGTGACTACGTCTCTTATTGGTGCTACTATAATTACTACATTTTCTGGAGCCATATCGGACTGGGTAGGCCGCCGTCCCATGCTGATTATCTCAGCTGTGTTCTATTTTGTTGGTGGTCTGGCGATGTTATGGTCTCCAAATGTCTACATTCTACTCTTAGCAAGGCTTTTGGATGGATTTGGTATTGGTTTGGCAGTAACCCTTGTCCCAGTTTATATATCCGAGACAGCACCACCTGAAATAAGGGGGTCCTTGAACACCCTTCCTCAATTCACTGGATCTGGTGGAATGTTTCTGGCCTATTGTATGATATTTGGCATGTCCTTGACGAAAGCACCAAGCTGGAGACTGATGCTTGGGGTTCTTTCTGCTCCCTCTCTCATTTATTTCGCATTGACTATATTTGTCTTGCCCGAGTCTCCAAGGTGGCTTGTGAGCAAAGGACGGATGCTTGAGGCCAAGAAGATTTTGCAGAGGCTCTGTGGGAGGGATGATGTCTCTGGTTAGTCTTTCACACTTAGTTATGTGGTAATCAAAGCTCTAGCATTTGTAAGTCTTCTTATTTACATGATTCATATGTTATGGTGGATGAAATATATAAGTTAACACTTGTGATCTAACCGGTTGATGAAAGGAAGTAAATATAACCATGGCATACATTCTCCATGCGGAGGGCATTGAAAAAGAAGTAACCATTGCTTTACCTATCTTTCCTTCACCTGAGACCACTAAACTTACATCAGTGTCTTTTAGTTGCATGCCCTCAGTAACCAAACCTAGCATTTAACACTTGCCATTACATGATCTGTGAAATGGTAGTGAATTTTCACTCCTGTTTTCTTTTTGTTCTTAAAGGGGTGAATAACATAAGTTCAAGTGTACTACAATGGCCAAATGTAATTATGAATATACTATCTTAATTTTAAGTACTAATTTCTGTGTTCATTGAAACCCAAATTATCAACTCAGACAATTTTATCCTTTTAGGCGGATAATACAGAAAATAGACCTGACTTGATAATATCTTCAACTCAATAATGACGATCGTGTGGATAGTTGATACTGAATTTGTTTGGATGAACAGGTGAGATGGCTCTACTGGTTGAGGGACTTGGAGTTGGGGTTGATACATCACTAGAGGAGTACATAATTGGCCCAGCCAATGACATCGCTGATGACCAAGATGTGTCTGATGACAAAAACCAAATCAAGTTATACGGACCTGAAGAAGGCATCAGTTGCGTTGCAAGACCTGTCAAAGGACACAGCACCCTTGGTATTGTATCTCGGCATGGAAGCATGGCAAATCAGAGTTCATCTCTTGTGGACCCACTCGTCACCCTCTTTGGCAGTGTCCATGAGAAGCTCCCTGAAACAGGAAGCATGAGAAGCATGCTTTTTTCTCACTTTGGCAGCATGTTCAGTGTCGGAGGGAATCAACCTAGAAATGAAGAGTGGGATGAGGAGAGCCAAGACAGAGAAGGTGAGGACTATCCATCTGATGCTGGGGGAGGTGATT
This sequence comes from Bruguiera gymnorhiza, assembly GCA_020883675.1. NCBI lineage: Eukaryota > Viridiplantae > Streptophyta > Magnoliopsida > Malpighiales > Rhizophoraceae > Bruguiera > Bruguiera gymnorhiza. The sequence goes on along the minus strand of JAIRCJ010000041.1, from coordinate 745,649 downwards.
CTGATGACAATTTGCAGAGTCCATTGATCTCAAGTCAAACAACAAGCATGGACAAGGACTTGGTTGCACCTGCTTATGGAAGCCTTTCAACCATGAGACATGGCAGTTTAATGCATGGAAATGGTGGAGAGCCAATTGGCAGCACAGGTATTGGTGGTGGGTGGCAGCTAACATGGAAATGGACTGAGAAAGAAGGGCAAGACAGAAAGAAGGAAGGAGGCTTTAAAAGAATTTACTTGCATGAGGAGAATGTCCCCGGATCTCTGCACGGATCACTGGTTTCTTTGCCTGGTGGTGATGCCCCTGCAGAAACTGAATTCATCCAGGCTGCTGCTTTGGTGAGTCAACCAGCTCTTTATTCAAAGGAGCTCATGAAGCAGCATCCAGTTGGGCCAGCTATGGTTCATCCATCTGAAACTGCTGCTAAAGGACCAAGTTGGAGCGATCTACTTGAACCAGGAGTCAAGCGTGCATTGGTTGTGGGGGTGGGAATTCAAATACTTCAGCAGGTAGAAAATATTCAGGATCTACAGGAAAGTTGCAATAACAGGAACTGAAACTATCTTTTTTCTTTTCTTTCTTTGTTTCTCTCCTATAATGACATTAAAACAATTATTACGCTTAAGTGGCAATTCTGCTATTTTTCCCTGTCAGCAAACAATGGTCCATGTCAGCACACCTGTTTAGGCATCAAAAAAATTTGCTTAGGTTGTTTATAGTAGTTTACATTTCAATCAACACAACATTTGGATAAAAAGAAGGAAAACATTTAGTTATACTTTTGTGTTTGAATGAAATGAAAACCACTTGAATAAATCCAAAAAAGTTTCAAGACTGATTGTATCATTTGTCTTCTGTTTTTTTTCCTTCTTCCAGTTCAGGAATGCTGAACAAGACATGGTTTCTGTCATCCTGTGCAGCATTGTCTGTTCCATGAGTCATGTTGTAGATATTCAGATTGATTAAGACTGTCATCACATAACCATCTTCTTTGAATTCCTCTATGTCACTGAAAACTAAAATGGGCTGTGATACGAGTATATTCCATATGTAGTTGAGCATAACAAAGCTAACCACTGTGAGATGAAAATGATAGATACCAGTATTGGTTGACAAAATTTAGTCTTTGCATATGTCCTGTTTATTTCCTTTGGAGGATTTCTTTTCTGACCTTTAGTACCAATGTTCACAGGTGTATTTCACCCGTCTAAGTTTTCACTATCGGGTAACTTGCTGTTGCTGTGTTTATGTATGTGCAGTTTTCTGGCATAAATGGGGTTCTTTACTACACTCCTCAGATTCTTGAGCAAGCAGGTGTTGGAGTTCTTTTGTCAAACATGGGTATCAGTTCATCTTCTGCATCTTTGCTGATCAGTGCCATCACAACCCTGTTGATGCTTCCCTCTATAGCTGTTGCAATGAGGCTTATGGATATCACAGGACGAAGGTAGTTCGATTCGATATTATTGCAAAAATGTCGAGACACAGTTTCAGTTTTATATTTTTCTGAATACCGTCTTCACTTGGTTGTGGAATTCAACGGAATGGCATAACCTTACTTATTTATTCATTAACTGCAATAATTTTCTACTTGTATCCATTTGGTTACTGCCACAACGAGGGCAAGTGTGTTGGTTACTCAGAGCTCCTCGCCATATTAGGTCATGTATTATAATTCATGTGGTGAGTTTTAGATAGCAGAAGATGTGTGTAATCACTGACTTACCGTGTATATGTGTGTCTGTGTTTGAACTTTTGGACAGTTGAGACGCTCATTTTGAGCAACAGCTATTGCATACATTGTTGCGGTTGACTAAGTAATATTTGTGCTCCCTTTGTGTCGGCATACATTTACATTTTGATAAAGAAAATTGAAGTTCGTACTAAAATTTCCAACGAGTGTGACAAGGTTTTCAATACTAACAATCAATCATGTGAATGAAAACCATGAGCTCTGATGATTTAAGGCTACACGGGAAGTTGGTGTTGAGGCGAAGATTCATTCATGCATCATGTTTTTGAGTCTAGCTTCGATAGCTAATCATCCTGTCGGATTTTTGCAGGAGTCTGCTGCTGAGCACAATCCCTGTATTAATATTATCTCTCCTTGTCCTAGTGTTTGGGAGCATAGTGAATATGGGGAGTGTAGTGAGCGCAGTGATCTCAACGGCTAGTGTTATAGCCTATTTCTGTTGCTTTGTCATGGGATTTGGGCCAATTCCCAACATACTGTGTGCGGAGATCTTCCCTACCCGAGTTCGTGGACTGTGCATTGCGATATGTGCGCTCACTTTTTGGATTGGCGATATAATTGTTACGTATTCACTCCCGGTGATGCTCAAATCTATCAGTCTTGCTGGTGTTTTTGGTCTGTATGCAGTTGTGTGCGTAGTGGCATTGGCCTTTGTGTACTTGAAAATTCCAGAAACCAAGGGCATGCCTCTCGAGGTGATTACCGGGTTCTTCTCTGTTGGTGCAGAGCGGGCCAGGGAGGACTGATACTTGGTCATCGGTGGGTTGCAAAAGCTTGTAATCTGTTCACCTCTCCCCGCTTTTTAGGTGATGAGAGAAAGTCGGGATTTTTTATTTTGTTGTAAAGGGTTTTCTTTTTTTTTTTTCCATCCATTCGCTTAAATTTCACTTTACATGACTTTTCTTTTTTTTTTTTTTTTTTGAGTTTGGGCTTAAATTTTGAAGAGGGAGAGAGAAGGAGAGAGAGTAATTTGATATAATGCTTCGCTGAGGACGGAGACCTGGAAAGGGATGCATGGGAAATGGATTCGGTTCTTAGTAAAATGACAGCTGCAGCATTATCCCCTGGGAAGGGCTGGGAGCCCGAAAACTAAAAAATCACACACGAAAATTTTCGACGAATTAAAAAGAATCATAAATGAAACAAAACATCAATTTAACTGAAAAATCAATCAGACTCGGCCGTTTCTCAAGCTCTTTTCGGACCGAAGCGTGGATTATGGTTCCTTGGAGGATTTGTGTGTGTGTGACTGTGCCGTAACCGGTCGATCAAGCTACTCATAAGCATTCATTCTTCTGTCCATACAAAGAAAAGTAAAAACTTTGGAACTCAAAAATAATCAAACACCCCAACTCCATCACCGACAGACATAACGCACAACTGTTTTCACATCGTTAATAATGTCTCTGCATCAGGAATCAACAATTTAAAAAAAAACAGAGAGAGAGACTTTTAAGAGCTAATAAGAGAGCAGAAGGCATTTTCCCGAGGTTCAAAAGCAAAGACAGACCATTTAGAAGAAGTAACAGCAGCAGCAACGGTACTAACACCACCAAATTAATCAGTCGTGAACAACAACACAACAAAAAACCAAAAAAAAAAAAAACAAGCAGAAGAAGAAGAAGAAAGAAGTACAGAATTAAAATCAAAACCCACCCAGAAAAGGAAATAACAAAAAACAAAAAGAAAAGAAAAGAAAGAACGAAAAGGAATGAAAACAAAGGAGCTAACAATCCGTTTGACGATCTGATCGTATAACTAAAAGGAGAAAGTTTAATTTTACTTTTAGTTTGAAGAAAGAAAGAAAAAAAGAAAGAAAGAAATCATGAGAAAGGAAGAGGGTCACCGACAAGCCTAGCCCCAAGCCTGTCCAGCCTCTTCACCATAGCCACGGCATTCAGGTTCCCATCCTTCAAGAACGTCTCCACCATCCTCTCCCCAATCTCCTTTCCTCTCTCCTCGTCGTCTGTCACTGCCACTGCCGTCGGCCCCGCCCCGCTTATTGTGCACCCGAACGCCCCTGCCTCTATGGCCACTTTCTTCACCCCTTCCATCCCTGGAATCAATGGTGCCCTCTTCGGCTCCACTATCTTGTCGGAAGCCAACGCCTTTCCCAGACTCACCAAGTCCCCTTGCAGGACGGAAGCCACCAGCGTCGCCGCTTGGCTGCAGTTCCATACGTGGTGCGGCATCCCGATTTCTGCCGGCAACACTGCCCTCATTTTCTTGGTGGGTGCCTCGAAATCCGGACTCACTAGCACAAAAAAGACTTCTTTGTCCGCCGGGAATTTGAGGCTCATCAATTCTAAGGGATCGTAGCTGCGGATCAGCACGAACCCACCCATGATCGCGGGCGCTATGTTGTCCGCGTGATAGCCTGAAACCTTGGCTTCGGATTCCAGCCCCGCAAGAACCAAGTGGTTGACGTCCAGAATCGTCCCGAATAGCTCGTTGACCGCGACGACCGCGGCGGCCGCGCTGGCAGCACTGGAGCCCAGGCCGCTAGCAAGAGGGAGGGCTTTCTCAAGGGAAAGGGAAAGGCCAACGGAGCGAATGTTGAGCATTTTCATGGCTGCAATGGCGGCGATGCCAGCGCAGTTCAAGAGGGGGTCCTTGGAGAGCTTATGGCTGGAATGGATGCCGGAGATGTCAGAGATAGATATCTCGCCAGGATGGACGGAGGGATCGACGCGGAGGGAGACGTAGTCGCCGAGGCCATCGACGGCGCAACCCAAGAAGTCGAAGCCGGGACCGAGGTTGGCTATGGTGGCGGGGGCGAAGGATCTGACGGAGGAGAAAAGAGGTTGGGGTTCGGCGGAGGTGATGGTGGGGAGAGAGAAGTTGTTGCGGCGGAGGAGGGGCGGCGGCGGCTTAGGCTTAGAATGATTGAGCAGCGTCAGTGATTGAAAGTCGGTGGTAGGTTTCAGTGGAGAAGGACGTAAGCAAGCAGCCGCCATCGCGACGAGAAGAGGAACAGCACTGCACGGCGAGAATCCACTTTTACTATATATATTTTTTCTTTTTTTAATTTAAGGGTCGGGTCGTAAAAAATAAAGAGGTTGGGCCGGGGGTGTTTGGGTTGGGCCCTGGATAATGCACGCAGATTAGTGAGATGGATAAGTGGGCCCTGGATGAGGCCCATCTTGCCCTCCCTCCCTCTCTCTCTCTCCCTCTCTATACCGGTAGAATCGGCCTTCTTGGGGGTTGGGGGGGAGGGGAGGGAATTGACTTTTGTTCGCCTGGGCCGCTGGCGGTGCTGGTGGACTTATTTTTGTTTTGTCTTGTCATCGGGGATTCGTTCAAACATGCCCAAACCTCAACCTGCAGGCCCCCCAGAGCCACAGTGTAAAACACCTGGTATCCCATTCTTCCACAAAATCACTGTCTAACCGTCCGTTCGCCGCATCTTGATTTCTCGTCTGTCAAGTTTTTATTTTTATTTTTTCCTTTTTGGGTTTATCACACTTCCAAGCAGGTATTGAGAAAAAAATTGTTCCTCTCTCTCTGCCTGCAATTCTCATACCAAAGTACCAAGCTCGACATATCTACTGTACTTTGTTTATTTCTTTGAGTTCCACACGTCACTCATTGCCATATCCATACATATTTGTCTTCCCGTCAGTCAATCCTTTAGAATACAACACAACAGAAAGCCTGCCTTTGTGTGACTGTAACGAAACATTGAATTTTTCACCCACAAAGTCACAACTCACTGTAAGAAATGTCCCTTTGGAATTGGATCCTCCTCTCGGGTCGGTAGCTACCTAGCAATCCCCACGTTTCCTTTTCAATTTGGTCTTCGACACTTCTGCCTTCTCATCAACAAATGATAAGAATGTTTGAAGCCGTCTAGAACGAGAGCTGCTTGTGCTCGGGCTAGTAGGATCACATTCGTTGGAAGGCGAGTACCTGCTGAACTGGCGCACCGTCGAGCAAAAGTAGATGAGGAGAGCAACAAAACTTGCAATCCCACAAACGAGGAAAAGCCCCCAGAAGCTTTTTAACTGAAGCTGCTCCGAACCAGACTCAGACTTCTGTGAAGCACATGCTTCTTTTGCCAGCCACTTGTCGTGAATCTTCTGGAGTTCACCATTCTCAGACAAAGCAAGAATGGCTGTTGACATGTCTATGGCTAAAGGAGAATCTCTTGGAAATGCCTACAAGATGATAACAGCAACACACAGCACCAACTGGTAAGAACGAAAAAAAGAAAAAAAAAAAAAAAAGGATAATCTGCGGTGGCTGCTGCTGACTTGTGGCTTGTTGGATGATTTACATGGATTGCCTACAAGCAACAGAGAGCAAGTTCTGGATAAGAAAAGGGATACTCACAAATCCCCATCCGCTTTTGGTGAACTCTTGGCCTCTGATTGAGAAATCACAGTGATTTGAGAGGAACATGTTCACGTATGGGCTTTCATCAACCACTGCAGCGACAGTTCCGTTGGCAAGGGCATTTGCATATTCTTCTGGCGAGCCAAGAGCAACCAGCCTGCTTTTAGCAATATTGAGCTCCTCAATCATGTAATTTTCTGCAAAGGATCCTACCTGGAATCCAACACGAACATTGCTATTCATCAAGGAATCAATTCCTTTGATAGGTGAGGATAACTGCTGCACTGTGAGGATTGATGTCAGGCTTGCAGTGTAGCTTGAGTTGATTATCAGAACCACAAAGAGCCAGATGATCACCACAAGACGACTGAGTGTGCTTACTGTATTTTGTCCTGAAGATTCCAAGGTGAATTTGAATTACAATGGTCGGCAAAAGTAGAAAAATTTTACTCCTCATGAATATGGAATAGTCAATGTTAAGATAGAGAAAACTTACTGTGGGAGAAAAACATTGTAGAAAAGCTAAACCTGTGAGAAAAGAGAAACATGGTAAAAATGGGATGGATGATAAAAAGCAGAATGCACCAAATCAGGATGACAAGGACCAAGATATGCTTGCACATTGACTAAATATTTCATCAATGTAGACATCTGATACCCTCAAGAAATGTTAGAACGGTCAGACATGTTACAAGCAGTAGCCCAATTATCCATGTTAGGTCAAGGTCCTGATATGGTAAAATTTTAGAAGCTGGGACAGAGAGGATTAAACAAATAAAACCTAGTAGAGCTACACAAGTCTATCTCTTTACCATGCATGAAAAAAGAAGTTTTCCTGATCTCGCATCTGTAATATTCCGAATCCTCAATAGTAATGGTTCTCTTTAGGATATCATGGAGATAGAAGTTTATCTGATCTCATTCTACTACCAAAGCAAACCATTTTAAAAAGCAGGGAAACTTTCTTCCTTACGATTCCTTTATGTGTACGAAATTCATAGGCAGCAATGTGACAGAGGAATGGGATAAGGGGGATTGAAGTTTAACAAGGAGGGAGCTGTGACGAGCAACCTGCAGTGAAAGTTGAAAGGAAATTGACATCCTAAGTTTTGATTATAGTACTAAACTACACTAGATTTTCTTCTCTTATCCTGAAAATTTCCAAGGAAATGTGTAGGTCCATTTCTAATTTATAAAACTGTGTTTGATAGTCCATGAGTTAATAAAAATTCACAAAATTGAGTGCAAACCATTGACTAATGTACCATTTACTCACCAAAGAACAGTGACAACCTGCTTCCTTGGGGGACCCCTGAATTCATCATTCATTCTATGTTCAAGGATCCACACTACGGTTCCCACTATAAGGAAAAAAACTGCTGTTACAGCCCACATCAATGGAGTAAACGGCTTCAAAAAGGCCCAAGCACTTGACCTGGCCTTCCAAACTGGAGTAACCACAACTAGCCCAGACTCTATATACGGTTGGGTGAAATCCACAATTTTTGTTCGGTTTGTGACTATCGCAATGTCGCCCACGGCAGCATCAAAGACCTGCAAGATTAAATCCACACGATCAGCTGCAGAAAATCTTCCCTTTTTCTTTTCCTTTTGATTTAGATAAAACATAGATATTTCTTGCTGTGGTTGTTTGGGTCTTCGAAGTCTGTTGATCGCTTTTCACTTAATTTCTATTTCAGTTGTACTAACCCCAGATGTGACCTGGCGTACAAGTTCAGAGAAGCTTGGATTCTTAAGACCATCCCCAAAAGGAATGAACTCATATGGAACTGCATAGGGAAGCAACTTTATGGCACCAAGGAGAACATCTATGCAGTATCCTTGGACAGTACCATTGGCTGTTGACACAAAATTCTTAAAACTGGCACGGTTTGGGATGCCAATTCTTAGTCGTCTTCCATTGTCAGGAAAAACCCATCCTCGAGGCTTAGACACTATCCCTCCAGGCCATACCACACTGTACAAATGCTGATTTGACGTGGAATGGTTGGATGGCTTTGCATAAAGTGTCTCTGGGGGCACAACAGATAGCCCGGTATGGTTAGACCAGTATCCAATCGGCTTATACCCAGTTTTCATCACATTTATTATATCAAAAGAAGGATATAACAGGAACCTGTCCGGATTAAATTGAATATGTCCTGTCAGACCAGTCATATTGGTCCTCAATATGTTATCAAGCAATTGCTTTCCTCCATTAAACGTGCTAAGTGCTCCAAAATTTAGAGTGCCGCCTCCCATGCCACCCAACTTGGAGTAATTTGAAAATGAAATGGGGTGGCCTTGATCTAGAAACAACTTCACTGCATGAGCAATGATCCAAACAGTATCATAGGCATATAGACCATATGGGTTCAAGCCAATAGAGTCATTGCTCAGCAGGTACCACCTCGACTCGAAGTCTCTTTTTCTTTTTGAATCTGGAACATGCGGGCGAAGCGTTAAAACTCCCTGGATGGAGTTGCCAATCTTTGAAGTAAGCGTTCTATTTGAGTCCAGAATGGTAGACAACCAGGTGGTTGCTATCCACACAAATCCGTCCTTCATCATACCAAGAGTCTTAGCTACTTCAAAGACCAAGAGACCAGTTTTGGAGAAGGTGTGCAAAACAATTACTCGAGATTCCATCCTTAAAACCTTTAGTAACGCAACTTCAACATCACTTTGTTTAGCATCTGGATCTGGAGGAAGTGCCACTTTATAGGTGATCTTGCAGCGTCTCTCTGCCAGTTGATCACCTAGCGTAGTTATACCATTTCTGCTCTGATCATCATCACTGAAAATCGCAATAACCCCAGCCCAGCCAAAATAGCTAACCATGTCTGCAATAGCAGTCATCTGGAACAGATCATTTGGAGCCGTTTGAACAAAGTACGGGTATTGGAGAGGCGACAGGGTGGGGTCAAGCGCTGTAAATGACAACAGTGGGACATGGAGCTCATTCGCCAGATGCGAGAGTACATGAGCCATTACAGCATTTTGTGGACCAATAATAGCCACAGTGTCAGTCTCCATGAACTGTAATGCTGCAAACAATATGATCACTATCTCAAACTTTTAGTTTCACAAAAAGGGAAACATAAAAAAAAAGGACAAAAGACTTGTTTCAGAAAAGGTGGAGGATAACTAAAACAAAACCCAAGAAACAATAGAGACGAGGGAAATTCAAAGGAAGAGAGGAATGGAAGCACACCGCCCATGATGCCCATAAATCCACTGAAATTGGAATCATGCATGGTTATGACAAATTTACTTCCTCCAAGAACGGCGGGGTCAGCATTTATGTCATTCTCGGCAGCCTTCATGGCAATCCTAGAGACTTTCCCATTAATGGATTTGAAAGTGAAAATAGCCCCAACGTTGACAATACTAGGCCTCGCAGATCCATGAGAAAATGGACTGACGAAGAGAAGGAGGATGGAAACTACAAAAGCCAAATTCATGGTGATAGGATTTCGGCGGCACCTTGCTTCCAGAGGAAACCGAACACAGACAACCAAATGAATATGAATTCGGCGGGATGCTCGGATTCAACAACAAAATCGGTTGCACAGGAAATCTGAACCAGAAAACAGTAAAAACACCGGATGAGCATCCATCCAAACTGATATTTCTGTGAGATGAATAGAATGGAAAAGCTACACATTCTAGTTCAAGTAAGTTGAAATTGAAAGGTGCTGTAACGTTAAAACAAGCTCCAAAAATGGAAGGGCATCCGGAAGGGGGAGGGGTGGGGGAATAGGAATTTCAGATGAGTTGAGCCCGCTCACCGGGAAGCAGTGGCGAAGAGATGAGATATAAAGCCATCCAACCCGAAAGAGAAGAAAGATTCATCCTCACACCACGAACCAACGCAACCAAAAATTTATTTAAAAGAAAAAAAAGAGAGAAACATAAACGAAAAGGAACAAAGAGTCCGGGACGAAACGGAAAAACAAGAAAAGGAGGAGAAACACTCACAAACTCACAAGAGAGATAAGCTCTTACATTATATGGGTCGCATACTCACAGCAAAGAGAGGATTCATCCAATTAGGGCCCAAGACTAGAATATAGTTAAGGCGCTCTTTAACCCTTTTTTTTTTTTTTTAAATTTAAATTTCGGACACTCCAAAAGGGGTGAAAGGCGAAAGCGAACGACACCTTTGTTGTAAGCTTCCCTACGCAACTTTATCAACAGTGGATTGCGTTAAACATTCATCTAAAACCAGCTGAAAAACGCCCTCGGCATTTTTGTGTGTGTGTGTGTGTGTGTGTGTGTGTGTGGGGCTTGTCATCCCTCTCAGTCCTTTAGCCATGGCACGCGAAGGTGCCTCCCTAAGCCTCTCTTGAAAGCAATAACAGGCGTGACTAATCATGAGTGGAGGCAGGGCCACCGTACCACAACCCACCCAACTAACAAAAGTAGCAAAAGCTGGGTGGAGACCTGACCTTGACAGAAGCCACCAACCGTGCACACCACCGCCGTGGATATGTATGTGCTGCGTGTATGTAGTGCAGACATGGGCATGAACAATCACTGGCCTTCTTTTACGCCTTACCCTGCTAATTTGATCTCATTTCCCACGCTTATTATTTGGAATTCATTCTACTTTTCAAGAAGAAAAAAAAAATGTATATATAGTCTGTACGGTAGAAATTATTCTCTTTTTCTCAGGCGGCTCTTGCACGGCACACAATTCTTTGAGGGGCTTTGCGATTCGAACAGGAATAGATTGGATGCTTTAAACGGTTGAATTTAATTCCTTATTAATAGTCCGGTTCGATCCTTTGAATTGGATTGGAGTTTTAAGGTTCGGCTGTAACAATTCACGATTATATAACGATATAAAATATAATAAAGTTACCCCGCTCGTCAGTATACGTCGTTTGAATTCTCTCTTCCTTTCTTTCCCTCTTTTCTTCTTCTCCTCAGTCCCGCTTTTGAAAGGCACTACATAAAGCTGCCGATTCACATTCACTCTCTCATCTTTTTTTTTTTCCCTTCCTAGCTATTCAGAAATAAAACTTTTTATTAAAAAAAGGAATGAATAAATAAATAAATAAGAAACCTGCTGGCACCGTAACCCCAAGCCACGACGATCGGTTTGAGAGTTGGAAACGCACAAATACATTAAATTACAATAGCAGGCACGCGTCCTGGAGTCAAAGTCATTGTCTAATTCCCCCCGCCGAAAAGGAAGAAAAAATTTAGAATGGCCTGACTAATTACAATCTTTAGTAAATGTTTGCCTTGGCCAGAAGCTAAATAAAGCACACGTGAATTGCATTCATGACTCGAGGCCTGCCGGGTGCAGATACAATCAAACAGGGGCGCTTCCAAGTCATATTCGTGGTGGGGATTACTACATGTCTCCATCCATGGAATGGCATGGTAAGGAGGGGCTCTACCACATTTGTCTGTCCATCATTTATTTCTTGATTTTAAGCTGGAAGTGGCATTCGGTTCTCTTTGGAAAAAGGTAAAAGAAAAGGGAAAAAAAATCTTTTGCTATTGATACCGGGTACACTATAGCATTTCTACCTACCATCCATTCAAAATTTATAAAATTCGTGCCCACTCAGAATTCCTCACACACACGCACACACACACACACACACACACACATACACACACACGTATTATTTTTTCTTTTAAATAACACATGGTCAGAATTCCCAAATTTGACGTTACACATTATGCCAAAAAGGTCCCCGAGCACAAAAAGCGTTGACTCGTGCGAAGAAAAACCGTTAATAATAATATCTCATCTGACGCCTTTTGGCTTGGCAGGTGGGGGTGGTGGTCCGCCATTCGCAACCAAACAGTCAAAAAGCGGGTGACCAGAACTTCCTTTCCATTCTTTTGGATTGTCACTCCCAGCACCCTAGTGGGTCTACTAAGTGTAAATGCAGTCTCGAGAAGAAAAAGAAAGGCCGTTCAGCGTAAAAAATACAACTTCAGCGGACGTCATTTGGGCTCCAAATTTCCTCTGTTATAGTATTTCCTCGTTATCAATTCTTTCGAATCGATTTATGTTGACAAGGTAGAAACAATGCGCCGAAAAGGTAAACATACCGGATGTCGGATGTGGATGTACTTGAAATACTTTGAAGAAGATATTTTGACACGAGCAATTCACAACAGAATGAAAAAAATAAATTGGTTCCATGGAAGAAGAAGACATACCGGATGTCAATGTACTTGAAATACTTTGACACGAGCAATTCACACGACAGCATCCCTCCTCACCCATTTCTCACCTCAAAACCTTCTGTTAGTATACAGCACTTCTCACCCTCTCTCGTAAGACTCAAAATATTTTGTGGTAAACAAAACTACAATCCCCTACGGAAGTGACCCTAGATGTTCAGTTTCAATCATCTTTGACTCCAAGCTGCTTCAGGGAACCTGGACCAACAAGAAATACGCGTCTTGTTGTCTGGTGTCGGAAAACAACTATTCCCTTGTATGCTGTCCTTGGTATTCCATCCTATAAAAGTGAAAAGGACAAAAGAGACGCAAATTTAAACCAAAGAAAAAGGTGCGCTTTTATTCTATCCAAAGCAATAAAAGAAAATTAATCTCTTTGAAGGGGACCAAAGTCACATTAGACAGCACAAGCATCGCAGATGCATGAGGAGGCCAGAGGTAACATTGCGTCCACTCACAGCTCTGGATATAATTCTTTGAATGTGCTTAGAAAGTGGAATTATTGCTTAGCTTATAGGATGACCATAATGGCCATGTTACACTTCATAGGCACATACAGCATATCCATAAATATTCATGTATATCAAATATCAACTCCAAATATGCTGTTATTGTGTTAGCTCCTTATTAGAATCAAGTCACTCTTTTCTGCTTCCAATAAAATCAACTTCCAATTTGAGCTCACTAGAAAGGAGTTCCGGTTATGGACCCATGTGCACAAGTAAGGAATGTAAACAATAAAAACTAAACACGCCAAACTTAGTAGAGACATATTGAAGGCAAGAGAATGAACTCAATGAACAAACCAAAAAGAACAAACCCAGTTCACTAACTCAGCACTGATTTAAGCAACAATGACCAAAGGCAATACCTTCCATTCTTCGAAAATACCAAACTGGCGTGCAATGCGGTCAAAGTCTGGTTGGTCTTTGTACTGAATACGCACATCACCTTCAATATTATGAGTCTTAAAGACAGCATCCATTCCATGGACAGGTCTAGCATTTTTCACCATGTTGGCAAAGTGCTTTGGGTACTTATCCTAAGATAATACACAATTATTGAGCTCGTAAAGAGAAAAGCTCCCTTAAATGAGTTGCAATTTTTATTACCTCTCTTAGGTAGCTCAAGTCCATTGACTTCCAATCAACCTTTCAGAACAAGAAAAAGAGAGAAAAACACTCCTTATTCAAAATTGTTGCAAAAGTTTCTTACTAAAGTCAACAAAGCACATCTAAAACTGATAATTACCTGGACATCATTCAGCTTAATTGGCTCAAGGTATTGCCTGAAAAACTGCCCTAAACTAGAACCCTGCAAACACGAATACAGTCATGATATTGCTGTCAGGATGTTTTATTGAAGTTCTGTTTTCATTTCTTTTCTTGCAAGGACCTTTGACATGGGGTGTAAGGGAACCAATTTGCCGTTTTGACACAGTCCTTTCAGTAACTACACTAAAAGCGAATGTCCTTCTGTCTTCGTGGCAACATCATGGCATTCGGACTTCAGTCAACTCCTAACCCATGGGTCAAATAAATAAAGCACAAAAATATCTCATAAACAGTGCTCAAAACCTGAATGCCAATCAATATATCCTAGTGATTGGAGCTGATACATCTAAACAAAAAGGCATTTCAATGTATGTATAAGTAGATATATACCAGCTCACCAAAGTTATATGTTCTGCACACTTCTGGACGAATAAATTGGCGACCTTTGTGATTTTCTTTTAACCTCAACCAGTCATCCCAGTAAGTGAAGTTTTTGTAAAGGAAAGTTGATGAAAGAGTTGCATCATATTGTACACACAACTATAGGCATCAAATAATATTGGTAAGTATGGCATATAAATTCGTGCACACTGAACCAAGAAGGATATGCTTTTGGCCATTTGGGGGATAGTTCGTCCCATATAGATTTAGTCAGCATCCATCCAAGTCCTGGAAAGAAATCCGACCGATAAAGCACATCTGCATAGTGTAGAAGCCAGCATATAAGAGAAGGTAAAGAGATAAAGCATTGGAATTTAATCACCCACCTAGAGAAATACAAAAGAACTTACAAGGATCATACACAAACTGCTTTTGTCCATTGTCATTCCATGAGGAAACAGCCATGATGGACCTATAAAATTGAGAAAAAAGTTGGAACTCACAGAAATAAGACCAGTAAGAAGTCTACTTACAAAATATGGCTTTATAAAGAATACATACTTATCCTTGTCAAGAAGAGCTGCTGCAGCCTCAAAGTAATCGAAAAAATCAGGGGCTATTTCCATATCATCTGCATAAGTTGCATAATTTCATTTGCAGTAACATTTTATCTGACATACTCAACAAGACAAACAAAGCAAGGAAGAGCAACAGAATGAGCTAGCTGCAGCCAGCAAAATCCACCTTCAAGTATAATTACTCGGCTGAAATTATGCTTGTAGAACAATTGATCCAATGCCCACTTGTAATGCCCTAGAGGAAGCCAATGGCTAAGATGGTGAATTCTGAAAGAAATAACAGGCATTGGTATAAACAAAAAAAAAAATCCTACGTGCGATCTTGTAGTATGCAATCAACTCCCCAGGCCTCTCTGTGTGCACAAGTTGAGAATCCAAATGCTGCAATTAGAAAATAATGTCATCAGGAAGACAACATGATTTAAACAAATTACATTCTTGATATACGGTTTGACCTATTAACTATCAATATTGATAATATAAAAACCACCTGAATGTACATTAGCTGATCATAGCTCATAGCCTTGCTTCTAACATCTGGGTGGGATCCATCCTGAAATCCCAAAAAAAAAAAAAAAAACAACAAATTAGGTGTTTAATTTCTTCAACAACATATATAGCATAGCCAACATTACAAAACAAAGTGGAAAACAAGTGAAATATGCATATGCATATGGTTTCTTCTGCAACACATCTAAATATACTCCACCCCTACATGAAAAAGAAATATGAACATACCTGGGAGACAAAAACTGGATACTTTGAAGCAACAGAGCTATGGTACCTGCAAAATAGAGATTGTGATAAACTGAATAAACAAGATTGAATTAAATACATGGAAAATAAGCAGGAAAAAGTCTGAAAAGAATACATACTTCAAAACAGAATTGATAGTCCTTTCCAAATAATCAGCACGATTGCATGCCATAATCACAACTGCTGCCACCGGTTCCTAAAATTTGAATCAGAACTATGCATTTCGTAATTTGACAAGAAGCCGATAAAAGAACAAAGCCAAGAAGCAATTACAATATCTACAGGTGTACCTTGTCAACCAATTTTTGTAGGCCTTTTCCTGAAATATCAGAAATGGGGGAATGCTAAGTCTACTGAAAGAAATTTTCAATCATGAAAGAGGTACAGGAGATATACTATTACATTGACAAGAGTTAACCCAGAAATATAAGGAGTAAGCCACATGTGTGAATTGCATATGAGAGAATAATTATGCAGAAGCAAGACTGTTGAGTGATTGGACTTTCAAGAATTGCCTTTTTTGTTGTTTAAGAATTTCATATTGCTTCAACCAAAAAGAGCTACCTGTTAAATATTTTGAAAAGAAAGAACACATTAAGAAGCACTATGTAGAAGAAGCAAGCATACTTTCCAGATCTGCAAGATGAGACTTCAGTTGTCTGCATTCTTCATCTCGATGTTTCCCATCTTCTGGCATACAAAGGTAAGGGTTTAGAGAAAGGATAAGAGTTACAGATCATGGTATTTCACAGTAATTAGTCAAGTCAGATTTCTAAGAGTGCAAACACAAGAGTATTCTTAGGCCGGATGTAACAACAACTACGCATGTTATGAATGGCAAGTTTTCGTGACTATCACATTGTCCATACAGCATAAATCCAGGGATGGTCGGTAGATGTTGAATGGGCATTCCCATTGCACAAGGCTCCCAGTTCCTCTCACTAATTATTGTCTATAACTATTGAACTAAAGCCTAGGCAAGTTCAGTCCACTCCTTGGATGATCCCACTCAGGTACCAATTTAAGTTTAAGCCCATGGCCCTTAAAGCCATTGAATGTGCATCAGGCAAGGAAATGGAAGGGGAAATTTTAAAGAATTGAAGAGAACAATTAAAACCATGAAGGGCAAGTATCTGTCCTTGCTGCATGCTTATTTGATCGATTAGTAGACGCATTTGACTTGAACAGCGACTCTCTGATTCCACCTGCGGAAAACATTATAAAAATTGGTAAGAGGGGGAAGGAGCTGGAAGTAAAGCGATGTGGAAGCATCAAAGAAAAGGGGGGGGGAATCATGCCGGGGACGGGTCAAGTGTAACGGGCAGTAAACGGCACAACAGAAGAAGCAAGGAAGAGGAAATTTGCAAAGGAGAATGATGCGACAATGATGATGCAGAGACAAACCAGCACATGCTCAACGGTGCGCGGCCAAGTGATCGATCAATAATGCAAATATTAGTTAGGCAGATGAAATTAATTGAAGCCAAATCAAATTAGAAGTAGTAAAAGTAAAAGATGATTAATGAAGAGGCAAGCGGGGGTGGGGGGAGGTGGGGGAGGGGGATTAAAGCGCCAGTACTGATATGAAGTAGTCCAAAAGACTAATACTTACAGCAGCGGCAAGGCGATCAGCATACTCGGATTGTGTGACGAAAATTCGCATCTGCGATTATAAAAATAGAAGAGGGGAAGAGGGGAAAAAAAATTAGAAGGGGAAAAAGAGAGCCCTTCCCAAACCTTGAGGGACACACACCAATTAAAATAAAGCAGAGAAATTTAGTTTCTTCTGATTTGAGAGGAACAAAGAAAAAAAAAAATCAGAAAAATTGGACCGGGTAGCGAACCTCGTCTGGCTTAGGATTGTGAGGTGGTAATAGATGACGGGTCGAAAGACAACCCAAAAAGAGAAGAAGAAGAACAACAAAGAAATATCTTGAAGTTAAAAAAAATTTGTGAGGAAAAATTGGAGGAAAGGGAGAAGGCAAAGCAAAGTTGAATTATTCAAAGGCAGCACAAGCGAGGAAGAAGCAGCAAGAATAAGAGAGAGAGAGAGAGAGAGAGAGAGAGAGGAGGGTGGGGGAAGAGGGAGGGGAGCAGACCTGGATGTAGATGAAAACAAGTGCAGCGGGAAGAAGAAGGTATCGGAAATTGCACGACCATTTTGCCATGTCTTTCAGTTAATATGAAAACGATTGCTTCTCCTTCTAAACCCTCCTCCTCCTCCTCCTCCTCCGGGCACTGCCCTACCCACAGAGGCAAAGATGTTCCTCAATCTCAAATCTCAGAAAAGTATAACCGATCGAAATTCAAGTCAATTTCTAGCAACTCTTCCACTATTCAATTCGAAGAAAGGTAAAAGTTACTATTATTATTATTATTATTATTATCACCGTAACAATGACATGGAATAAGTATTAGCCCATAAATAATCCAGGATGGATAGATACCCCGTGTTTTTTCTTGGGCCGCAAGGTGTTAGAGCGGTTCGCATCGATCTTGGGACTTAACTCTCGATCCTAACCATCTTTTTTCTTTTTTAGCGGCTTGTAGGTGTTAGCCATGCCCTCTGATTTTACTTTTAAAAAAGAAAAGAAAAAATAATAAATAAATTGATTTTGGCATCTCTACTCTTAGATTAGGGGATTACCCGATAATCATTGACGTCAAGCAAGCAGATGCTTGGAGCTGGGGGCAATTCATTCATTCATACGGAATAGGGTCATTGGACAGAGGACTGGAGGGAATAGCTTCAAAGCCCTGGTCCAGTTTAGATTTGGGTCTCATGCAGCCCCAATTCCACTGCTTGGCTGCTTGGGCTTTCTTCCTCGAATTCCCACTCAGGAGAGGGCAGTAGACCGACTGAGTGTAGACCCACTTCTTGTTCCTAGTTGGTAACAGTCCACCCTGCAAACGCGCGTCAAAATTATAAGATTCAGGTGCCACTAATCACAACGCCTAATAATAAGACACACACACACACACATATATATATAAGCTTTGGCAACTTCTCATCATAATTCCCTACCCCCCTTCCCCCGAGTTAGAACTACCTTAGAAGTAAGCGTGAATTGTGCGAATATGGTAGGTAAGTGGCTGCCTCGGAGATGATGTGTTTTCCTGTACTTTCTTATTTAATTATATTTTTTCCTTTGTATTTATATCGTTTCTTATACATATTGTTTTTGAGCGGATTTACTCAAAGTTGTCAACCGCCATTTTTAATCATTATGCCTCTTCCGCCAGACATTTGTGATCTGTCACGTGATGATACCAGAGGGGATTGGTCTGTTTCAAGTCTACCACTCTTTTAACAAAAAAAAAAAAAGAAAGAAATGAAAACTGGGAGATTAACTAAGCGGAAAAACAAGTAATTGATGACTTATATTAATCCCTTTGTTTGTCTTAGAAAGAAAAATAACCTTTATATTGATACGGGAAAGGTTTTGAAATTATGTGAATTTCTATTTTCTAAGTGTATGGCTAATAACCAACAAGAGGGAAATAAAACTGGGCTAGGCTAACGATAAAGCTAGGGAAGATAAAAGGGATACCGAGAGAGAGAGAGAGAGAGAGAAGAGAGAGGGAGAGGCATTGAGAGAAAAAAAAAAAGAAAAAAATAAAAAAAAACTGATCTTGTATGTGTGGGGGGGTTGTCGAAAGGTCCTATAAGAAAAGTGCACTGCGGTCCTATTCTATATTATTTTCTACGAACGAATTTTAGGAAATATCCGTTTGCGCGTATGTCGCAGCTTCATTCTTATCCAATATCTTTGTCTAAAAGTATCCCCGCAGTTTCTGTTTCTCGCATCAAGTGAGTATTTCTTAATTTTTCAAGAAATCCACACGCTTCTATGCCGAAAATGTTAAATTAATTAACATGAGTAACCCTTATTATTTAAAGTATGATCAAATATAAGAGGTCTAATATGATGGTCGGTTGGACATAATGACAATTTGGGTCACTGCGTTTAAAATCCTTTCACTCTCCTTATTTAAAGATAATTGTTATAAGAAAAAGATAACGATTACGGGAAGGATAATTGTTATCGGAAAAAAGGGATAATTTCCTAATTGATAAATAAACGTTACGGAAGGAAAAGGTAACGTTTTAATTAGGATATTAATTTCCTAATTAATGATAACCATTATGAAAAGGAAATAAACATTATCATTAAGTTTTCCTGATTCTCTCCCGCCATCAGAGGAACCAAAAAAAAAGGAAAAGGTAGAGTCGGAGAAAATAGAGAGAGAAATACAGAAAGACAGGAAAGGGAAGAATCCGGGAGGAAAGGCAAAATCTTTTCAAGTACAGATCGATAAAGAGATTTTCATCTCCGCGACAGGGAATCGACATGGACAACGGTACGTTGATTCCTTACAGTCACTTGCTAGTATTCGCTTAAAAAAAGATCCTGTATTGTGGAAATTGAATTTTCGTTAAAGAAAAATTCTAACAATTGGTATTAGAACCTATTTTGCGAATACTGCGGTTGTTTTCGTTTTCCCTTTGTGCCGGAAGGAACAGGCGCATGAAAGAAAGCGGTCGGCGCCGCCGGGACCCAAATCGATCCGGGTACGGCGAAAGGAACCCCGGTGAGCAATGTGTTTCTGCGCGTCGCCGAGGAAGCCAGACCGGGGAAGCCAGATCGGGGTAGTCAGATCGGCCTATCCAGATCGGCTTGGCCAGGGACTGGTGGTCCACCGGCGAAGCGCGACCCGACCGAAGCCGAAAGGGCCACCGGCGAAGCGCGACCCGACCGAGGTCGAAAGGGCCACAGGCGAGCGCGACCCGATCGAGGGCCGAAAGGGCCACCGGCGAGCGCGACCCGACCGGGGCCGAAAAGGGCCACCAACGAACGCGAGGCGAAGGGGCCGAAGGGGCACCGGCCGAAGCCCGACCCGAACGAGGCCGAAGGGGCCACCGGCGAAGCGCAACCCGAACGGAGCCGAAGGGCCACTGGCGAATGCATGTGGCTAGGACCCGATCGGCCTGCTGGGCACGGCAGAGGCCTGGCTGAGCCTGGATCCGGGCGGCGCCGGCAGGGTTGGCCGACGTGGAAGGAGCTCCGGCCCAGAATCCTGCACTGCCGGAAACTGTTGGCGCGAAATAGTGCACCGGCCACTGGACCCTGTGTCGCTTGTAGTTGTCGTTTGTATCGCGAGTGGTTATCGGCGTAAGGCATAAGCCAACTACGAGAAAAATGTGCTGCCAGTGTATTGGCCTGTGTCAACTCCCACAGAATGGAAAATTAAATTTTGAAAGCTTGTTAGTCACCAAAGTGGCCTAGTTTGAAAAATTTGAATGACCGTAAATTTCAATTGTTCATTTTGATGCTAATAAAAGGTTGTACATGAACAATTGTAGTTATTAATTATAAAACTAGAAGATCATCCAAAGATGGATCATTGCCTATAATTAATAACACTAAAGGGGATTGATTGATATACTGAGTAAACATGATTGTATGTCCAAAGATAACATTCATGTTTTACTCTAGTATGATTGATTGATCTATTAAAGTATATTTAATTAGCATCGTTATTGATTAAAGTCATGTATTTGAGGATCACCCAAAGGTGGACTTAAATACATAGTCAAAGTTTGTAATACATGTATCTGAATCCATCAAAGTTTGCTCAAAGTATTAATGTGTAAATTTGGATCATGTTTGCAGCCTCCAACAACGTCTTCGCCTTAGGCAATGCAATGATCAAATTCAATGGGCTGAACTATGCAGAATGGTCTGAGCATATTCAGTTTCATTTAGGCGTTTTGGGCTTAGACCTAGCGGTCATCACGGATAAAAGGCCTGCAGCCATTACAGAGACCAGTACAAAATCCGATAAGTCTTTTCATGAGGTTTGGGTACGGTCCAATAGGCTGAGTCTGAATTTGATGCGAATGACGATGGCTGAAAATGTCAAGCCATCGATGCCTAAGACCGAAAATGCAAGGGAATTTATGGTGAGAATTAAAGAATATTCTCAGTCAGACATAACTGATAAATCCATCGTAGGAACCCTAATGAGTGAGCTGACAACCAAGAAATTTGATTGGTCACAGCCCATTCATGATCATGTGACTAGTATGGCTAACCTAGCAGCAAAATTAAGAACGATGGGAATGGATGTGAGTGAATCCTTTTTGGTTCAATTCATCATCAACTCACTGCCTCCTGAATTTGGCCAGTTCCAAGTGAATTATAACACTATTAAAGAGAAGTGAAACTTTCAAGAAATTAAGGCCATGCTGGTTCAGGAAGAAGGGAGATTAAAGAAGATGAGGGATCACTTCATTCATCTCACTGTTCGTAATGATGCTAGCAGTAGTAAGTCTAAACCATACCGGAAGGGTAAGAAGAATGACAAGGCCTCTATAAAAGTCACTGGAGGTCAGATCCAAAAGGATCAGAAATGCTTCTTCTGTAAAAGGATGGGTCACTTCAAGAGGGATTGTCCAAAAAGGAAAGCTTGGTTTGAAAAGAAAGGTATGTACTGTATATCAGTATGTTTTGAATCAAACCTAATTGAAGTACCAAACAATACTTGGTGGTTAGACTCTGGAGCTACTATTCATATGTCACATATTATGCAGGGATTCCTTTCAATCCAGCCCATAACAGGAACTGAGAAGTTCCTTTACATGGGAAACAGAATGAAGACACGAATAGTGGGAATTGGGACGTACAGATTGATCTTGGACACTAAGTGTCACTTGGATCTAGAAAAGTGTCTCTATGTTCCTGAATGTGCTAGAAATTTGGTTTCTATTGCAAAGTTGGATGAAGGAGGATTTGATTTCAAGATTGGAAACGGTGCATTTTCATTGTATAGACATTCGTACTATTATAGATCTGGTACTTTGGTTGATGATTTGTACCGTTTTAATCTTGATACCATGTATGCTGATTCTCAATTTCTTGTTGAGCATAGTATAGGTAACAAACGTAATGTGCATAATGATAGTTCTGCTTTCTTATGACATCAAAGATTGGGTCATATATCCAAAGAAAGGATATTAAGGTTGGTGAAAAGTGATATCCTACCTTAATTGGATTTTGCTGATTGGGAAGTGTGTGTTGATTGTATAAAAGGAAAACAAACAAGACACATATCAAAGAACCCAACCATGAGAAGTAGTGAGCCTTTAGAATTAATACACACCGATATATGTGGCCCTTTCGATATTCCTACATGGGGTGGTGAGAAATATTTCATCACATTTATAGATGACTACTCACGGTACTGTTACTTATATCTACTGCATGAAAAGTCCCAGTCAGTAAACACCCTGGAGGTGTTTATTAACGAAGTGGAAAGGCAGTTAGATAGAAAAGTAAAAGTGATTAAGTCAGACAGGGGTGATGAATATTATGGAAAATTCAATGAAAGTGGACAATGTCCTGGTCCATTTGCAAAATTTCTTCAAAGTCGAGGCATATGTGCACAGTACACAATGCCTGGTACACCACAACAGAATGGTGTAGCGGAAAGGCGGAATCGCACACTTATGGATATGGTTAGGAGTATGTTGAATTACAACACTGTACCTTTATCCTTGTGGATGCATGCATTAAGGACCGCTGCATATCTGTTGAACAGGGTTCCTAGTAAGGTTGTCCCTAAGACTCCCTACGAGTTATGGATAGGTAGGAAACCCAGTTTAAGACACATTTACGTTTGGGGTTGTTCAGCAGAAGTAAGGATATATAATCCACATAAAGGAAAGCTTGATGCAAGAACCATTAGTGGTCACTTCATTGGCTATCCTGAAAAGTCTAAAGGGTACAGGTTCTACTGCCCTAACCATAGCACTAGAATAGTTGAGTCTAGTAATACTCGGTTCATTGAAAATGGTCTGTTCAGTGGGAGTGGGGAATCACGAAAGGTGGATATTACAGAATTGCAAAATGAAAGATCCACAGTAAGTACTCCTACTCAAGTTGGTATCCCCACACCCAGTGTTTCTACTCAAGTTGTTGTTCCTTTTGTTGCATCACAGTTACGTGACATGCAAGGACAACAAATTGATACACGAAGCACGCAAAGTGAGCACATAAGAGATGAACCAAGTGACAATGTATAGATTTCGAATGAACAAGCGATACCACAGGATATGGCATTACGGAGGTCTACAAGACAGAAAAGGCCAGCTGTATCGAATGATTATGTGGTTTACTTGCTTGAGCATGAATCAGAATTAAGCATTGATAAAGATCCAGTCTCATTTAAACAAGCCATGGATTGTAATGATTCTGAAAAGTGGTTGAATGCCATGAAGGAAGAGATGAAATCGATGGATGTAAATCAAGTCTGGGAACTAGTAGAGTTGCCTGAAGGATCAAAACGAGTTGGCTGTAAGTGGGTCTTCAAGACCAAGCGAAACTCAAAAGGCAACATCGAAAGGTACAAAGCCAGACTTGTTGCCAAAGGTTACACTCAAAAGGATGACATTGACTATAAGGAGACTTTCTCTCCAGTATCTAAGAAAGACTCCTTAAGAATCATTATGGCTTTGGTGGCTTAATATGACCTGGAGCTCCACCAAATGGATGTAAAGACCATCTTTCTGAATGGAGACTTAGAAGAGGAAGTGTATATGGACCAACCTGAAGGTTTCATAACCACAGGGCAGGAAAGTTTGGTGTGTAAATTAAAGAAATCGATATATGGACTGAAACAAGTTTCCCGACAATGGTATATTAAGTTTAATGATACCATTACGTCATATGGTTTTGTAGAGAACACCGTTGATCGGTGTATCTGTATGAAGGTCAGTGAGAGCAAGTTCATTATATTAGTCCTATATGTCGATGACATCCTATTGGCTGCTAATGACATGAGTTTGTTATATGATGTTAAGAAATTTCTCTCTGAAACTTTTGAAATGAAAGATATGAATAAGGCATCCTATGTGATAGGAATAGAGATATTCCGTGATAGATCACAAGGATTGTTGGGATTGTCTCAGAAAGGCTATATCAATAAAGTATTAGAGAGATTTAGAATGGAAAATTGCTCTACAGGAATAGTTTTAATTCAGAAAGGGGACAAGTTCAGTGAATTGCAATGTCCAAAGAATGATTTGGAATGAAAATCAATGGAATCCATTCCCTATGCATCATTGGTTGGAAGTTTGATGTATGCTCAAACATGCACTCGGCCAGACATTAGTTTCGCTGTTGGAATGTTGGGCCGATATCAAAGTAATCCTGGAATAGATCATTGGAAAGCTGGAAAGAAAGTACTTAGGTACTTACAAGGCACCAAGAATCATATGCTTACTTATAAAAGATCAAGTCATCTTGAAATAGTAGGCTACTCGATTTAGATTATGCTGGATGTGTAGACTTGAGGAAATCTACATTTGGTTACGTGTTCCTCCTGGCTGGAGGAGCAGTTTCCTGGAAAAGTGGGAAGCAGTCTGTCATTGCTACTTCCACTATGGAAGCTGAATTTGTAGCATGCTTTGAGGCTACTGTTCATGCATTATGGTTGCGGAATTTTATTTTAAGGCTTGGTTTGGTCGACAGTATAGAAAAGCCGTTAAGAATTTATTGTGACAATTCCGCAGCTGTCTTCTTCTCTAAGAATGATAGGTATTCTAAAGGTGCGAAACATATGGATTTGAAATATTTATCTGTTAAGGAAGAAGTGCAAAACCGTAGAGTGTCTATTGAGCACATTGGTACTGAATTGATGATAGCGGACCCATTAACTAAAGGTTTGCCACCGAAAACATTTACTGGACATGTTGAAGGGATGGGCATTTTGGATAGGTACGCATTCTCATGAAAGCCAATATTATGTACTGCTCATATTATTGTAACACTCGTGAATTCAATTAAAGTCATGGTTTTGTTCACGTTCTGTTATCTCCATTTGATTGTATACAATTACAGTTGTGAGATAACTAGTGGCATGATTCGGAAATGACAATTAAAGTTTCAACGTTCCTCAGTTAGGTTATTATGAATTATAATGATCATGTGATACATGGAAGGAATCATGTCGCCAAAGCACATGTGACCGCCATGATCCAATCATTTTAATTCAATCAAGTATTGTGGTTTGATGATCTTTAAGGATTGTGCACACTTATTTGTTGTTGATTCATCAAATCATAACAAGAGCCAAGTGGGAGATTGTTAAATTAATTAACATGAGTGACCTTTGTTATTTAAAGTATGACCCAATATAAAAGGTCCAATATGATGGTCGGTTGGACATAATGGCAATTTGGGTCACTGGGTTTAAAATCCCTCCACTCTCCTTATTTAAAGATAATTGTTATAGGAAAAAGATAATGATTACGGGAAGGATAATTGTTATCGAAAAAAAGGGATAATTTCCTAATTGATAAATAAACGTTACAGAAAGAAAATATAACATTTTAATTAGAATATTAATTTTCTAATTAATGATAACCATTATAAAAAGGAAATAAACGTTATTATTAAGTTTTCCTGATTTTCTCCTGTCATCATCAGAGGAACCCAAAAAAAAGGAAAAGGTAGAGTCGGAGAAAATAGAGAGAGAAATACAAAAAGACAGGAAAGGGAAGAATCCGGGAGGAAAGGCAAAATCTTTTCAAGTACAGATCGGTAAAGAGATTTTTATCTCTGCGACAGGGAATCGACATAGATAACAATATATTGATTTCTTACAATTTACTTGCTAGTATTCGCTTAAAGAAATATATTATATTGTGGAAATTGAATTTTTCGTTAAAGGAAAATTCTAACAGAAAATTGTAATCTCGGTAAGGCAGAGCCAACCAACTCACCATCTTCATGCACACAGTGGGTTGTCCAATTCATTCATTCCGTGAAGTCAGATAGGTCCACCAGAAAAGCATAGCCACTGAAATCAATGCCTGGCCACCGTGGGAAGTCTATCGGCAGCAGCCGCATCAACCCCCTCCCCAACGCCATCGAAAACAAACAGATCAGCACGAGTGCGTTTTTTTCGTGCATAAAATATCTCTTGAATTCATCGATTGGAGTGGAAAATGTTGGAAAAAGTGGGAGAAGGGGGGGGCGGTGACTGATCTGATACTGATAGTTTTTCTTTTCTTTTCTTTTGTTTATAAAAAAAAAAAAAATCCTTTTTAAGAGGCCGAGGACAAGGACAAGGACAAGGAGGACATTTCAGTGAGGAAAGCCGCTAGTTTTAAATTTTGACTGGGAATGATGATTCTGCATTCTTGGCCCAAAGGGTGACGACGCACTGCGTGGAAGACAGGACTGGGGTCTAGGAGGGGTATTCTAGCCATTTTAGGAGAGGGTGTGCGTCTCTCTTTCAGTTTCAAGTTCAATTCAACAAGTCTGAGAGCAAGTGGAAGAGCGTGGCGCGCCCACACGGTGCAGCTGTCTCCAGCCCATTTCCAACCACTCCTCTAGATCCCGCCTCGTTCTTCCTCTCCTATTTATAAAAAACCCCACCCCCAAACACTTTCACTGCACCCATTCCTCAGAACCACCGCCGCTGCCTCCACCATCACATCCTCGGCATTTCAAAACATCCAAAATGCAGCAACTTCACTTCTCGCTTCTTCCCTGTTTTTGCTTCATCTTCATATTTTCTGCCTCTAGCTATGCCTACGCCGCCCCTTCTTCTTCTTCTTCTTCTTCCCCAAAAATGCAGAGTTTGAACACCAAGGCGGAGTACATTAACCCAAAACTACCCCCAAGAACCCTTTCCTTCTCGAAGAAATTCGAGGGCTCATCTGATTTAGTACAGCTCCGCTACCACATGGGCCCAGTCCTCTCCTCCAACCCCATCAACATTTACCTCGTCTGGTACGGCCGTTGGGCCCCTTCCCAGCAACTCCTCATCAAGGACTTCCTCCACTCCATCTCCTCCACCGCCGTCGCACCCAGACCATCCGTCTCCGAGTGGTGGAGCACTGTCTCCCTCTACACCGATCAAACCGGTGCCAATGTCTCTCGTTCCATCAAAATCGCCGGAGAATACACCGATAAGGCCTACTCTCACGGGACCCAGCTGACTCGCCTTTCCGTCCAGCAAGTAATTGCCACCGCCGTAAAGTCTGCGCCCTTCCCAGTTGATCACAAGAATGGGATCTACCTCATCCTCACCGCTCAAGACGTCACCATGCAGGACTTTTGCCGTGCAGTCTGCGGCTTCCACTATTTCACATTCCCATCCATGGTTGGCTACACGTTGCCCTACGCCTGGGTCGGCAATTCAGGCAAACAGTGTCCCGAAGTCTGCGCATACCCATTCGCAGTCCCCGGATACATGGCCGGAGGAGGTCCAGGGGCGTTGAAGCCGCCGAATGGAGACGTGGGTGTGGATGGCATGATCAGTGTGATAGGGCACGAGCTTGCGGAATTGGCTTCGAATCCTCTCATCAACGCTTGGTATGCAGGGGAGGACCCCACGGCGCCGACCGAGATTGGGGACTTGTGTGAAGGGCTGTACGGGTCCGGTGGCGGCGGCGGATACATAGGGCAGGTAATGAAGGACAAGGAAGGGGTCACTTTTAATATGAATGGGAGGAGAGGGAGGAGGTTCTTGGTGCAGTGGATCTGGAGCTCTGCAAAGAAGGCATGTGCTGGTCCTAATGCTTTGGATTAGAAAACCAATTAAGGAGAAAGGGAAAAAAGAAAATTAGTTTTCTTGCGCTATTAAATCAAAGAAGATTCTACGCTCTTGAATCTTCTTCATTTTTAGTGATGGGTTAATTTGTTGGAAGCAAGATGTATGGGAAGGAGGGGGAGGCTTGAGGCAATTGGAGTTGGGGGGAGTAAAAAGAAGATGGATTTAATTATTCTCTTTTTTTCTTTTTCTTTTGTTTTTTAATTTCTTTTTAACTTTTTCTTCTTTATTATAGCTTAGATTGGATTTGTGAAGAGGGCTCTGGCAAGGCATTCATGTTGGTATATCATTTTTGTAGTGTTTGCTCTTTCTTTATATGGATTTTCCATACGAGGAAGTTGGGATTGTTAATTATTACTTGACTAGCTGCTGCTGCTGCTGCTATACCCAGTAACTGCATTTTTTAGCTATGGATGCAATTCGAAATTTTTGGCTGAAAACAGACTTTGGCTGATTGGCTCTTGTTTTTTCGGTAACCGGACTCGGCGAATTGTTGGTCAAAATAAAAATGTAAAAGCGCTCAACGCTTTCCACTGGGAATCTAAAGAATTTTTTTATTAACTTGGCTGGAAGTCTACCGGTTGGATCGGTGTTTCGATATGCCATGATTTTTCGAGTAAATTATGGACTAATACCCGTATTTGCCCTATATACCCATTGAAGTCTCTAGTTCCCATTGCCATATGCAGCGATTAATTTATTGACCTTTCACACATGGGAGGGTACTCCCAATCTGATTTGTTTTTTTTTTTTAAACATTATAAAAAAGTACATTGTGTGTGTATCTTAATTGTGAATCAAATTTGAGAATTATCCGATTAGTATTTTTATTTAATTAATGTTAATAAAGGTAATTTAATATTATTAAATTTAAATAAGTTTTTTTTTATAATCAAAGTGTTAATAAATTTAAAATTGCATTTATTTAATAAAATTACATCACATATATTATAAAATTTATTTCATTAAAAATAATATATAAATAAAAATATTTAAATTATATCGTCGGGTTGCCACCTCAGTGGCGCTCCGATTTGTTATTCAAATTACAGGCTGTCAGAGATATTTGTATGCCTGGTTCCGTATTCTGATATTTTGTCACAGATCATTATAGTGGTGGAGTCGGCCGTAAGAGGTTTTAATGGAATGAGAATCAATTAGCCATCACGAGTTGACTTAGCTGTTGTTGTTATCGTGCATGACTCTTGTTCTTTTACAGCTAAGAAAGGCCTACTTCCCGCAACAAGGTGGACTCAAGGCCATAAAAGGGTTGTGAAAACTTGGCAAGTAAATTAGATCTGTAGCTTAAAGGCGACACTTCGAGCGAGGACTGATATGACATGATGTATGATCTGATCTCGAGTGGAGAATAGCTGTACGTAGCGCCTCTAGCCCCCACTTCATTTCGTTTGAAAAGCACACCTGCTGAAAACAGTAAAATATCTCAAATTCAGTCAACAGTACATACGACCAAGGGGAGGAAAAGTGCAAATAAACTATTTTTGCAATTTAGCCTGTAAAGGTCTTTTCTGATCTCTTAATTGATTGGTTCTTTCTAAGCCAAAATAATTGCTGCGCGAGTGTAATCTGTGTACATACTATGCTGCCATTTACCCACGAAGGCAAAGTCCGATCTCGTGTAAAGCAAAACAATGTTTGCCCTCAAATAGCGAACTCATACTTGTACTCATCCTCATACACACATTAATGATGGATGTGAACTCCTAAACCCATAAGCATTTTAATCATGATAGTGATCTCGGTGTCTGTGTTCGTTTTATTACTTGTTTTAAACTCCTTGGCTTTGCCCTATTCCTCGGGAAGTCAAGGGTTCTCGGCTGTCCTGGTCAACATTTTGGATGAGACATCGTGAAATTATGATGGAACAAATGCCGAAAAAAGTCTAGTTGGTGGTTGAGACTCAAATAAATGAGCATTTGCGATCCACAGCTAAGATTGGGACCCAAGCCAATAGTGACATACAGTAAGGTTAACCGGAGAGACTAGTCAGCCTGCCCGGAGTTTTCGGGCCATGCCTTCAAACTCGTGGGACCCATCTGGCAACTCAGTTGGAAAGGTTTCGATGCCTTGAGTGGTGTGCAGCTGATCGTCCCATGATAATGCTTGTCCTATTCATAGTTCAAGGTTCAATGACCAATCTCTCTCTTAAAATTTTTTTTTAAAAAAAAAATAATAATAAAAAAAATATATATATATACATGTAGGCATATAATTCAATAAAATATACATATAATTAATAAAAAATTATATATTTATATTATTTACACATTGTTATTGTATATATGTATCATATGTGTTATATACATATTTATCTTATATATTTATATATCATATGATTTTTTGTTTTAAAATATGTAAGACTTGCATGAGTTTTCGAAAAAGTGGTGAGGTGGGGGTGGGAGGGCGACAAGTTGAGGTGGCAGGTGGGGCAGTGGCGGGTGGGGACGAGCGGTGAAGGGTTGAGGTGGCGGATGAGGCCCACGTGGATTCCACCTTTTTTTTAAAAAAAAAAAAGGTATAATGTTCTTATATTAAAGTAAAATGTAGATATAGTTAATAAAAATATAAATATAATTAATAAAATTATATTATTTATATTCATATTATATTTTTATATGTATATTCATCCTATAGATTTACATATCGCATAATTGAAAAAAAATGTGTAAAATCTACGAGAATCTTTCAAAAAAAAAAGATTCTTTTTCTTAGTCGTCTTCCATTGTCAGGAAAAACCCATCCTCGAGGCTTAGACACTATCCCTCCAGGCCATACCACACTGTACAAATGCTGATTTGACGTGGAATGGTTGGATGGCTTTGCATAAAGTGTCTCTGGGGGCACAACAGATAGCCCGGTATGGTTAGACCAGTATCCAATCGGCTTATACCCAGTTTTCATCACATTTATTATATCAAAAGAAGGATATAACAGGAACCTGTCCGGATTAAATTGAATATGTCCTGTCAGACCAGTCATATTGGTCCTCAATATGTTATCAAGCAATTGCTTTCCTCCATTAAACGTGCTAAGTGCTCCAAAATTTAGAGTGCCGCCTCCCATGCCACCCAACTTGGAGTAATTTGAAAATGAAATGGGGTGGCCTTGATCTAGAAACAACTTCACTGCATGAGCAATGATCCAAACGGTATCATAGGCATATAGACCATATGGGTTCAAGCCAATAGAGTCATTGCTCAGCAGGTACCACCTCGACTCGAAGTCTCTTTTTCTTTTTGAATCTGGAACATGCGGGCGAAGCGTTAAAACTCCCTGGATGGAGTTGCCAATCTTTGAAGTAAGCGTTCTATTTGAGTCCAGAATGGTAGACAACCAGGTGGTTGCTATCCACACAAATCCGTCCTTCATCATACCAAGAGTCTTAGCTACTTCAAAGACCAAGAGACCAGTTTTGGAGAAGGTGTGCAAAACAATTACTCGAGATTCCATCCTCAAAACCTTTAGTAACGCAACTTCAACATCACTTTGTTTAGCATCTGGATCTGGAGGAAGTGCCACTTTATAGGTGATCTTGCAGCGTCTCTCTGCCAGTTGATCACCTAGCGTAGTTATACCATTTCTGCTCTGATCATCATCACTGAAAATCGCAATAACCCCAGCCCAGCCAAAATAGCTAACCATGTCTGCAATAGCAGTCATCTGGAACAGATCATTTGGAGCCGTTTGAACAAAGTACGGGTATTGGAGAGGCGACAGGGTGGGACCCATCTGGCAACTCAGTTGGAAAGGTTTCGATGCCTTGAGTGGTGTGCAGCTGATCGTCCCATGATAATGCTTGTCCTATTCATAGTTCAAGGTTCAATGACCAATCTCTCTCTTAAAAAATAATAATAATAATAATAATAATAATAAATAAATATATATATATATGCATATAATTCAATAAAATGTACATATAATTAATAAAAAATTATATATTTATATTATTTACACATTGTTATTGTATATATGTATCATATGTGTTATATACATATTTATCTTATATATTTATATATCATATGATTTTTTGTTTTAAAATATGTAAGACTTGCATGAGTTTTCGAAAAAGTGGTGAGGTGGGGGTGGGAGGGCGACAAGTTGAGGTGGCAGGTGGGGCAGTGGCGGGTGGGGACGAGCGGTGAAGGGTTGAGGTGGCGGATGAGGCCCACGTGGATTCCACCTTTTTTTTAAAAAAAAAAAAAAGGTATAATGTTCTTATATTAAAGTAAAATGTAGATATAGTTAATAAAAATATAAATATAATTAATAAAATTATATTATTTATATTCATATTATATTTTTTATATGTATATTCATCCTATAGATTTACATATGGCATAATTGAAAAAAAATGTGTAAAATCTACGAGAATCTTTCAAAAAAAAGTGGGTGGGAACCCGCCTACTCGTCATTGCTCTACTGCGGCGGAGTCCATTACAGAATTCCCAGAAAAATAATGATAATAAAGTCACTGGGGTTAGTTTTGTAAATATCATACGTCCACTGCACACTTACGCTTTCGTTTAATATTAGAGTTGGTAGATAGATCAAAGAACAGTAAGGAAATCCAAGAGAGTAGATTCTCCTGAGTCGGCTCATCTTACCATTTTTATTCATCCAAACAGAACTTTATTTATTTATTGGCTGTTTTAAATTATTTTGTGAGGTGGGGGACAAAGATCTTGAATCTTGGAAGACCTCCGTCAAAGGCCCTTTTGTGACCAAGATTTAAAATAAGATTTTGAATCTTACCAAGCTGAAGCACGACGACCCAAACACAATTAGATCTCTCTCCTGCTCCTGCGCTCTAAAACTTTCGCAATGTTTGCATGGTAGCTCAGCGTACACCGAGTTAAAACCATGCATTTGTAAGATGACATAGACAAGAATATATAAATGAAAAGCAACAAATTATTGCAATAAAATTAAATTATGGAATCCAAGTACGGAAAAAAAGGCAATTATATTTTATTAACTATTTTAAATATTTTTATATCTTCATCTCTTATTTAAATCATGTTTGCAGGTAAAATATTAACTCCATCCCCCCATCCTCCCCCACATCCCGTCTTCTCTCTCTCTCTCTCTTTTTTTTCCCTTGGAGTTATCCACGTTAAAAAGAAGACAAATTAAATGGTTGGCTGAAAAGTAAAACCAAAGGGTACAATCGGAAATATCTATGAATAGCATATGACCTCGTTCGTATTGTCGGTAAATTATTATTTATTTTATTTTTTTGGTTTTGACATCATCTCTCGGAAGGACCCATCAGTACGACCTGTCGTCGAATACAATTAAGAACGTCGAAATCGGTGAGTCGGGGAGCCACATGCACCGTTTTTAATGGAAGTTCTGGTAAGCACTAACGACACTTTACTGCTAGGATTTAGTTTATAGCCCGTGGTGATCGATACGGGTGGTTTGCATTTGAAAGCAGACGCATGAAATTCTGCGGCTCCAAGGCAGCTTCAACTGCCACGTACGTTTGCGACCTGCAGTCCAAGTTGCCTTTGAGGACTACCCTGGAGGAAAAAAATGAGCAAAGCGATCGATAATGGCAGATATTGGGTTACCATTGCCCTTAATGAGTGTGCATAGCGTATCGCTGCAAGAGCACGTGCGGAGATGGTTGCCTTTGTGCATATTGTGACGCTTAGCCTTAGAGTCAGCTTACCTGGCGCTCTGCCGTGTAGGAGCACATGAGTTCGTAGAGCAGATCCCAAGGAATTGGATAGGCTGAAAAGTGGCTTACCAATTTGGTGATATATCAAGAAATCGTTGCATCGTGGCTTTGGCAATTGATCCTGCTGGTTCTCGACGAAACAATGATGCCAAAGGAAAAGTGGGTTTTAGTTCTTATTTCAATTAATGGTTATGATCGCATATGTTGCACAGATGGCCTTCCGCAATTGCAGTAATTGAGCCTTCATTAGCCGCACCATACATGGAAGGCTCTGCGATGTCAAATGCCTATAGCTAAAGAAGGTCATTAGGCCCTATTTTACCTTAAATTAGCATCTGTAACGGGACCTTGTAACTGCCCTGCAGTATTCGACCGAGTAATTTTACAGATGGTTAGGGTCACTTGCGTACGTTCTCAATAGGGTGACTGCATCCGTTTCAATTGTCCGCATAATTCTTGTTTTTTATGCGGTAACTCCCCGAATGCTCTTTCCACCGTTCCTTCTCGAGATACTTCTGGTGGAAAACAGAGTGCTCCGGCTTCCATATATCCCGTCCCTACTCGTAGAGCACGTGCATAGAAGGAAATCGGCATTTTCACCAGAATGGAGGAGGCACAAGATGAATCCTTGAGAGGGAAAAAGAATTTACCAGCGGATTGTCCACGTCAAGTAATATAGAACTTAAAATGGCATTCCCACTCGGCAGGTTAAAATCTGAGGTAGTATGCTTTCATCATCTTCGACTGTGCTCGTCATTAAAACTTCAGTCATTTCTTCCGATGGAAGTTCTGCATCACCATATTTATCCAGTAGACGTTAGAAATTGTGGCCTAATCGTTGAGCCTGGAAAAGTAAATCTGTTTTAACAAGAA
This sequence comes from Bruguiera gymnorhiza, assembly GCA_020883675.1. Lineage (NCBI taxonomy): Eukaryota > Viridiplantae > Streptophyta > Magnoliopsida > Malpighiales > Rhizophoraceae > Bruguiera > Bruguiera gymnorhiza. The sequence goes on along the minus strand of JAIRCJ010000041.1, from coordinate 711,158 downwards.
GTGCACTGCTTACACATATAGATCGGCATCGACTCATCAGCTTCACGGCAACCAAGCTGCTCAGAAAACAAGAGATGTGTAGCTAGCAAATGCAACAGAGAAAACAGAGATGCATGTGTAGCAAAGATTTATAGGGAGACCCAGACATCCCAACTTATTATGCCAAGGGGAGTCTAGGCTTGCATTTGACAGCACGTGTCAGGGATACCCCCGTGACAACAGGGTTCTTCTGATTTTGGCCCATTGGCTACGTAAACCATGGATCTTAAAGAAAAACATGGGCCAACATAAAACCAACGTACTCAGGTGGGCATGCTTCTTCTGCAAAGATCTTTAGCAAAGTCCTCTCAAGCAATTCCATGGAGACTTTCGAAGGAGCAGAAAAGTATTAAAAGAACTGAAATAAACACAGATTTCTGAACCTTATGATTGCATTAACTTGTAGCTAACACCACAGCCAGGTGACCGAACCTTGTTTCTTTTTCCCCTTCTCCCATCCACTCTGGCGATTGGAAATTTTTATGCATGTGATTCTCAGATTAAAAGCTGAAACCTAGAGAATTTAAGAACTGAAAACACAAAACTAAGAAAGATCGCCACAATTGCCTGTATTTTTCATTGGGAAAAGTTTTTCTTTTTTTCATTTTTGTCATCATATCATCCTCCGGTTGTAGCCCTATGCACATATTCGCATTCACAATTTGGTTTTCTGAATGCAACTCCCTACTCTACCCTACTCTACTCTACTCGACTATCCCCCGCTCATGTTCCTTCCCAATCCTAATGCACAACCCAGCACAGCACAGCACAGATTCTTCTGTTAAGCCCTCGTCCGTCGATTGCTGCTCTGCGGAGCCAACGACAAAGACACCCAACTTCTCGTCGTCTCCCCGTCCCCCAACACCCTCCCCTCGATGGGCTTTCCCAATTTTCGAGTCAGAAAAGAAGCCCGACGGACCTCGTCATCAAGTAGGCGCCCCCACCCCATAGTGCCGCGGCAAAAAAAATTCTCCAAATTTCCGCAAAATTTATATCCAACAGAACACCGTGATTATAAATAGCTTATAAATAATCCATTTCTTCTTCTAAATAGCTTATAAATAATATCAAATGCCGAGAAAATGTAATTAGGATTTATTATATGCTTTTTAAGAAGGTATGAAACACGGACACGGACAAGGCTATACCAGTACAGCATTGGGACACACTAATTTTTAAAAAATTAAAGTATAGAAGCTACTAAGATATAGCCATGTATATATACTTTTTATTGGTGAGTTTTTTTTTTTTAAAAAAAAAATTATTAATAAAAAAATTATTGAATTGTAAATTATATAATAAGATATATTTTTTATTCATATAAATTATACACCTCTCTTTTTAAAATTAGAATTCAAAACTTAAATTTCTTGTAGCAAAGCTATAGAAGTCCAACCCCATCAATTTTATAAATCATGCGGAAGCCCTTGAGCTCGAAATTTCAGGCCAAGACTTCCGTTGAAACTTTGGGGGTTGTTTCACCAAGGACAAAATCAAATTTGTAGACATTCTCAGTCTCCACTCCGATTCTCTTTCTTCTTTACAAAACCGTCCCTCCCGCTCACTTTTCTTCTTGTTTTCTTTTTCTACTCTTTTCTTTAGTTCTCTGGGTTTTCAAGTTTCTTCCTTTGTGAATGAAGTCACTCTCTGATAAATCCTTAAAGCCTGCCAATCAAAGGGCCTGTGCATAACTGTCGGAACAATAAGGCTAAGTAAACCCAATCGGCCATCTTGTTTGTTTGAACATTTTTAAAATAAAAATCAAATATATTTTTTAATTTATTTATTTAATAGTTCTAAAAAAATACATTTTTATAAAATAAAATGTTAGAAAAATTATGTCTATTAGTATTAAAAGACATTTTTTATGCAATCTGAAACAGGTATTCTGTAAATGACAAAAGTCTTTTACGTTTTTGAGAGGCGATAACATGGTCAAGCTGCATGAAACAAAATGGCTCGTGATTTAAGGAATTCTAAAGACACAAATTGTTGCCGTTGGTTAATTATGGACCAACACTATGTAACATTTAGTTACAGAAGAAGAAAAAAAAAAAGAATCTCCAAGGCACGAGTCTCATCATGTTAGTTATGCATGCATGTGCATTATTAGTTTGGTCTGGTGACGTTAAATCGTTCTTGAGTCAGTTTGGTCTACAAAAAAAAAAAAAAAGTAACCGGGGGGGGGTCGTGTCCTGTAGACAACGAACCCAGATGGGTACATAGGCAATGTAACCGCTCGTACTCAGCTGTTTTGTCCAAACTATTATTAGGCAATTTTTCATTTCTTATTCGAATAAGAAAAAAGAAAAAAAGGGGACATGACCTATATGTACCCGGCCAACCAATGTTCTTTCAAGAGAAAAGAAGCGTTGTTGCCGTGGTAGGGAGTTATGGCATAAATAATATGTCTCTTGTATTTATATGTTCAGTGTTTATATATGATGGATAAAGTGATGTTGTGTGCATGGTTTCCCAAACATATGTATATATGTACGTATGGGATATTTTGTATGATAGTTGTTTGTGTACGTGTATATATGTATATGGGTATAATATATATGTGTGCGTGCGGGCGTGGGCGCGCAACTTACTGTTATTAAAAAAAAAGATTTATGTTTCAACTACTGATGAATAATGAGTCCACAGAGCAGAGGGATACTCTGTGAATTGTCAAAAGAATTTTTGTGTGAATTCTGAAGGGCCAAGAGTGCTTTCCCAAAAAAGAAAGAATAATAATAATAATGAAGCACCCGGTGAACTTAAAATGAAGATAATGGGAGGTAGGCCCACACGAATGGCTATATGAGCAAACAACTTAACCAAAAAAAAAAAAAAAATCTCATGTACAGCACTGTAATGGCGATGGCAGCAGTGATGTTATTACCGACTATGATTGTCTAATAGTTCAAGTAGAGTTGATATAGTTGAGGCACAATCCAAATATGGAGGAGTTTTGGGGTGGAATTTGTGGCGTCAACCCTTAGGGTTTCTCATTATTATTATTTTTAATTTCTTCCCTAACACAACACAATGCGAGAGATTGCCTTCCGATTTAGCAGAAAATAGTTGGTGGAATTTGATCCGAAGAAAGATATAATGTGCAGGGTTGCATATGAAGGCAAAAAAAGAAAAAAAAAATCGGCGGATTAACTGCCTCCAGCAGTTAACTGACAAACAACAGACGAATATAAAAAACACGACAGAACAAAGATGCACTACGAGACTTGAACCAAGATAAATAAGTAGTCCGGACCGGAGCCCCTCTTGCCATTGCGGTAAACGATCGTTTGTGGTAGTCTTCTTGGTTATACTATACATGGTGATTTTATGCGGTGTTTGAAGAGACACCAGTGCGGATCTTGAACTCCAGTGAAAGGCAAGACTAGATGTTGCTATAATTGTAAATATTGTCCACGTAATTTCTTTTTTGTTGTCACAAAAATAAATTAAAAGAATGATCGAGAGGTTACAAATAACGAGTTTTAAGTCCTTACTCTTCTAAGTAAATGAATAAATTTTAACTATAATTATTTTGATAATTAGTTGTTTTAACCATCGTTTCAATTATATAACTAAAAATTAAAAAACTATATTTTATGAAATTAAAATTTAACAAATAAAAAATATAACAATGAGTTTAAATTTTATTATTTAAAATAAATAAAAGTTCAAAAAATGAGATAATTTACTGGTCAAAATTAGTTTTTAATAACTATAATATTTACTATATCATGTACAAAAAGACTTGTCAAGAAATATTATTAATAGGCACATATTAATAATTATTATATATTAATTAATTAATTAAATTAAAGAATTGATAAAAATTTTAATAAATATGGTATTAAGAAAAATGAGTTTGATTTATATTTATAAATCACTTGTAATAAAAACTCAACTTAATATTTAATATAATGTCATATCTTAAGTTCAATTAATAAAAATATATTATTAATATAATTTAAATACTATATAAATTTGCTATATGAATTTTTAAAATTACTAATGAATTTAAAAGGGTGATTTATAATAAAAATTTAGTTTATTTATATAAATATGAAATATTTAATGTAAAAAGTTAAACTTTAAAACATTCATAAAAATAATATAATTAGTTTAAAATTTATTTACTATACTAATTACATTTATTATAATATATTTTTATTGTGTAAATATTTAATTTATAAAGTTACAAATAATTTATCATATTTTTAATACTTTCAAAACATTAAAAATTAATGAAATATTTTTAAAATAAATATTAAATATATCTCTTAATTTATTTAATACTTATACAAAATATCTTTTGAAAAGATTTATATTTATTGGTACAAAAATATTTTTTTATTAAATAAATTTTAAAATATTATATGCATAGTGATTTTTTTAATTAAAAAGAAAAAATAATTAAAAATATATTATTTTTTATAAAATAATTTTAAATCATATATAAAATTTTTAAAATTTCAATTTTAATAATATAAATTAAAGTTAAATATATTTTATGTCATTTTTTGTGAAAAAAATTAGAATAATTTATTTATATTATTGTTGTGAGGGTGAATTTGTATAAAAGAGAATGGAATTAAATGTATAATTTAAAATAATATTTTATTTCTAATAAAATTTTATATTTTATTCAACACTATTCGTTTTTCGTTAGATCACTATTACTCTTGTATCTATTTTGCATTTGATTTATTTAAAAAATATTTTTTAGGCTATATATTTAATCGTGTTAAGCATGTATTTATATGGTACTAAATGTATATTTCTATTTAATACGTGTCGGACGTAGGATACTCAATTATTATTATTATTTTTTTCTTCTTCGTAGCTTTCTTTTTAGACAAAAACACAAAAAGAAATTTCTTTTGAATGATATACCCCATGATTGATTATTAGGAACGGATCACTGAAACCATTACCATTTCCCTTGGCTTTCACAATGTCTTTTCGTTCAAATTCTCTTAAAAATTGATGCGGGAGGGGAGGGGAGAGAGGGGAGCGGAGTAGGCAGACGTCACGTTGCAGTGCAACAGAAGCAACGGACGGCCGGCAAACGATGTCTGAAAAGGTGATCGATCCAATGTTAATCTGCCACGCATGCAGCCTCATATATTTCACGCCACATGATATCCATAGGACAGGCCAAGGCATATTCTCACCGGCTGCAAGACTCACGTGCCGGTGCAATCCTCTGTCACAATTGACATGCTATTGCTATAAACAATACCAGCAACTTAAATAAATATAATAATATAAATAAACATAAAAAGAGAGGAAAAAAAAAAGCTATTATTTTTAATAAAGATTGGAATAAAAAAAAAGTTAAGACCCCGTTTGTTCGTTAGAGAGAGAGAGGGGGGGAGAGAGAATCGAAGTAGGGGGGAGAGAGAGAGCAAAGCCAAAAAATGGGTAAGATAGTGGAGAGGAGGAGGAAGAAGAAAGGGCGGCCTTCTCTTTTAGATCTCCAAAAACGCTCCCTTCAACAACAACAACAACAACAACAACAACAACAACAGCAACAACAACATCAACAACACCGACAACAACATAAACAAAATCGAATCATATCCAAACACAACTCCCACAATCCAACCCTTCGCTCTTCCCCTAATTACAAGTCTGCCACTCCCACCCCTCTCCGCCGATCCACCCGCCGCAACCCCACCCCCTCCTCGCCGAACTCCCTCCCTAACGACATCGACGAGGACGACGACGACGCCGAGTCGAGCGGAAGGCGCCGGGAGAAGAAGCTCAAGCTCGTCCTCAAATTGCCCTCCTCCCAAAAATCCGACCCCAATTCTTCCTCACTCAATTCAAATGGGTCGGATTCCAACCATGAGGATGATCAAAATACGGCTTCCAATCATAGAAAGAGAAAAATCGATGCGATCGGTGATGGATCTGGGTTTGGTTCCGCTGAGAAGGTATCCCCTTTTTGGGATTTTTTTTTTTTTTTTTTTGCTATAACGTAGGTCTTGAAATTTTTATTCTATTATTTTTATTTATTTATTTGTCTGTTTATTTCTGTTATTTTTGGACTTACAAAAAGCGCGAAACTTTTTGTTTAAATGCGCCTTTCGTGCAATTGCGGGACTCTCGAATGGAATATCTACAATTTCAGTGAAGCCGTTGACTTTGTTCTGCTCTTCTTTTCCTTTCTTGCATATTTCTGTTTTGAAATTTGGGCGGCTATAAATGTCGCCTGAGCCAAAAAAAAAAAAAAACAAAAAAAAGAGAAAGGGGTTTTTCTTACTTTTAATTTATTAATATTTGGTTGTCAATCTCAATCGGCGTTGGAATTTTAATCGGTCTTCGGGTTTTGGTTGAAAATAATAATTGATTCTAGGCTGTCAGTCGTTGCTATCTCATCCAAAGTGTCAATTTGTCTTTTTCTTCAGTTACTATCTCATGGTTTCGTTTTCTTTTTCTTTTTCTTTTTTGGGTTCCGAGTGTTGTGTCTTCCTTTTTCTTTTCTTTTTTTTTTTGTTTTTTTGTTTGTTTTTGGGCGCTTTGAAGTTTGAACACCTTCCCACTTTGGCTTTTCACATCTACTCTGCTTATTGTTCCTCGTCCGTCCATTATGGCAAACAGAGACCTTTTTCCTGTTTCGTTAATCTCTCTTATTTTTCTCTCTGTATTAAACACTCCAGAGAGAGAAGTCTGCTTCTGACGCAAATCCAACAAATGATGTCCAAGGTTCGTTATTAGCTAATGATATCGCATACCCACTCGTTTGAAGAGCCCGAATTTATGAACTTTATGTTTGATTATGCTTTTCACTTGTGCAGATTCCGGACCCTCAACGCCTTTGCCTGATAAGAAGCTGTTGCTGTTCGTACTTGATAGGCTTCAAAAGTATGTCTTTCAGCTTCGCCACTTTCCATTTTGATTCTTTCCATGTAGCTTTTGGGTTTCCGCAGGGTGAGTTTAATTTCTCTTAAAAACAAATTTAAATGTAGGAAGGACACGTATGGGGTCTTCTCTGAGGCTGTGGACCCAGAAGAGGTTAGTTTCAAATCTTACTTGATGTTCCGCGCGCAATTAACCTTCTAGACTTCTCTTTGTGCAGTTTTAACTTGGTTTTCCGTTGGTGACGTCTAAATTCTGTAGCTTCCAGACTACCATGAGGTAATAGAGCATCCTATGGACTTTGGAACTGTCAAGAAGAAACTTTCAAGCAATTCTTATGCCAACTTGGAACAGTTTGAGGTTGGTTTACATGCTTCCCGTTATCATTTCTGGCTGATCATTCCACATTGGCTTTCATTGATGTTGATGGATTGCCATTATTTTGTGCAGCAAAATAAATACTACATTTTACTTTCCTAATTATTAGGGAAATTCTCATTGGGTTTGAGTGAATGGGAAACCACCGGTAGCTCTTGTGGAAGGCTCCTCGGAGTCATTACGGTCGGTGCCAATCTGGCATTAGGATTTCCAGAATTTTTCCGCTCTTGATGGGTTTGTGGGTGGCATTCAATTTATGCCACTAAAACATGCTTGGGTAGTAAACCTTCTGTGCGGGCATATGCAGGAACTGCTATCCTCTGCAGCCTTTTTCGCTGCACAAGGGGTCCATCAGTTCCTCTTGTCCTGCTCAGAGAAGTTTATCCTTTGGTTTTTGTTACTGAGATTATAAATTACAAAGTCAGGGCCCTTAATGGAATTCTTGCGGTGGTGACAGTAGGATATGTTCTAGTAGTAAACACTAGAGGAGCAAATTTTAACTCTTGCTGAACTTGTGTGATTTTGCTTGGCAACAATTAGATATTTCTTCGGATGTATCTGAAAAAGAATTAAAAGATGCACCTGATGCTGAACTAGCCCCATATACCAGTCTGATAACTTTCTGAAGGCAAATTTGGCATTCTGTTCTGTTAACACCCCAAATTTTCTTGTTTTTGTCCTGCAGAAAGATGTTTTCTTAATATGCTCAAATGCAATGCAGTATAATGCCCCAGATACCATTTATTTTCGACAGGTACAGTCAGTTGTTGAACATTGCATTGGCCATTTTCAGGCCATTGAGTTGTTCCTAACACTCTGCTATTTCTGCAGGCACGATCTATACAAGAGCTGGCAAAAAAGAACTTCGAAAACTTAAGGCAAGACAGTGATGATAATGAACCAGAAACTAAGATAGTAAGGAGAGGCAGACCCCCGATGAAAAATTTTAAAAAACCACTTGGCAGGCCTCCATTGGAGCAAGCTGGCTCAGAGTTTTCCTCTGATGCAACACCTGCTATTGTGGCAGAGGGTGCCACCTTGTCCACTAACAATCTGAGAAAAGGCTCTTGTCTTGCAGACAGGCCTGGCTTAGCAGATTCACGATGTCATGGTTCTTGCAACAATGACTCTAAGTTTGAGAGGAACGATGAAGCCACAGGTTCAAAACATGATTTGCAGCCAATTTATTCCCCTTTCAATTTCAATTTTTTGTACACATTTAGTTTAAGAAGAGACACTAACTCTTCTGGTTTTCTTACAGGTTCTGCATTTAAGAGTGTTTCAATGAAGCACTGGAAGAAACAATCTCCACCTGATGAGAACAGACGCAGCACTTATAAGCAATTACAGCTGAGAGCTGGTGGACAAGAGCCATCTGTTTTGAGTACTTTTGATGCAGAGAGGAAGCAGCTAATGGCTGTATGTATCAAATCCATTCTTCTACTTGATTCTTTGGATAGAAAGTTGAAACAATTCATTGCTATGTATGGGGCCTATGCTCACATCTGGGCAAATAAATTGCGCACAGCATGGCAGTCACATTTCGCATTGGTATTTAAGTCTTATAGAAACCCAGAGTGACAAGGAAAAACTTTGCGGTTACCTTGCCACTTTAGTTTCATGAAATGCCTCTTTTGGTACAGCTATTGGACAGTTTACAGCTGCCATCAAATGTGCTGTCCATCGTTTTGGCGGATCAATTTATGTGGCATCTGATTACTTTGGTTTGGTGATTAACCTTTCCTTTTATGTGAATCAGGTAGGGCTTCTGTCAGAGCATGGTTATGCAAGGAGCCTTGCCAGGTTTGCTGCAAATATTGGACCTGTTGCTTGGAAAATTGCTTCAAAAAAGATTGAAAGGTGTTTGCCCCCGGGCATCAAGTATGGCCCAGGATGGGTTGGAGAAAACGATGTCCCTGCACAGAGGCCATTGCTTCCTTCTTCAACCACTCTCCATCGCCCATCATCATCAAGCCCCTTTTCTCTCTGGGATAGTTCAAATCTTATAGTGTCATTGCAAACAGTTGAATCAAGAGAAGGAAATTCACCAGAAAAACCTGAAGAAAATAATTTGCCCGAGAAGCTGATTCCTTCCACTTGCTCGGGCTCTGAAGGACATTTAATCAGTCCTCTTCCATCTTCTTCCTCAACATTTACGTGTGATTCAGGTACCATCAAGTCAGAACCTCCCAAAGATAGAGCCGAAGCAGTCAACAGATCGAATAGACATACAGGGTATTATGTGCTAGACAGTAGTGTGGGCGTGATCCAGCCAAGGCCTTTGGTTCAGATGCATCAGAGTCCAGTGATTCATCGTGGCATGAATGGCTTTAATGGCACTTATGGATATAACCTGCCAGCACAGATGGGAAAACTAATTGGGTCTAGCAAGCCTGCTGGAGTTAATTTTCAGTCGTGTCAGGCTATCGGCACAGTTTCTGCCACTAATACTAACTTTGTCCGTTCACATCCTGCCATGGCAAACAGTTTGAATTCGGAAGACTCAGAACTCCCAAATAATCAAAGTACAATAACTTCTAGTGGTCCATTACTAAATTCTGGAAGCCAGGCGATGGAAGACCCAAGATTTGACATTGAACACCGGCCATCTTGGCAAGGGTTGTCGACACAATCCAAATCAGATTCAGTGTTGTCGAGGCTACCGAAATCGGATTTGGTTCCACCTGACCTCAATGTCAGGTTTCAGACACCAGGTTCTCCCAGTTCTACTCGTGTGGATTCAGCGCAGCCAGATTTAGCATTGCAGCTCTAAGAATAACGGAGTTAATTTTTTGGTTTTTCTTTTCTTTTTTGAAGATAATTAAATTAACCATAGAGCGGTGGGCCTGGCATTTGTGCTTTTGGGGTATGAGGCCGAAGACACAAGAGTAGCAAAGGGTCTCTTTTAGCAGGGTGCCTTCCCACCGTCCGCCTAACTGTAATGCAATTGTAAAAGTGTAGCTGTAGCACGTTCCCCGTACAGATTAATGGATCCGAATTCCTAGGGTGACAAGCTAAAAAGAGGAAGAGGGGCATCATTTGTAGCACTAGAAAACCAATTCAACAACGTCAAATAGTTGGCATTAAAGCCTTTGGCGGTCACTGCTATAGCTGATGTATGATTTTATAAAACAAAGACACATATTTGAGCTCAAAGTGTCGTAGTTAACGGTCTCCGGCTGCCGGCACGGATACCAAGTCGTGAAATGAACGATGATGGTGGGATCAAAGTAAATTATTACATTTTTAGTTTAGAAGAAGACGTGAAAAATCGCGGGACTCAGCCAGGAAGTGTCAGTGTGGCCGGGGAAAAAATGTAATACTTATTGTTAATGGATGACAAAGGCGGACGGGGGGAGTATTGAGGAGTGGAACTGACAGAATAAGGGGGAAGGGAAGGGGACTCATCTCCGCCCGAGTGACTTCGCCATCCATCAAAAGACAAAAGAAAGCTGCTTTTGCTCATATTTCTTTGACCAAGAAAACTTCCTTTGTCACTATCCTATGTCTTTGTTCTTTTTTTTGTTTTTTTTTTCTTTTCTTTTTTGTTTTTTGGTTTGGGTTGTGAAGCTCCAATTGTAATGCAACATCTCCTTGCTCTCTCCCCGCCCTCTCTCTCTGTTTTCTAATGCCGCGTTAGAAATATGGGAAAAGCCTGCTGTTTCGCATTGAGTGCGGGAAAGCTGATAGATAAAAAAAATAATAATAATAATAAACAGATAAATTGCAAGGAAATATGGACGACGATTTCGTCCCCCTAGGCTCGGCGACGGCGACTATCTCAGCGTTACTATTGGTCCGCGTCTACCACACTACGTCTCTATATGCACAACTGCCGCCGCCCCCCCCCACCCACGCGGCGGGGCATCGGCAATTTCTGCTTCACTATTCCATTCCATCCTCGGAATACAGATTTTGAGGGTCACAAAAAACACCACAGCACAGTATGCACCAAATTATTATAAAATTTGTAACAGCTATAAACACAGCGAAATTGTCCACGATGCGAGTGGGGTCACGGTCATCATCTCTGCTTTTGAGTTTAAGGAGGCCCATTCGCATTTTTTATTTATTTACAAAATGGGACAAGTAAGTCTGCAAACTGAGTAGGGAGACTCGAGTTCAGACCATGATTTACGATTGGCGTTAGCCTACCTACCGCTACTGACAGGCTGTCTCCGGGACGACAAAATAGAGTTTGTTTATTTAGATTTGTCTTTTACTCGAGAAAAAAAAAAAAGAAAAACGAAAAAGAAAAATCGAATCATATGCATTTGTTACTGATAAAATTGGAAGGATGAAGTAAATGGGCTGAACGCATGCAACGTTTCAACCGACAATGAAATGAGAGTTGCAGAAAAAATAGAATTCAAGTTCCTTGACGTCATGATCAATATGGATGTCCACGCACGCGCGTATGTGTGTTCATAATTATATATATATATATATATGTGTGTGTGTGTGTGTGTGTGTGTGTGTGTGTGTGTGTGTGTGTGTGTGTGTGTGTGTTCATAATGATTCATAATGAATCATAACAATAACTTACAGTTTACAAAGAAAAAAAGGGTTGGAGTTGAAATTAGAGAATTTACGTTTGAATAATATGCATTTGACCGAAGGAAACCCTTCACACACGGCAGTTTGACCTGGAAAACGTTGGCCGGTCAGTGGGTACTAATTAACCGCCCACCCCACTCTGTTGGCAAACTACCATTCCCCTCCCTCTCGCTCAGACTTCCCTCCTCCGATTCCTTGGTTTTTGTCTGTCTCTTTCCCTTTCTCTTTTACAAAACCCCACAACAGAGGAACAAACCCCACACATACGATTCCCTTATTTCTTCTTTTTCAAAAAAGGATCGGAGTATCGTCTCTAATGAATCTTTAGAAGAGGTTTTTGGTTTCAACTTAGCTCAGCCGACGGAAAGACGGAAAGATTAAAGATTAGGCCCCGGGGGGGTGGTGGTGGGGCAGTTGGCTTGGGTTGACCGACGTAGCTTAGCTTGATTTTGGAAGGAAGATTAGATTAAAGAAGCAAAGAGAAAGCAGGTAGGCAGCCAGCTGCCTTTCCTAAGAAAGATTAATACACCACAGCACGGTTTCTTCTCATGGGGATTTGTTGGGGCTCTTCAGCTCATAATCCTCCTGCTGCCACACCAACCACCTCCACTCCTTCTCTCTCTTCATCGGGTAACACTCGTGTCTCTCTCTCTCTCTATATATATATATATCCCATGTCTCTATTCCTAATCCCTTTTTTGTTTTACTCCATTTCTCAATTTAGTGGGTTTTCTTTGATCGATTTTCTCCCAATGTATTGTTTCAACTTTAATCTCGACTTTTTTTAGATATCTCCCTCATTTAAACGTTAACTAACATCTCTTTATTCCTTTCTCCCCTAATTGCGAGCTATCTTGACCCTTGGTTGATGAAGGGAAATCGCTTTGCTTCTCTGTACTTGTTATTAATTGTCATTTCGTCCCTAATGCCTTCAAATCCTACTGATCTAAGTAACAAATTGATTTTCCCTTGTTTTCCTCTATGATTAAAATTTGGTCCCTTTTCCCATCTTAGAGCATCTCACCCACTCCAATCCCATAATTACAGGAGCAATATCTCATACAACCAGCAATGCAACTTCCTCTAAAGTCAGCTCTGCACCTTCTTCTGGGACGAACAACGCAACATCTTCCAGGGACAGCAACATTTCCAGAAGCAGCCTAATTTCGAGTGGAAGCAATGGCGAGGCTTTTCCAAATGGGCGAATATTAGCCACTCCCAATCTGCGGATATTCTCTTTTGTAGAACTAAGGTCTGCCACCAAGAATTTCAGACCTGATACAGTCCTCGGAGAGGGAGGCTTTGGTAAAGTTTTCAAGGGTTGGCTTGACGACAAGGCTCCTGGGAAAAGCGGGAGCGGAACTGTTATTGCTGTCAAAAAATTGAACTCTGAGAGCTTACAAGGATTTGAAGAATGGCAGGTATTAACCTCAACTTGCGGAAGGAGTAGGCATTTTTGCAGTTTGTTCCCATTTTACACAGGTCATCTCATTTTTCGTGCATATGTTTGAAACTACAGTTTCGCGCTGACATAGAATCCAAGCTTTCTAGAATGACGACGGAATTTAGTTTGAGAATCGAAAATGACCTCATAGGCAAGGGACATGTTGGTCAATTGATAGTGGTGTGAGCCATTGATACCTAGCATTTACAGTTGAATGAGTATGAAATCAGCCATGTATTAAAGGCTTTAGGAATCATAAAACACTGATGCATCCCGCCACATTCAGATCTCCGTGTCTTTCTCTGTCTGTGTGACGTGAACGAATATATTTTTTTCAACACAAAAAATAAAGAAAACATGTATGCATACAAGTGGCACATGTTAGCACATATTGGGACTGGGATTTTCTCTTTTTCTGATTGGCGAGACTTCATTAGTTATTTGTATTGGCCTTTTCCAAGTAGTTTCCAGTTTCTAAGTGTTCATTTGCTTCTGCAGTCTGAGGTGAATTTCTTGGGGCGGCTTTCTCATCCTAACCTTGTCAAGCTGTTAGGATATTGCTGGGAGTACAACGATCTTCTCCTTGTATATGAATTTATGCAAAGGGGCAGTCTTGAAAACCATCTATTTGGAAGTAAGACCTTCTTAGCGAATTCTATTAATGTTCCTTTTTGCTTGACCTGCGAACTTTTTCATATGTATGGGAACAAAATTCATATTTACATATTACCTTCTAATACACAAGTTTATTTACTCACACTTTATAATACTGTTACACTATAACGGGTACAGGGGGATCAGCTGTTCAGCCACTTCCATGGGACATAAGGCTAAAGATTGCTATAGGGGCTGCTCGGGGACTCGCATTCTTGCACACATCAGAGAAGCAAGTGATTTACAGGGATTTTAAAGCCTCAAATATTCTGCTTGATGGGGTGAGTTTTATGCGCCCAACCCAGACCATACTGCTTATAGATAAGGAAGCAAAAGGGGTTTTTTTTGGCATCCCACTTTAGTCTCCCCTACACCCTGTTGGTTCTGCTCACTGTTTTCTTCATTGATCTGCTATTGCTTCATTGCTTCTCTCTCAGATATCATTGGATGACAAATTGCATTCTAGACTAATTCTTATTGAAAATTGTATTTCAGTCTTACACAGCCAAAATATCAGACTTTGGCTTGGCAAAATTGGGGCCTTCAGCTAGTCAGTCACATGTAACTACACGGGTAGTGGGCACCTATGGTTATGCGGCTCCAGAGTATGTTGCGACAGGTAACTTGCTAAATCTTATTTTAGTTCGCTTGCACTGAATGGACGGTGGTTAAAGCCAACCTTGACATGACGTTAATTTTCTCTCTTCTCTCTCTCTCCTTTGTTTTTTTTTTTTTGAGTAAAACAGGGCATTTGTATGTAAAAAGTGATGTGTACGGATTTGGTGTTGTCTTGGTCGAGATGCTGACAGGTTTACGTGCACTCGATACGAACCGTCCAAGTGGAAGACACACTCTGGTGGACTGGATCAGACCATATTTATGTGACAAAAGAAAGTTGAGGAGCATGATGGATTCTCGATTAGAGGGGAGGTATCCCTCCAAACCTGCGTTTCGAATGGCTCAGCTTGCTCTGAAATGCCTTCAATCTGAACCAAAGCACCGGCCGCCGATGAGAGAGGTTGTTGAGACGTTGGAACGAATTGAGGCAACCAATGAGAACCAAGTGGAGCCTAGAACTCGTGCTAACCGACCTACAACTCACAGGCACGGCCAACAACCATTGCAACATCGTTCTCCGCTTCATCCGAGGCAGGATGGGGGTCGAGTCCTCCAACACCGTCCTTGATCAAAGTAAACCCGCGGGCAGTTGTGCTGGCAGGAGGCAAGCGCCTCGAGGCTGTGCACAGCTGAGGGAGTTATTAGACATTTTTTGTTATCCTCGTAAAAGTGAGACAGCCTATAGTGTCAGTCGGTTTTGTTGTTGTTGTTGTTGTTGTGTCTGGGTGGTGGTGTCATAATGGGATGACTCGGTGTTGTGTGAGAGCTCCGAGTAGCATGTAAGGCACTAGGCTAGAGTGGGAAACTGCCGGTATTCAATTCGCCCTATAAATGAGTGTAGGATAGGTAGCAGAGGGATGTCGAGTGGGGCTATGCGTGTTCTAAGCAAATGATATAATTTGTACGATTTTCATTGTAAACCATTGTAGATATTTATCTATAAGGCGAATTCGTCATCTCATGATGGGAAAGCTTTTTGCAAGTTCCAACAATCGTCGTCATCATTAACACGTCTCCTTCTTTTTCGTTTTCACGAAAGTGGGTGCCGACCTTCATCCTCGTCCTTGTTTTCATTCAATGCCTAACAATGCGGCGTTGCTTAAAATAAAAGTTCGTGGGCTTAAAGCCCCGTGCGCAAATATAGTTGTATTATTCTTCGATAATAATTCATGTTACAGTGTATACGTAGGTAATTCATTTATGTGTAGACAAATTGGATTTACTTAAATAAAATTTGACATTTTATTTTCAGATAGAATATTCGTTTTCAGTTGCAATATCAATTTCAGATGGCTTTAAATGAAAATTTGAGTGTAATTGTTGTTAATACAAAATAGCACAGGGGGCTGCATCAATTTATCTACTATTATTATTATTATTATTATTATTATTTTGTTTTTGACATCGCCGACAATTTATATTCAGTCAACTGATAGCTGAATGTTGAATAAGGAATAATAAAGCAGAGTCAGACTTAGCCATCCGAACTTCATTAATTATTACCCTTACCTACTTTCCTCACATACACTGACAGCGGCGCACTTTATTAGGATTACGGTGCCGGCGAAGGCAACCCCACGCCACGCACTGCTCACTGAAAGGAGAAAGGGCTAAACAAACAAGAAAAGAAGAGGAAACCTTCCCCCCCCCCAAATAAAATTAAAAAAATAATTAATATATATTGTTATTATTATTATTATTTATGAAAAGTGGAAAAAAACAGATCAAAAATCATAGCAGCGACCATTTCGCTCCCAATCGCCGTATCGAGTGGGCTCGAGGCCTCTGGGCCCACCGATCTCACCTGTCTCTTTATTGACACGATCATACCCTCCATCGTCATCGTCGTCTTCTCCGTCATCCCGTCGTTGGTGGCAATCTTTGATCTTGTCAGCTTCGTGACCGTGCTCGGCGGTCTCTTCTTGTTCCCTTCTGAGGCTGCTGCGACTTTTCTCTTGAGATTGAGGCTGAGTCGAGGAGCACAACAGCCTAATCGAAGAAGACCGCCAAGTCGCCGATCCGGATCCCGCTGGTTTTGGGAGGGAGAGGGTTGACATCGATGCAAATAGACGGCCCAGATCATTACCTCTGCTTGCCATCTTCTTCTTCTCTGGCTCCTCCTGTCCTGTCCAAACAAAACGAATTACTGAGCCCGAGAATTTCAATTGAGAACTTCTTCAAATCTGCAATACAAAGTTACAAGCAAATTCACCCTGAAGGCTGAAACTCGATTCAAATCGAATATGCACCCCCCCTAGACTAGTCTACGATATCCTCTTAAGATTTATATATTAACCAAAAAAAAAAAAAAGAAGAAGGAAAAAAAAAGAAATAAGAAACGCAAATAGAAGAAGTTTCAGGATGGAACAAGCCATTGCCACGATGGTCGTTTAATAATAAAGAATAAAGATGAGCCTTTTACTGCCCATCACTTTCATAAAATTTATCTCAGAACTCCCCCCCCACCCCACAAAATAAAAAAAAAAAGGGGTTGGGGTGTTGAAAAGTGGTCAAAACATTACCTACCAGATGAGGCCATGGGAATGAAGGAGGAGGGACATATGCAGCTGCTGCTTCTGGTTCTGGGATGGCAACCCGGCGCTTCTCAACCATGCTGTCGTCCAATGCAAATTGGATTTTGAGAACGAGAGAATCATCATCATCATCATCATCATCATCTAATGGAAAATGGGAGGCGGAGGTGATTTCTCACCACCTTGAAACGAAGAGGACGGCCGGGGGGTTTCAACCTAAACTTACTAAACCACCAGACTTTGATCTTCTTCCTACCGTTCTCAAAGCCTGTTCTTCTAACTGCACCACTGGTCATCATACTGGAAAAGTCTTGCATGCCTCCCTGATCAAGCAAGGACTAGTTGATTCCTTGCCCTCCATTGGGAATTCCCTCGTCAACTTCTACGTTAAGTCCGGGGACCTACATGCCGCCGTCACCGCTTTCGATCGCATGAAGAACAGGGATTCCGTTTCTTGGAATATTCTGATTTACGGGCACCTTGACCTTGGCGCCTTGCGAGATGGCTTGCGGTGGTTTGCTAGAGCAAGGGTTGCTGGATTTGCAGCACCCAACAATTCTACGTTGGTGCTTCTCATTCAGGCGTGTCGCTTCCTCGGGGACATGCGTGAAGCAATGAAATTACATGGCTACTTAATTCAAAGTGGGTTTTGGGCCCTCTCTTCGGTGCAAAATTCCTTGCTGGGCGTGTACGTGGATGCTGATATGGAGCGTGCAAGAAAACTATTTGATGAAATTCCTGGTAGAGATGTTATTTCTTGGAGTGTCATCATTGGTGGTTACGTGCAGCGCGACGAAGCGGAGATTGGCTTGCAGATGTTCAGAGACATGCTAGTGGTACCCGGGATTCAGCCAGATGGAGTTATTATGGTCAGTGTTCTTAAAGGCTGCGCTGATTTAGTGAACATCGACATGGGAAGATTGGTGCATGGCTTGGTGATTTGTAGAGGTTTATATTGCGATTTGTTCGTACAGAACTGTTTGATTGATATTTATTCCTCTTGTGAAGATGTCTACTCTGCCTTAAGTGTTTTCAAGGAGATCTCCCGACGGAATAATGTCTCGTGGAATTCCATGTTGTCTGGATTTGTCTCTGTTAAAAACTACGCAGAAGCTCTGTCCATCACTTGTTCAATGGCAAAGGAAGGAATTCAGGGAGATGAAGTGACTTTGGTGAATATCCTTCAGATATGCAAATTTTTGAAACACCCGTCTCTGTGCAAATCAATACACTGTCTAGTCATCCGCCGGGGATTAGAATCAAACGAATTACTGCTGAATACCCTGATTGATGCATATGCAAAGGTCTATCTTAGTGAACTTGCGTGGGAAGTCTTTGTCAGGACGAGGAGGAAAGATGTGGTTTTATGGAGCACTATGATTGGTGGGTTTGCCCACTGTGGCAGGCCTGATGAAGCAATTTCGGTGTTTCGGAAGATGAACGAGACAATGGAGATGCCTAATACAATTACCATCTTGAATCTTCTTGAAGCTTGTTCGGTTTCAGCTGATCTGAACAGGGCGCGTTGGGCGCATGGGATTGCAATTCGACAAGGCATGGTGATGGACGTGGCTGTTGGGACTGCAATTGTTGATATGTACTCAAAATGTGGGGAAATTGATGCCTCGAGAAAGGCCTTCAACCAAGTTCCCTTAAAAAATGTAGTTACATGGAGTGCAATGATAGCAGGATATGGAATGAATGGCTTTGCCAATGAAGCCTTGGCTGCCCTTGATGAAATGAAGTTGCAACAGGTGAAGCTGAATGCTGTAACTGCCCTCTCAGTGCTTACTGCATGTAGTCACGGTGGATTAGTTGAGGAGGGCCTCTCCTTTTTCGAATCAATGATTCAGGATTATGGCCTGGAACCTGGGTTTGAACACTACTCAAGCGTGGTTGACATGTTAAGTCGGGCAGGAAAGTTCAATAGTGCAGTGGAATTGATGGAGAAAATGCCCGCAAATGTGAAGGCTGGTGCAGGAAGTGCTTGGGGCGCAATCTTGAGTGGTTGCAGAAACTATGGGAACGTAGAGCTCGGCGAAGGTGCTGCGTCTCACGTTCTGGAGTTGGAACCTCTTAACTGGGGGGGCTATGTACTGGCATCAAGCATTTATGCAGGAGATGGGTTGTGGGTTGATGCAGCGAGGATGCGAGTGTTAGGAAAGGAGAGAGGAGTGAGGGTTGTTGGTGGTTATAGCTTGGTACACATTGATAACAAGGCACATAGATTCGTAGCTGGAGACACGTCTCATCCAGAACCAGAAGCAGGCAAAATTAGCTGCACGATTCAGCACCTGCATGATTGTATGAGGAAGAAGATGGACTGACATTGTTGTAGTCGTAGGCTCCTGCGTATTTCCTGTTGTAAAGTGCAAGTGGAGTTGGCACGGGTTTTGTTTTTTTTTTTTTTTTTGAGAAGGACCGTGGCTGCAATTCTTTCTTGGGGCAATTTTTGACCGGGGAGCCCATTGGACTTGAATCCTGTTCCATTCCCTCCTTCTGTGTTGACATTTTCTTTATTTTTTTTTTGTTGTGATTTCATGACCCACATGGAAAGAGAAAGTGAAAATGAAAGATAATAATAATAATAATAATAATAATAAAAGGGGTGAATAAAAGTCTTTCACCGGTTCAAAGATCTGTGGTAATCTTTTATTTTTTTGCCAAATCAAGATTTCCAATTTGCTGTAATTCTTCTTTTTATTATTATTATTATTATTTGAAAATTAAGATCTTGAGCTGTAAAGACCTAATGCTGATTTTCCTCACTGGATAAGGATTCGCGGGTTTTTTTTGTTTCTAAAAAAAAAAAAAAAGAAATTAAAAGTCGAAATCTCTATTACTGTAATTTGCCAAGATCTCCAACGGCTACAAATCTACGGCAGGCTTTTTGTCTCCCTCGTTCATCTCTTCTCCTCCGTCTCATCATCGACCCTCCGGCCTCTCTCATATCTTATTTATAAATAAAACCCTTTCTTTTATGTTCTCAGTCACAATTTCTTTGTCACTAATTTTCCTCTTTCTTCTTCTATTGGGTTCCTCTTTTCTCTACTCTATACTCTCTCGCTCCCTCGCCCCTCCTCTATAGCATTAACACGAAAGAAAGAAACATGGCGTCCTCTGTGTGCTGCTGCCTTGCCGCTTTCTCACAAAAGCTTCAAGCAACAATTCCTTCCCTCTCTTCTCTCTTTCTCACTGTTTCTATCTTACCAAGCTCTTTATTCTAATCCGGTCTTCTTTGTGGGGGTTTTCTGGATCACTTTTTTGTTACTAACTTGGTGCAACTTGATCGATTGCCATTATGCTTGTTTCCTCCTCTTGAAAACTCTTTCTTTGCATGAAATGAAACACTATCAATTCATCTTAAGATCAATGTTTGTATATCATCTACCCTCAACATTCCCTTAATTGCTTTCGAAATCCTCATTAATATATGATTATTTTCCTTTATTTGTTTCGAAATTCTCTTGCATCGTATTATTATATCTACCCTCTACTCTCTATCAATAGTAAGCGGGTGCTTTTGACTTTTGCAGGCGCTTTCTTCTCATCTTTTCCTTCTGCGGCTGCGGAACACTGCTTCTGGTTCTCTTTCTCTCTCTGTCTCTCTCTTCTTTTTTTTCCTGACATTACCTATGGGTAGGTCCACTCATTTATCAACTTCTTTTACTTTCAACTGTCTCAGTTGACTGTTGGCTACTCTAAATTCTTAGTGCTTTGGCAGATTTTTAGTGGCTCCAATTCTGTTGGTGAACAAATCACCTGGACTTTTACCCTGTTGAACGGCAAAAGGGCATTCGGCTGAATACTGCATGTGGAGAAGGCAGGGAAAATTTCCGAACTGCATTTGGTCACGCCATCTGTAAAGCTCACTCTCCACATTTATCCTCACTAATATATCTCAATTTGTATCCACGGAAAACATAAAAAATAATAATAATAAAAAAAGGGTTTATGATGTCTTCTCCAGCATTATAGGATTTGAGATTTCTCCAGCATTGTAGGATTTTTATGAACCACTTGATATGATGCTCTCGAGTGCTTATATCAGCAACGTTGCTGAATCCTGACAATGGGTGAAGTTGCCTTACCGCAGACAATATTGAGTTACTCTCTGAAATACAGAAACTATCTGGAAAACAATTTGAATTTACCTAATTTCTCGTATATATGTTGCTTTGCTCATGTGATAATGTTCTTTTCTATTTTTGCCACTGGTTTTGTGTTTATGAAAGCATAGTTACTGGTATTCCTTTATTCGCCCAACGGAACAGATTAATGGCATTCTTGCAATTTATTCTGGCTCAATTGTGTCACAATTTGCTTGAAGCCTTCGAGCCAGGATTGTGCCATTCAAAGTGTTCTCCAGGTTTCTAAAGTTATCCTGTATCTGCCTTAAACCGTCACGGTATCTGGCTCTCACTTTTTTTTCTTTTTTTTTTTTTTTGAAGCTCTTTTAGGGTATTTTAAAATGGACCCAGATACTTGCGATGACAATGGAGGAATCCAACATGCCGAGTATTGTTTTCAGGTAATATGTAGACCTCCTAAATGTTATCAATTTTACAATCTCTAGCAGATGTGTCCTTGGTCTTTGCATTTTGCGAGGAAGGGCTATGACCGGTGGCTTCGTTTAGTATAAAAACTTTTTATGACCTGTCGTAGGCATGTTTGTTTGTCTATGTGTGCATCGGCATGCCTACGAGTGCTTTTTATTCAAATGTTTTTGTCTGGTGTGCTACCTTGTTCCTCTTAATCATTTGATGCTCTGCTAATAAAGATGTATGCGTTGGCTTTTTCCTGCAGAGCATAATGGTGATTCTGATTACCCAACTAAATCCGGTCTTCTGTTGAACCTCATAATGTCTCTAGGAATTGCTTTTGAATTTTGGCTGCATATACCACATGCCTTCGCTTTCTTGGTCAGTATCTTTTTTTTTGTTTTTTTTTAATAACAGAATTAGCTGTTGATGAGGCCTAGAATCATGCTGCTTTGGTTTACAGAGCTGATTTTAATTGTTCTGCGAGTGCTCCTGGTTTTATAAAAGGATAACATCGATGGATCAGATTTATGTTCTCTTTGTCTTTTTTTATGATGTGGACGGCAGCCGAATTCCCAGTTTAAGACTGATTCTCGTGGAGGGCATTGAGCCGCCATGTGAAATTGGTGGATTTTCCTGGTTAGTAATATCCAACTGTGCTGTTCTGTACAGGTAAGTCATGGGACAGGGGCTATGGGGCAAAAGAGGCTTTGACTACCAAGCGAGCTTCTGTGCTCTTTTCTTTCCATGCTGAAATTGAGTGACATTTGAAAGTTCCTTTAAATGCATTGTAAAACAGATTTTAGAAGTGGAGAGCCATAGTTGCTGCAACCCTTCAAGCTGATATTCATATAATGGCCATGTAGATATAATCATTGAAAATATTTATTGCTAAATGGGATCTTGGAGGTCTTCTCTGTTATGCATATAGCATCACTGATGAATTTGGAATGCTAACTATAGTGGTTTGATTATGTCTCTTTTTTACGTTCCCACAGCAGGCGCACGCCTCTCTTTCTGGATGCATGCCGGCAGGCTAGACATCAATGGAGAGAAAGGAAGGGGATGCTTTACGTGTGAAGAAGAAGTGCCATACGAACTAGAAGTGGTTAGACTTGGTAATTTAAAGGGAGAGGAGGAGCTACAGCATGAAATAGGATAAGATGGCCAAAAGGGGAAGAACAATAAAATTCTCACAGCTTCCCTTAGTGCATTTGCAGGTGGTGGTACAGTACAGGGTTTTTGTTTTGTTTTGTGGTCCACCACCATCAAGACGCGCTACCATCGTGGTCCACATTGAGATAAGCATTGTGCTTCATCACAGACGCAAGTCCAGCCGAGAGAGTCTGCATCTCTCCACTCTCTATAGTGGGAAAGCAATTAACTGCCCGGCCTGCCCGCCTACCCTCCTCCCCACCACCACCACCACCACCACCACTTTAACTCTTACAAATTTTGGGTTGGGTTTGGTCTGGGGATTTGGCAGAGGGATCCGGAAATCAAAAGGAAAGGAAATTGTTGAGCAAACAAAAACCGGAAACGAAAAAGGGCAAAAAAAAAGAAAAAGAAAATGGAGGAAGCAACATCCAAACTCACCAGAGCTCTCCTCCACAACACCAAAGACCCAAAATTGGCATGGTCCCTTTTCAAGCGCATTCTCTCCTCGCCACACTCCTCCTCATCCTACAGCTCCTTCTCCTCCAACAACAATAACTGCTGCTCCCCGTCGGTCCCCGTCATCACCCGCATCCTCATTCGCGCCAAAATGTTTGACGAGCTCGACAACCTTCACCGGCTCCTCCTCCTCTCCTCCCAGCCCCCGGAAACCTCCCTTCCTTCCCTTTCCTCCGTTGTCATCCTTTTGGCTCAATCGGGTCTCTCCCATATGGCCATTTCCCATTTCAAATCCCTGCGTTCTCGATTCCCACACCAGCCGCCTTCTATTTATTTGTATAATGTCCTCATCAAGTCCTGTATAACAGAGGGCTCTGTAGGCCTCGTTTCTTGGTTGTATAAAGACATGGTTGTTGCCGGGGTTTCTCCGCAGACTTATACTTTCAATCTCTTAATTGACTTGCTCTGCGATTCCGGTCGTTTGGTGGACGCCCGGGAGTTGTTTGATAATATGTCCGAGAAAGACTGTAATCCAAATGACTTCAGTTTTGGCATTCTTATTCGTGGGTATTGCAGAGCAGGGCTTGCCTCCGAAGGGTTGAAGCTTTTGGATCAAATGAAAAGTTTAGGTCTTTCCCCGAATAGGGTTGTGTATAATACTTTGATTTCGAGTTTTTGTAAAGAAGGTAAGACGGACGATGCCGAAAAATTGGTGGACGGGATGAGGGAGGATGGTTTGTCCCCAGATGTCGTCACTTTCAATTCTAGGATATCAGCTCTTTGCAGCGCAGGTAATGTTTTAGAAGCGTCCCGAATATTTAGAGACATGCAAATTGACCAAGACTTAGGGTTGCCCCGTCCAAATATCACAACCTACAACTTAATGCTCGAGGGGTTCTGCAAGGAAGGAATGTTGGAGGAAGCCAAGACGCTGGTTGAGTCTATGAAAAGGAACAGTAATTTTATGAATTTGCAGAGTCACAATATCTGGTTGTTGGGCCTTGTCCGGAATGGAAAGCTCCTAGAGGCTCAAAGAGTTCTCAGAGAGATGGTTGATATGGGCATAGAGCCCAGCATATACTCGTATAATATTATCATGGACGGGCTATGCAAGAATGGGATGCTCTCTGATGCAAGAATGCTGATGGGTTCAATGATAGGAATTGGTGTTTCACCTGACACTGTAACTTATGGCACTTTACTGCATGGGTATTGTATTAAAGGAAAGGTAATTGAAGCTAATAAAGTCCTGCACGAGATGATTAGAAATGGTTGTTCTCCGAGCACTTATACTTGCAATATTTTGTTGCATAGTCTGTGGAAAGAGGGGAGACTGTCCGAGGCAGAGGAATTGCTGCAAAAGATGAATGAGAGAGGTTATGGCATGGACATTGTGACCTGCAACATTGTAATTGATGGACTATGCAATAGTGGACAACTGGACAAAGCAATTGAAATTGTGAGTGATATGTGGACTCATGGAAGTGCTGCCCTTGGTAATTTGGGGAATTCATTTATTGGCCTGGTTGATGATGGTAGCACAAGGAAAAAATGCATACCTGATTTGATTACCTATTCAACTATAATTAGTGGTTTATGCCAGGCAGGGAGGCTGGATGAAGCGAAAAAGAAGTTTGTTGAGATGATGGGGAGAAACTTGCGGCCTGATTCAGTAATTTATGACACTTTTGTACATAGCTTCTGCAAAGAGGGGAAGATATCTTCTGCATTCCGAGTGCTTAAGGATATGGAGAAGAAAGGTTGCAACAAGACCCTACAAACTTATAATTCTTTAATCCTAGGGTTAGGGAGCAAAAGCCAATTTTTTGAAGTCTATGGACTGATGGATGAGATGAGAGAAAGAGGGATTTCTCCTAATTCTTGCACATATAACAATGTGCTTAGATGCCTATGTGAAGGAGAGAGAATTAAAGATGCCCCTTCTGTTTTGGATGAGATGCTGCAAAGTGGGATTCCCCCCAATGTTTCTTCATTCAAGATATTGATTAGAGCTTTCTGTAAGGCTTCTGATTTCAAAGCAGCAGTTGAGGTATTTGAGATTGCTCTAAATGTGTGTGGCCCCAAGGAATCTCTTTCTAGTCTGATGTGCGATGAGTTACTTGCTGGAGGAGAAGTTGCTGAAGCCAAGGTACTATTTGAAACTGCCTTAGATAGATCCTTTAATGTGGAAAATTTCCCGTATAAAGACCTCATCTACAGACTTTGTAAGGATGAGAAGTTGGAGGATGCCAGTGATGTGCTGTACAAGTTGATTGATAGAGGACTGCAGTTTGATCCTGCATCATTTATGCCAGTGATTGATGGCCTAAGTAGAAGAGGAAACAAACCTGAGGCTGATAGACTTGCAGAAAGGATGATGGAAATGGCCTCTGCTGGCAGGGCAGGAGACAAGGTTTATCGAAATGTGAGGAGTTTGATCCATGGGAAAAACACTAAGGACAGTGAAAGTGATTGGCGAAACATAGTGCATAGGTATGCTTATTAAAGCTTTCAGTTATTCTGTGGTATAAGACAGCATTTACTTCTAAGAAGCCCTCCAGACCATGAATAATGCAATCTACATTATGTTTTTTTATTCTCAACATACCATGTGATATCCTTATTTTGCTTTTTGCCAGAGATGATGGCAGTGGAATTGCACTGAAGGCACTTAAACAAGTGCAAAAAGGCTGGGGCCACAGAAATATATGAAGTTCACAGGCCCAGAAAAACGATTTCCTTGGTTGCTGGGAGGATGGAGGTTGATTGCTTTGGTTCCTTGAGATAAAAAGTGAATATCAGATGAGGAAAAAATGAAGATGTGCAATTTTCTAGATTGTTTATCAAACGCCAAGATTGAGGCTGTTGAACAAAAAAGGATCCATGCATTGGGACACCTGCTCTGGTAACATTTTCTATCCTATAATTAATTTTGTGGTCCACACAAGGCTTTAGTCACTTTCTTTCCATCATTTTATAAGCTTTTAAACAACTACATGCTTCAGATAGAAAATACTACGCCGAGATTAGGCCTATGTTGGCTAAGATGTGTCTTTTCACTATAGGTGAATAGTGGTCATTTTTGGTTCTTGTGATACTGTCCTAACAGCAGTTGTGGATTCAGTGACATCTACATGCGTTTCTGATTAGCCTTTGCAGTATGAGTCCTGTTCTATGATTAATACTAGATAGATATGTTTGAGGCTTACATGCTTATCTTGCAACTACCTGCTGCTCTAGCACCTTTATCTTAAGATTTTGTACTCGGCCTTTCAATTGTTTTGGCAGGATTTTTGGCTTCCAAAGCATGCCGGTCTGGGCTTTACAAGCTTGCATTACCAACCGGAAGTTGAAAGATCCCTTACTACACTATTTTGCTATCATAGCTATGATGGGGAATGGGGAGGGGGAATGAAGCTAACCAATGGCGCATTTTGGACGGCTGGATGAGTGGCAGAACACCATCAATCTGAAGAGAAACTAAGTGGGTTTGGTCTTCAACCCCTCGTTCAAGACTGGTTATGCCAAACCTTGAGGGTCAACCTGTTGCTTGTACACTGGTGGGATGCAATACTTTGGAATTCTTCCGCAAGGGAAATCCGTCTCCTTGGTTATCACGGATACCGTCTTTGAAACCCTTTTGTTACAATGGCATACGTGGACATAATACATATGGAACCCATTTTCTCGTGTTTATTTTCCTATAATTTGAAGGATGTGTCCGAGTATTGGCGAGGATACTAGCAGGA
This sequence comes from Bruguiera gymnorhiza, assembly GCA_020883675.1. NCBI lineage: Eukaryota > Viridiplantae > Streptophyta > Magnoliopsida > Malpighiales > Rhizophoraceae > Bruguiera > Bruguiera gymnorhiza. The sequence goes on along the minus strand of JAIRCJ010000041.1, from coordinate 684,169 downwards.
AGAGGGAAACGTTCCGGGCATGACTAAAATATTTATTACTGCTGAACAAGAGAAATTATTACCCCCACCGAGAAAAAACAGAAGGCCAAAAAATTGTGCGGGGGGGGGGTGAAAAAGTGAACGAGCAGAATCTATTTATTTCTATCTATGAGGTTTTGTTGTACGGTTAGAAACAGCACGAGTCGCGATATGAAAGGAACAGCGAAGGTCCTACAAAAAAGGAACACGAGTCGCGATATGAAAGGAACAACGAAGGTCCTACAAAAAAGGAACACGAGTCGCGATATGAAAGGAACAACGAAGGTCCTACCAAAAAGGAACACGTGCCATACGGTTGCAACGAATCTGAACAATACAATGTTACAAGTTGAACCATTCCGATTTCACAAAATCATCAGAAATTTGCAAGCCAAATGTCTCTGCCCCTGAGCAAGTGCACAATATACATTGGTCACAAGTGCACAATATACATTGGTCACAACGAAAGCTCTCAAAATTGCACCGACTGGCGTGCAGCCAATGAGCACATTTCTGAACTAAAAGGAACTCCATATTTCTTACGACCATTATTTCACCCCCAAACTGTCAACATTGAGCCAGGATATCAGAACCATAGCGTTAAGATGACCCTGAAAAGATTCCCAACGAAATTTCTCACCATTTTTGCAAGCTGTTAGAAGGGTGGCATTACTGAATAAATCTCACGAAACGTGGTTGAGAAGCTTGATGAATGGATATCTTGATTGAGTGGCTTCGGGAGGATCCACATATGTCTTTACACTCCTTCAGATCATCATCACATGTTAGAAGAATCCATTCATGATCATCATCCAAGTACTTGAGATTAACTGTGCATGTGCTGTCTATATTGAAGCGCTTCATGATCTCCTGCCGCAAATCCCTTAAACCCCAATTTGGTTGCAGACTGAACCTGATTTTGTCTTCTCCGTACGAGGCTTTCACTTTAAAGAATTCCATATGCGAGATGGGATGAGTTTCAGGACTCGAATGGTTGCCAAGCATCTTATGGCTTTGGGATTTTATGAGAAACTTTGGTTCCTCTTGGTTCATGGCATGTAATTCTGCGTCGCTGAATGTTCTCTTCAGTAAACCACCAGATTCTTCTACAATTAAGGCATCTCCAACACTCAAGGCATCATTGGCGGTTGTGTGCTTCTTTGCCCCTCTGGAACAATATTTACTTGATCCAGAGCTCTGACTGCTTGACGAGGAAGGAGACTTTGAAAGAGTGGCTCCAGCACTGATTATCCCTTTCTCAAGTTGAGGCATTTTATGCTTTGAATCTCCATTCATCTCGAGCGATGAAAAGTGACCATTCAGTAAAAATTTTGGTGAGGTCAATTCTGGGAAGGTATTATAGAAGGATCCAAGTTGAATAGAACCCTCGACACCTTGGACTGAGTCAATCACTAGTTGGAGTTTCTTTAGAGAGTGGCCAACCTTCTTGATCTTTCGAGAAGGCCAACGGGTTACACCATGCTGTCTGCATATCCGTTTCAGAGTAGTTGGGCACACTGCAATTAGAAAAAACCTAGGTAAGCTATGTAGGCTTAGCTAGCTATAACCTAATTCTACTTAAAAAGGTAAAGTTAAAGTTAGTAGATATATACCCACAAATATGTATATATGATGCTTTTAGAAGAAAAAATAGGCACGCCAACCCTACAGAAAAACGAAGACTGAAGGTTTCCCAAATAAAGAGAGACTCATGATCCATAATTTAGAATCAATAAATGGATATCCTAAACACAAGGAATTGAAGATTGGGGAGTATATAGGAACTGGATAGAGCCTAATGTATAGAAATGTGCATGGGAATCAAGTTGATAGAACAAATGGTGACAAAATATTACTCTGCTAGGCATGCACGATCTATTTACAGTGCTCCAACAACAGATAACTGAGAACATCACAATAGTGAAATACAACACTAGATCATATAAACACTAAACAATCTCGTTTGATGAGCATTGCTGCCTTCTGAAACCAGGAATTATAATATCCACATAATGAGAGTCCCAAATAATGGGTAGAAAGGGCTTCTATCATTTTCAGTCAGTAAACAGCCTGTAGTTGATGCGAATGTCAGGTGTCTCGAGCTCTTAGATGAACATCTTAAGGAGCAGTCCACCAAAATCCATTATTAAACGCATGAAGAAGGACTTCAAGTTGCACCAATAATTAGTTGTGCCTACCTTCTTGTTCAACCCAAAAAAAAAAAAAGGATGCATAACACAATCAAACTAAGAAGCAGAGATAATATTTGATTTCCGATGGGAAAAAGTATTGTCCTACCACCAATGCTCTTGGCAGCATCTTTAAGGCTCCCTGCGAAGTAGTGTTGAAGAACTTGCAAGCTGATTGTCTTCTCTGCCTTGCTTCGTCTCTTCTCACCAGTTTTTCTGCTGCTGCCTGATGAGTTATGTCCAGAAGAAGCTTTACCACTCTCAATAGGATCTTTGGGTCCAGAAAATTGCTCGTGTTGCTCAAATAATACCTGCTCACGGTATGGCTCCTCTTGAGTGTTGTCCCAATCAGTTGTGAGCTTGAACTCATCTTTAGGTTCTTCTTTTAGACACTCCCATGAGACACAGACACCTTCACCTTTCTGTTGAGCCTCCATCATTTGGGCAACCCAGGATATTTCCTTTGGAGATTGTTCCTTTGGTGAGGTAAATGAAAATTCCAGAATCTCTTCCTTTCCATTTGATGCAGCTCTCCTTTGCTTGTTGACATCTTCTTCAAGCTCCTTATCCATGACAACATATAAACTCCAACAAACTTCTTGTGTTGCAATGGGCAATAGGTTCTCCATCAGCCTTTGTTCTTCTCTATCTTGGCAATGCTCTGGCAAGAATAACTCCAAGACAAAATCAACTGATCCAGCTGAGGTGCTTTTTAAGGGAATTGCTATTGCAGCACACAAACCCATTATTTTAGCATGGTGGGAAAAAGGATAATCAGTCTTTCTTAAAGCAGTTATATCAGTTGCAAAACACTGCTTGTTTACTTGGAATGCTCTCCCCACAATTCCTTGACCTAGAGTAAGGTATTGCTCGGAACATGCCACATGGAATCTCAAAAGGTCTCTATCAGCTACAAAGCAAGCAGAATCCACAGTGGCAATACAATGAGCATAGTTCTCATCAAAATGCCGGCATCCACCTTTACCTTGCCGGAAACAAGGGGCCCATGTCAGAGCTAAAGGTAACCCAAATTTCTTGCAGACGGAACCCAAAATCTCTGATATCTCAGGAACTGCAGCTTTGCAAAACTCCTTGCAAGCCTGTCAAAAGGAACAAGCTTGTGATCAAATCATACATAATGCAACTACGAATAGACTTCATGTTTTTAGTCATCTGCTCACTTTGACACTTGGAGGGCAGAAGTCTTGTGAACTCCTCAGATCAACAGCCTGCATATCAGCATGCTTATTAGCCTAACTTGGGAGAAGATAACTCCGTATATTAGAGAATAAAAACATGTGCAGTTATAGCTTCCAATGCAGTTTAGAGACTCAAAAATGTAGATGGTGCATGTATTGGTCGGATATCATATATTAGAGCCGAATGTCCATTCATGGCACTTAAAAAGATCTTCCATAGCATTTTCTAACTCTCACAGTTCAATAGTTAAACTTTTATAACTGGACAAAGACAAGAAAATGGAGTGGAGGCTAAAGAACAGACCTCAAGAGCTTTGCATAAACTTTCAAGATCTGGACGATAATTGATCTGTTGAGTGGTTGTGATGACCTCAACAACCCCCAGGCAAGTGCAACTACCCTGTTCAAACACAGGAGCAGCAAGAGACCCACCAATGTTGTATTGCTTTGCATGAATCTTCCGAGGGTATTCATCGCTTCCGAAAAAACGAACATCCGGAGTCCACTCGGGCAACTTCCTCAAGAAAACCCGACCAGGGAACCCGACGGACTCTTTGGAACCCTCCTCTGCCAAGAAATGGTAGTCCTTTGAAACATTTCTGTAACGTGCAAGATTCTTGCATTTTGGATCAAGGAGGTATGGCTGGTTAATAGTGGTAAGGACTTTCTTGCCTCCTCTTTTTGTGGGCACCCATATCTGAATAAGGACATCCCTATCTTTTGTGCATTCCTTCAACTGTCTGATTGCAAACTTCAGTCTCTCTTTTACTGAAGAAGATGGCCCCGGACTAGCCTTTGGCCCAATCCAATGTCTTTTCCCCAATTCACCGCCCGCAACTGAGAAACTTTTGGGTTGCACTGCAGATGATCCATTCTCCACGGCTCCCTGGCTTTGAGGTTCGTTCTCAACATGTTCCCCTATATTGGGATCATCCTGTGGTGGGTTCTCAGGGGCGTGAATTAATTCTGGATGGATATCCTTACGAGAGCCTATACTAGAATCCACAAAAGAAAAACGTTGTGAATTGTCATTTGGATTGCCAGAGGTCAATGGGAAATAATGTGGAGGTTCGATTACATAACTAGAGCTTGATGGGCCAGGTTGCAAAGAGTTGATTTCACCGAAGGCCTCTAGCAGGCATCCATCATCCAAGAGTTCATCCATGAAATCCAAATCCATGACGGTCTCCAAGAAGGTCCCAGCCTTAGAATCGGGTGTAAAGGTGAAATCACCATCCATATTGACCTCGTCTATTCAAATGGGATCCAAAGAGGCCTACTATCTAGAACAAATTTGGAAAACCTGATGTCAGGACCCAGAACACAAAAGAAGAGTAAAGATGAAAAACAAAAAGAGGAACTTGCAGGAGGGACTGCAATTGCTCGTATCCGGAAATCCAATATGTCCAACTTGCAGAAACATCGTCAACAAAATTTTGGGTTTTATGAACTGCAATCAGAAATGCATTTCAGAGGAAGAAACCTACCACCAGCCTCTCATACGAGTTAAGCTAGCAAATCATATGAAGACTTCGATTCACAGAATCAAGAACTAAAAAAACAGGTGTTCGAACCGCTCTCCAACATCAAATTTATGCATAAAGCCTCGTAAATTTAGAATTTTTCAAGAAACAATTTTCAACCGCCAGAATTGAAAAGCGAAAAAAAAAAAAGAAGAAGGGTTAAAACTTGGAAAACCATAGCATAGCAGTGTCTGTAATTTATGCTGCGAGGTCGCCTTATCAGTTTTCACCAAATGATAGCAGTAGTCTGGAATAGAAATAGAAATAAAGAGGGCCAAAAAAAAAAAAGAAAAGGAACAATAACCCACTTGTCGTAGCTTTATGGGCAAGGCGAAAATTCAGGGGATGGAGAGTGAACTAGAGGGGAAGAAGGAGGGATGGTGGATCACGCACACACACACAGACAGACAGACACACACACACACACACACACACACACACACACACACTCTCTCGCCCTGTTTTTGTGTGTGTGTGTGTGTGTGTGAAGATTCTTGCAAAAAGATTCCAGCTTTTGGGGCGTGTGTGTGCCTTGCGTAGTGTGGCCACCCGAAGAGAAAAAGAGTGCAAAAAAAGAACCAAAAAAAAAGAAAAGAAAAAACAAAACAAAACAAAACAAAAGCAAAAGCAAATTGGATCACTCATCTCATCTCAGCGGCTGCACAACACAGCTTTTTCTTTTTGTCCCCCCCCCTCCCCACCTCCCCTTCTTAAATAAATGGAGAATGAATGCAACAAAACAAATATTCTCCGGGTGCTCGCGTGAAGAATCTTCTCCCCAATAATTGGGCAAATTAGATAGAACGGGACCCACTAATAACTATTGTAAAAGAGGCAGGTCCCGCAACAGTGGGGGTGGCTGCCCCCCTTCCGCCGCTTTCCCCTTTGCTGCGTCCCCATCACCAAACCATCCACAAGTCCATCATAACACTTTTGGTGGTGCTTTTAATTATGAAGTCAACCGTTGGAACCGTGGGCGAAGAGAAAATGAAGCTCACCATACATCCCTCCCATGATATCAGTAGATGATTGTTAAAAAGTATTGTTACATTGTCATTCACCTACGAGGTTTCTTCCGGAATACACACACGCACGCACACGCGCGCGCGCGCACACACACACACATATATCCGACCCTTGACATATATCTTTATTAGCTTTTGATTTCTATGATGTCTGGAGTCGCAGCAGCTTTCAGTAATAAGCTTTCAGTAATAGATACCAACAAAATTAAATTACAGCCAGCGCTGCCCATCAAATGCCTCTCAGTATTATGAGGGGCCACCCATCTCGTTTCATTTCATTCCCTCGCCAATCTCCGTATCTCTCTCTTTTTTTCTTCTTCTTCTTCTTTTTTTTTATTAATTATAGCAGAAAAAATATTTCATTAATATGTTAATCATTTTATTATGAGTTAAAATAAAAAAAATATATTTGTCATTATTTTTATTTAATTTTTATATAAAATATTTATTAATTTTTTAGCATTTTATTTAATATTAATAAATTTAAAATTTAATATCACATCTCATTAGAAATTTTTTTTCATTTAAAAAATAAATAACAATTAAACATTAAACTCAAACTAATATATACAAAAAAAAAAAACACGCTAAATCTCTAGGAATCTCCACATCTCACCATTTTCTAATCGAATGTTGAAGATATATTTTTGCTATTATGCTAATCGAAAACAAGCAGAGCCCGCATATGTTGCTTCTGGAGAAACAATTGACGAATTAACAGCTACGCAGGCCCAAGAATAACGTACTTTATATATATAGATATATATATATATATATATATGACCAGAAACCATTTTGACCGTAAGCCCTATTTCTTTGGCAGCAAGTAAAAGGAGGCCATCACACCTTTGAATACAGACCCACTTGTTAATAGTTGACTCACTACTCACCTCAAATCGTGTTAGATTTGTAGGGCTTTCCCTTCTGTCCTCCCAACTCTCTTTTCACGGTTGGTGCCAATTCATCCTTGAACAGATTGATTTGGGGGCCATGTTACGATCCATTTGGGTCTGAGTTGTCATCCAAGGAAAACAGTTAGTTATACGTAATCCACAGAAGTTACTTGAGTGCGGATAATTCTTTTTTAGTTATTTCTCATTATTCAGTAAGTAAATTCATTGATTCGTATTGCTCTGCCTCCAACCTTTGAATAGAATTCGTGGCCGCTAGCCTCAATCATATCTTTTCTTTATTAACACACTTACTCTGGCGTCGACGATGTGTTGCCCTTTCGAGAAAAGAACGCGAGACCATCAATTATTGTTGAGCAATGGAAGAGTGTTCAGCGATCCTGACAGCCTACCTCGAGTGAATTTGATCCGGCACTTAATCTAATAGAATTTGGAAAATATTTGTTGGGCACGTCTATACGAGTACAAGATATACACAATAAGGCGACGAGGACTCGGCCCTGTGACCAAAATTTAATGTGTATAAACAATGCATCGACGTTTCCATGGCCGTGCCCACCGGACAGTGCGGTCTGATACCATAACACCGATAGAATTTAATTGACGCGTGATCATGGGGTTTTGCGTAAGCAATCTTGGATTGGAAGTACATGTCACCATTATTCATCTCCCACCACATCAGAGCAAGTTTACTTGAATAGAAAATCTGTCTCTTAGTCTAATGGGTTTGCTTAGTCATCGAAAGCGAAATTCAATTTTAATCAAAAGCCAATGTATTGCTGATTCAGCTCACAAGAACATCCCTGTCTCACAATTTTTGACTGTGATGCGGTGCACAGCACGTCGGTGCTAATTGAATTTTAACTGATAAATTACTAACTACCAGATTTAATAATAAAAGTATATGAACTTCTAATTTTAAATTTTAAATTTAATCTCTAATCTTTACAAATTACAACCAACAAAGAAGAAGAAGAAGAAGAAGAAGAAGAAGAAGAAGAAGAAGAAGAAGAAGAAGAAGAAGAAGAAGAATTCAACAAATAAAAAATATGTTAAATGGGGTACGAACCTTATGTCTTCAATTAATCATGTAATTATTATATTGGCTTGTACGAGATTAGCGCGCAAAGCTCTAAAAAAAAAAAACACAGATTCATTTCTCAATTACAAAAAGGTATAATTGTTGGTGGACCCCTCCGGGCTTCAAGGGTTGCCGAGCCCTCCACCACTTGCAGAGTCCTCCGTGTTTTATATTTCTCTCCTTCACCGAAGTATGCACCATTGTCACATAAGATAAAAGTCGTTACGTGCACATTCAATATTCGCAACATCAATTGGCGGATTCGCTCGGCCTGTCTTAGACAATGCTATGAACTCATCCGTGATTTTAGCACGCCACTTTCCCGGTTCATCATTGAAAGTTTGGCTGGACACGTCACTACTGTCGCATTAGTCGCAGGTCTCTCTAGCTCGTGTGTATTACAATTACACGCTCAGGTGAGTGTGCAATGTCGGTCCCACGTAAATAAGAAAGCAGCTAATCCACTAGCCTTGTAGTCCCAAGGTCCCATTTCAAGTGCGGTTTTGGGTCCAATGGTATCCTAAAGGTATTCTCAAAACTCAAAAAACACGTATGATTGAGACATCCATGAATTATATTTCTCAATTTTGACGTGATCTTCTAGATCAACTCTATCATAACAATTAGATTATCTTGTTATGACGTGAAGATTACAAATCTAGATAAAAAAAAGAAAAGCTTCTTTTGACTAAAAGTAAAAGTATTTATTACATATATAACATTTCGATGACTTATAGCACAGGAGATTGGTGACCCTCTTTTATTATTGTTGTTGTTGTTGTTGTTGTTATGTTGTCCTTAAATGTGATTATCTAATGATTAATGCAAGTGCTCGTGAGCAATACTTTCTCTGTCAATCTGCACTACTACAATGCGAACGCGGAATTGCCTTCCTTGTCATCCTCCTATGGACATGCAATGTCACCAGGCGCTGCTCTCATAAGTCCAGTTTATTCTGTTACTATCATGAAACAGTGAATATGGTCATTTTAACGTTGGTGATACTCCCAGATAGAAATTGTTCTTGTCCAAAACACGTAACATTTCTGCGTTCATTAAGGGAAAATTTTTATTAGGCCTCGAGTCTGTGAAGAATCGTACTGAGGTTCGCAGGGTGGAACCCATTTTTCTCCTGTGGAGAAATCCATCTCCCATTCCAATTCCACTTTGATTGGACCGCGTTCCATTCATAAGGTCAAGTGCTGGCTACATTTACGAAGAATGAATTGGTGCCTCTCAACATTCCTGCTCGAGATGTTGCATTTGGTCAATCTATTAGCCAGGACCCAGAGAACATCTAACGTAACCCTAACACCGATGGGTCAAAGGCAGAATCCTCAGAATCCATTTGTGAGTTGCTATTCCACACTTCCACTGACAGTGAGGTGGCTTCCCACGCATTGCCTAAATCCTTATTTGCTTAAACTAATTGGCGGGTGTGTGTCCCACCGAACAAATAAAAGACTGGACCAAAATTTTGGTTAAATTGAATATATGCTATGATATGACCCACTAAAAACAGGTCGCAAGTCAACGTTAGGATCGTATGCAAAGCATTGCAGCTGCATAGCTTTAATCAATCAAATGCTCGCATTTTTCAGAATGAAAAAGTTGATCCGTTAACTGGTCAAATGGAAGGCCAGAACTTGTGCAGTTAGAATCAGCATCCATGATGAATGACCAAACTTGAACGTGGTTTAAAAGTGCATTCATCGCCATCCAAAAAATAAAAAATAAAAAAGCAAAGAGGGTGAGGGAAATTATGGGCAATGGTGTAGTGTAATTGGTCAAGGCTGAAAATGGTTTGACAAATTCGATGAAAATCTTGACGATGCACAGGACAAGCAGACATTTGGCACAAATCAATGGTCCTTTTCATTCATTGCACAAACAAACATGAATGAGTGAAAGAATAGAGTACATAACGACAGCAAATGCGATGGAGTATAAAAGATTGACCAATCTGACTAGCCACATAAAAGATTGGCCAATCTCACTAGCTGCAGAAAACCATGTGAACTATCATCAATCAAACGTAAAAACGTTTTTCTAAGTTTGTGTATGTAACCAACATATCTGCCCCCGGGGCGTTTGGGAGTAGTGTTATCAAATATAGAGAATTTTCTACTAGCACTACATTACAAATCAAATCAGCCATATACCAGCTAGCTATGCAAAAGAAAACTCTTTAGGTCAAGTATACACACACACATATATATAGAAGAAAACCGCAGTACAAGGAAGGGCATAGCTAGGTTTCCCTTCAAAGGCCCAATCTCAAGTCCAAAGTGAGGCCCGATGAATAAGAAGAGGATGATTCTTCTTCAATTGGGGCTGGCAAATTGAGGTCCAATCCCCGAAAATCCCTGGGCGAAAGTGCATTGAGCCCCGGATGATTCACGTTCATGGACGATGAAGCTTCCTCTCCTCTCTCCCAGTGGCACCTCTTGTGCCCACCCAGCGCTTGCCCACTAGAAAACACCCTCGAGCAAATACTACACTGGTGGTGCCCTGACGCCATCACTTTCTTGTGATTAACGCTACTGTCCTCCACATTCTCTCTCTTCGCATCACCACTACCACTGTGATCCTCAATCACCTCGCAGCCATCGCTCCACGTTGTTGCGAAACAACCCTTCACATTCTTGTGAGTAGCCCTATGGCCCCCCAGTGCCTGGTGTGACCCAAATACCTTCTTGCAAGTCGAGCACTCAAAACGGCAATTCCCTTCTTCTTCTTCTTGAACTTGAGGACTATCTGTTCCACCAACACCACCACCATAATCTGCACGTTCAGTTTCCAGTATTGTCGCATCTGCACTATTAGCCAACAATAACAAAGACTCAGCCACGTCATGATCGTCCGCGGTCATGACGGCTTCTGCAACAGTAAATTGTTGATTTGGATAAATGGGTTCACGATAATGAGGTGGAGGATTAATGCCGCGCCATTGGCGCTCAGGGTGGCACCTCATATGACCGTAAAGTGCCTTCAATGACCAAAACCTCCTGCCACACTCGCTGCAAGGCCTAGTGATTTTGGGCGCAGATGGGTCAGGTTTCTTAACATAGTTTCTAGGTTTGGGCAAACCAATTGTGGTATTACTACTACTACTGATCGTAGCAGCAGAACAAGAAGTGGCCGAGGGAATCCAACGGGATTCAAACTCGATAATCTTAGTGCGCTTTCTGCGGGGTTTTGGGTTCTGTTGGTGGTGGTGGTGGTGGTATGGGGCAGGGACAGAAGAGGAGAATGGGAAGCAGAAATGAGGGTCGGAATCTGCGGTGTTGTTGGTCATCACGCTGAGAGAGCTTGAGCTATCTGTCAAGATCGATTTTTTTTTTTTTATTATTTTTTTTGGTTTAAAGATCGAATCTTTTTGGAAGGAAAGAAGGAAAGAAAACCAACAAAAAAAAAAAGAAAAAGAAAAAGGAAAAAAAGACTGTAATAATGGAGGAGGGATTGCTTATGTAGTTGCAGTTCGTTCAGACGGTTACCTGGGTGGGGTTTGATTGAGATGAGAGAGAGCGCGTCTTTGAATTGAATTCAAGCGGTTTTTGTTTTTCGGTTGTGGGGGTATGTTTGTGGTTATCCGTACAGCAGCAACATTCATTACATTTCTTATCCTTTCCCAGAGTTGCCTAGGTCGAGACTGGGGAGTGTCAACCGTCTGTTTGCTACTTTTCACCAAAAATGAATAAGGCACGTTTTAACTTGTATCCCGATTATGATGTTTTTTATCCGCGAGTGTAATTGCTGCACTGCAATGAACTTAATTGCTACTTCCCGTTTGGTTCCAAAAACTTGCTACTTACTGGAAGAACAAGACTTTGCTAGTTTGATCCAAAGAATGAATGAATTGTACATCTCAGAAGAAAATCGTGAGAGAGAGAGATGTGCTAAAATTAATTCTGAGGGCTGCATATAATAAGCATAAGATGGACTGGAGATCACGACGATACTTAAACCTAGTATTTCTACGTTGTTTCAGTTAACACGGTCGATTGTTGGGTCTTAATGATGGGACTAGGATTAGTGGAGGCTGGACAGTGAATTGATGGACTGCGGAGTAAGGAGGAATTGGTGGGGCGTAGTGCCAATTGTGACTGCCCACGGACAACGAAAGGCAGGCCCAGTTCACCATTAATTTATTTATCGATCATTTGATTCTGTTGAATTCCATCCTGGGTTTTTACTAGACGCTGTCGCATTGCCGTATTTCCAAAACGGCGCGTTTTGTCCTGTTCTTTGCTTTCTCTCTCTCTCCCCCCTCCCGTCTTCCTCGCTCCGTCTCTCTCTGTGTAGCCTCCGGCAGCGTGTGCTCCAACTGTAAGCGATAATTGATTGATTGATTAAATAAATAAATGAAATCTCTCTCTCTCTCTCCATGTTTTTCTTTTTCTTCTTCTCTCTGCTGTTTTTTTCGTTCATCGTAATGGAAATTTTGATCAGCCCCTGAAATTTTGACCCTTTGGATTGATTGGGTGCTTCCGTTTGGTTGTCGAGAAAACTGCAGGAAATTTTGAGCGGAAATCATATCGAAGCCACGATTCATTCTGGTAATAATTTATTTATTTGCTACGCTATGGGTGCTTCTCGAATCAATTGGTATTGGTTTTGCCTCGAAATCACATTTTTGCGGTAGAGTTAACATACTTCTTCTCTCTTACTACGTTGTGAAGAACAATCTGATTGCGCAATTATTGTCCCTCCAGTGGAAGGGAGTTCTCCTTCCTGAGATGAGTTATTTAAGGAAGGGTGGTCCCCCAATACATTTCATTTTAATGGGTTGATTGCCTCTTCTTATCGTGCGGCTTTTTGGCTTTGCTTTTTTTTTTTTGAAAGGTTTGCATTGCAGTATCTTTTGAGTCGAGTCGAGTCGAGTTGAGTCAATATCTGTCAAAGATTATTGATTGTGTTAAGAGGGAAGGGACTTTTGGGCAAAATCCCATTATCATAATGCTGGCTAGGCCATTGGGTTGTTAAAAGTGGGTCTTAGCTGATGAGGTTTTGGGAGCATTTCATCATCGCCTCTCTCTCGGCCTATTCACCTCCCATATGGGCAACTTTAGTTGCTGCTGCTTTTGTGCTTATTACCCTCTCCTTGTCATTCTACCTCCTCTTTGAGCACCTCTCCGCATACAAGAATCCTGAGGTGAGGTTTTTTTCTTGCCCCTTTTCCATATCTCTTATCGTGCCTAATTTGCTCCATTTCCATTTTATCCATATTTTGTGCATTCATCCATCAGCTGCTTGACTCCATTGTTTCTGCTGCCCACCCAGGAACAAAAGTTTTTAATCGGTGTTATCCTCATGGTTCCTTGTTATGCCATAGAATCGGTAAGTGGTTTTATTCCATTTACCTTTCATAAACTTCAAGTTTTCCTCCAAAAATAAATAAATAAAATACTTGAAGCATAGTAAGGGATACTGGGCCTGTTGCTTACAACACTTTTTGCAATTGTACTGGATTTTATTTATTTTCTTTAATTGTTAGTGTGTGATCTTGAGCAGTTTGTATCCTTGGTACATCCATCAATTAGTGTTGATATTGAGATACTCCGGGATTGCTACGAGTCATTTGCCATGTATTGTTTTGGCAGATACCTGGTTGCTTGCTTAGGTAAGCTCTCTCTGACAGCTTTTTGTGCATTGTTTTTCCAGATATATTTCTGGTATGAAGCTGATATTGCTTTTCATTAATCTTTTTCCCGGTTCTTGAAGGTGGGGAAGTAAGAACTATTGAGTTTATGGAAAGACAAGGACGTGCAAGTTCTAAGACCCCTCTTTTGGAACATGGTCACGAAAAGGGAATTGTAAAGCACCCTTTTCCAATGAATTATTTTTTAAAGCCATGGAAGCTTGGTCAGGGATTTTACCAAGTCGTGAAGTTTGGTATTGTACAATATGTATGTTCACATTCAAGAAATTGTCTTTTTATAGGCTTTTTATTTTTAAGTTGTTGCCTCCTTCATCATTGGGAAGGTTGTAATTTCTATCTCTTTCTTGCAGATGATAATCAAGGCTTTGACTGCAATTTTAGCAGTGGTCCTTGAAGCCTTTGATGTATATTGTGAAGGAGAGTTTAAATGGGGATGCGGGTGAGCAGGCTTAATCGTTAATAATTGTTTGAGTTAATGCCATGTTACCTGACTCCAAGTAGCAAATATAACTGTCAATGAGTGCATTTTCTTGAGGGTACCTCTTGTAAAATTGCTAATCACTCTGGTGCACCTTATATGCATCCTAATTACTTGCAGAATTCCTCTGCTCTGTTAGGTACCCTTATATGGCAGTGGTTCTGAATTTCAGTCAGTCATGGGCTTTGTACTGTTTGGTTCAATTTTACAATGTGACAAAGGACGAACTGGCACATATAAAGCCATTATACAAGTTTTTGACATTCAAATCGATTGTGTTTCTGACTTGGTGGCAAGGAGTTGCAATCGCGCTCTTCTACTCCCTTGGTTTATTCCAAAGTTCCATAGCTCAAAGCTTGCAACTTAAGTCAAGTGTCCAGGATTTCATCATTTGCATAGAGGTAGATGTGTTCATTGCCATTATATCTCTTCTAGCGAGTGATCTTTGCTTTCTACAAAAGTGCATATGTCAAGACTGGTGTTTCTTGTGTCCTTCAACAGAGTATACAATCTTTGTTCCAAGTGTTCAAATTTTGTTTGTCAAGGTTACTCATGAAAATTTTTGTAAAGTAGTTCTGGGAATGGAGGAGATGTCTATCATGTAAATTTCTGTAACAGTTAACTGCTTAAACTTGTATTCAAAATGTTAAAGTTTAACAAGACTATCTATTCATCCAGCACAGATGGGTATTGCTTCTTTTGTTCATCTGTATGTGTTCCCTGCAAAGCCTTATGAGCTTATGGGAGACCGCTTTCCTGGGAGTGTTTCAGTACTTGGAGACTATGTCTCTGTCGATTGTCCTGTAGATCCTGATGAGGTTAGAGACAGTGAGCGACCCACAAAGCTACGCCTCCCCCACCCTGATGTTGATGTGAGGACTGGAATGACAATCAAAGAAAGCGTCCGGGATGTTGTTGTTGGTGGTAGTGGATATGTAAGTTTTTAGTTCTCCTTCTTCTCTGCTTACTCTAGATCATGAATTACCATATGGAGCACACAAATTTTGGATTGGGAAACTATTTTTATTTCTGCAGCAAAGATTGAAAATTCCCTTTTCAGCTTATAAAAATTACTGTTAATCTTGTTTCAGTTGTTGGCATCTAAAGTTAAACAGATTATGTTGTTTATCAGATATTGTTTTGGGTGGAGCATCATTGAGATACCATGGTGTGGTGATAAATTATTGGAAAAGGATGATTTATCCAAAAGAAAATTGTTGGCAAACAATTAAAAATAACAAAAATCAAATTAACCATTTGTTTTTTTTAGCTTAGATTAACCAGTATGCCTTATGGGTGTTGAGTCTGTTGACAGGGTCTGTGTTCTTAATGCCTTCCAAATTGTTTGCCGGATGAATAGTTCTTTTGGCAGCTATTTTTTCGAGCTTATTATTCTCCAACAGTGCATCTGTCTGAATTTGTTTCGTGCAAAAGTATGGAGGGTCACTGATAAGACAGAAATTCTGTGGTCAATAGCTGGTAAAGCACTATGTAGGCAAGAGCAGTCATTGTGGTATTTGTTTTATGTGGTTGTTAGCATTGTCATGCATGGTTTCAGTGACCAAAACAAATGTTTCTATTTGTACATGGGGTAGAATGTTGGTAGCCTCTCAAGGATTTGTCATCGTCTTCTCTTGTCTTTGTGTTCGGATGGTGAGGATTACAGTCATTATGATATATTTTCAGTTGTACTTCTTGTTATCTAATTAGTCTTTGTGTTTATTTTGTGCGGAATCTTCTGTTGGCTTGCTATGCAGATTGTCAATGATTTGAAGTTCACAGTAAACCAAGCAGTGGAGCCCATGGAGAAGGGAATTACAAAGTTTAATGAGAAACTGTACAGGATATCTCAGAATATAAAGAGACATGACAAAGATAGGAGAAGAACAAAGGACGACAGTTGCATAGCCACATCATCGTCTACTCGGAGGGTGATTCGTGGCATAGATGACCCACTCTTAAATGGGTGCATTAGTGACAGCGGGGTGACAAAGGGGAAAAGGCACCGCCGAAAATCAGGATATACAAGTGGAGAAAGTGGGGGAGAGAGCAGCAGTGACCAAAAAAGCATTGGTGGGTACCAAATCCGGGGCCATAGATGGGTTACCAAAGAATAGATATGACCGTTCCAATTTGAATGGAGATGGGTCTCAACTCCATGGCGCAGGCATAAGGTATAAAACGTAACGTTGGAATGATTCCCCCGTATAACCCTGGCCATCGATCTTCATGCACAAGATCATTTTAGCGTGTCAGAAGGAGGCTGAAGGTTGTGGTTCAGATTCATCTTGTGGGGACATTTTCTAGTCTTCTAGGGGCTTTAACCCGGGCCCGCTCGATGTGTATCACGTTTGAGGCTTTCAAAGCGATGTATAGAGTTTCCGTAAGACTCGACTACTGGGTTAATAGTGGCGTTGCATGATCAAGGCCGTATTGCTTTGTTTCACTGATGTCCATAGACAAATTATGTAATGCTTATGCTTTCTTGGCGCTGAATTATATTTTTGCCCGAAAGGAAATTTTCAAGAATCCGAGTGTTAGAAATCGTGGCTAGCGGACGCGTTTGAGGCATTCCCTCTATGGAGAATGAACTCGGCTCCACCCCCTCACAAAATCCCCTTTCCCGCCCTTCAAAGCAGAACGTAATACAGAAATTTAGCAACTTAACACGAAATCCCCATTTCAATTTCATGCACAATGCAGACAGGTTCTTCTTGCCAAGGATTTATCTTCTCTTGTTGAAATGTTTTAATTATGGTAGTTAGTCCGCCCAGGATTTGTCTTTTCCTCTTAAAACGTGTTAATTCCAGCATTTAATCGTTCCGAGGCATTAAGAAAAGCAGGGCCGATATGCACTTATCGGAAAAGGCAAACAAGTCAACAATGGGGGACATTGAATGGTGAGGCCATAAAGTTCTATTGGGATCGATGCCCTTAGCCTCATATTAAGCGGAAATTATTCTGTCCAACATGACCGGCAAAAAGAACCTTATTCCTCGATACGTATGAAATCTAGACTAAATAATTGGCCAAAAAGCACAAGAATCATCTTCTTTGAAAGAAGGTGTCAATTAAGTAACCAGCCGTAGTTCTCCCGTAAGCAAGGCAAACTTCCGATGCTGTGACAAGATTGAAGGGACCATGACTGCTCGAATTCTTGATGTCAAGTCATCACAAGTGGACCCTGTTTGTTGTTTAGCCGCCTTTAATATTGTTTGCAAGATTTGCAGCGGATCACCATGCGCAACTATTAAGATTTCGCATCTGCAAAACAACCAGTAGATTGTTTGAAAACCTCTACAACTACCAACTTCAAATTCAGCCCAATGTATAAAACAGAAGGGACTCATTTTGTATTCTCGAAGTCTGTTATACTTCAAAATTTCTTATCATGCTCTTTTCCTAGTACAAGAAATAAGCATGTCGTTACCCTGTAAATTCTGACTCTATAGCCGCCACAACCCTTGCAAGTCTAGTAGCAACATCCTTAACGCTTTCTCCACCCTCTGGTGGCATGAGTGGATCCTTTTCATCAAGCGCCCATATCTCTGAATACTGTTAATGAAGAACAAAAGATGATTCTAGAAACTCCCCTGATCAGGAAAATTTTGGAGGGTGGGAGGCGTGGGTTGGTGGGAAGATGCAAATTAGGGTCATTCATATGAAACTATCCCCAAAAATCTCTTTATCATCACATAGGACTGATAAACTGATCATATGTCCATAAGATACATTTTATCGTACCTATGATAAGTGAAATGAAAACCAAACCCCCTAAATTTGCTGCCTACCTTATCATGTGATTTTAGTTCAAATGAAGGACCAAAGTAACGCTCCCTAAGATCTTCCATCACCTGTCCAGCAACATTCACTTTATGATCACTGCCAAGAAAAACAGCAGAAAGAGAGACATTTTCCTACCTTTGGAAGTCGTGGCATAATTGGGCTGAATGTAGGTCAATTTTGAGTATTCACTCTCATGCCAAAGCAGCAAACTAAATTCAGGCCTTTCAGGCAGCCACAAGCTCCGTAGGCCCAATACAAGACACAATTTCACAACTTCTGATCAACTTGAGAGGCAAAAACATCAGGTTGAAGGGAGCTGGTTTTGCAAGGTGAAACTAGAGGTAGACCACGGAAACCTAACGTCTAGCCAATCCTTCCAAATTTATTTGGTCTGCCATAAGTCTGTGCATATAACTGCCCTTTTTACCATTTATTTTGGTCAGAGTTTCCTTCTTCTTGATGTTGAGAGTGAGATACGTAACTAAAATTTAAGATATCTAGACACAATTTAATGTGTGCATTGTTTTTTCTAGCTCATGGAGTGCTGCTGTACACAAGTGGCTGCAGTAATCAACAGAAACATTAATAAAGGGCTAAAGTGCCTGACCTTACATAGAGGGCCTTCAAATGGAAGATTTAGAGCAGATGCAACAACTTTAGCGGTGTGACTTGTTCTTGAAAACGGGGAGTAGCATATGCGAACATTCCCGAGTGGTATTTTACATTCATTTAATTCCTACTCAGAGCAATCAGAAGATAGTTTAGATTTCCCCTTAGAAAAGGAACACCAGCATCTACCATGTTAATAAATGGCCAATTAATTAACAAAGGATGACAAGCTGAATATTAAACAAAGGCCTGCGCTGCTGCACAACATTTTATTCGGTAAACTTGGGGTTCAGGGTTGGTGGTGGTGGCCCGGGGGAGGGGGTCAATTGTGAAAAGAAGGCCGTTTTGCGTCGTGTACATCGGAAATTGCCTGGAAAGTAGGGAAACAAGCAGCCATTTTTTTTGTGATGATAAGAAAAGGTACCTTGAGGAATAATTGTCCAGCCAAATGGGCCTGATCGACACCTTCAGACGCCAATTTGTATTCGGAGAGGATGCCGTTTTCCTATAAAATATCAAAAGGCAAAAGCAAAGGCAGAGGCAAAGGCCCAAGGCCAGCCCCTGGTTAATAACCTAGGGCGGTTGGTTCTATGTCTTACTTACAATAAGAATTTGACCTTGAAGCTTTTAATATAGAGGTCCGGCCGTGTGTTCCCCCCACCCCCCCCCCCCACACAAAAAAAAAAACAAAAACAAAAACAAAGAAAAAGAAAAAGGGGGAGAGAGGAGGGTATTTAGACTTATTACAGGATGGGAGACGATGAGGCCCCTCTCGTTTGGGATGCTTTTGCCATGCCTCATCACCCAGTACCTGTTCCTCAGAAACGACATCGTCCTCTCCATCCCACAACCGACCACCACCAATACCAGTACCCGGTGCCCCGAGTGAATCGCTCCTCCTCGGCCTTCTGCCTCCCCCACTGCTGCACCCTGTGCCGCCCGCTCCCTCCTGCCGCCCGCTCCCTCCTGCCCCCCCCCCAATTCCAAAAATGTGCTCTACCTTCCCACGTCGCTTTCTGATTCCTGCTGCACACGTCACGCAGTGGGCTCCACTTTTGGCGACGTGGACTGTCACCCCTAGTAGCCAAGCCAAAGCCAAAGTAATTGGCCGCTAAGTGCGTCACAAACCGCACTTCTTTAGACCTCTTGTGACGTGGAAATACATTGGTAGCCCCATGTCCTTTACAACTCACCGCACGCTATCGCTCTCGCTCATTAAACGCACTGCACCGCACCCGCTCTCTCTCTATCTCGCGCTTGCCCTTCGTAGTTTATACATACAGTAGCACCACCGGGGCAGGGCTACGCCCACGCCATTAGAGAAGCAAACGAGAGATCTAGAAATCCCAGAAAAAGAAAAAAGCCTTCTCCTTTCTATCTCTATTTCTATTTCTATGGCTCTAAATCTCCGCCAGAAACAAACAGGTAAATGTTGTTTCTTTCTTTGTTCGCGTTTTGCTTTCTTGTTTTTCTTTAGACAGACCACTTGTTCGACCTCGGACCGTAATCGAAAACCCATTTGGTATCTATTATTGCTTCTACATGTTGGCAGATAGATTCAATTCACTAAACCTTGTCTCTACATGCCAAGTCATTATTATTATTATTATTATTATTTCGGTAACATTGATTCATAATCCTTGTTAATAGTTCCCATAACAATGCATGAAAAAGATGGAAACTTTTGTGTATAATATCAGTCTCTTGTTACCATCAATTTGTATTCGAGACACGTTTGTCACTAGTTTAATCGGGGTTGGCGGGTGGGTTGGCTCCGTCCCATTGTTAGATTAAATTAAATCAAAATCTAAATTTCTATGATGATTACTTCTATGATTGTGGGTTGCAGAACGCATCGTGCGCATGCTGAATCTAAACCAACCTGTAAATGCAACAGCCAGTGAAGAGGTTTACAAGATCTTGATCTATGATAAATTCTGTCAAAAGATCCTCTCTCCATTGATCCATGTCAAGGATCTACGCAAACACGGGGTTACCCTCTACTTTCTGATAGACAAGGGCAGAAAGCCCGTCCATGATGTTCCCGCCGTGTACTTCGTCCAGCCCAGTCAAGGCAACATCCAAAGAATTATTGCTGATGCATCCCGCTCTCTCTACGATAACTTCCACCTGAATTTCTCTTCCTCCGTTCCTCGCCCACTTCTTGAGGATCTCGCATCTGGGACCTTGAATTCCAACTCGATACAGAGGATTGCAAAGGTGCATGATCAGCACTTGGAGTTTGTGACTTTAGAGGATAACTTGTTTTCCTTGGCCCAGCAGTCTTCTTTTGTTCAGTTGAACGACCCATCTGCGGGCGACAGGGAAGTTGAGGAGATTATTGATAGGATTGTTGGTGGATTATTCTGTGTTTTGGCTACACTAGCGGTTGTGCCAGTTATCAGGTGCCCACGTGGGGGCCCAGCGGAGATGGTGGCTTCGGCATTGGATCAGAGGCTGAGGGATCATTTACCGTCAAAGAACAATTTGTTCTCAGAAGGTGGGAGTTTTGCTAGCTCATTTCAGAGGCCAACTTTGTGTATATTTGATCGTACTTTTGAGAT
Source organism: Bruguiera gymnorhiza (assembly GCA_020883675.1). NCBI lineage: Eukaryota > Viridiplantae > Streptophyta > Magnoliopsida > Malpighiales > Rhizophoraceae > Bruguiera > Bruguiera gymnorhiza. The sequence goes on along the minus strand of JAIRCJ010000041.1, from coordinate 663,124 downwards.
GTCAGTTGGGATACACCATGATTTTAGATATCGTCCTCTTGTTCATGATGTGCTTGGCTTGAAGCTTAATAGGTTAAGTGTGCAAGGAGAAAAGGGTGGGATGCACTCATATGAGCTGGACAGCTCTGATCCATTTTGGGCGGCAAATGGGTTTTTGGAGCTTCCCGAGGTTGCAATGGAAATTGAGATCCAATTGAATAAATATAAGAAGGACGTTGATGAGGTGAATAGGAGAACTGGTGGAACTGACGAAGCTCAGTTTGATGGAACAGACTCAATTGGGAACACAAAACATTTGATGAATGCAGTAAATTCACTGCCTGAGTTGACGGAACGAAAGCAGGTGATTGATAAGCACACAAACATTGCAACTATGTTGTTGGGTGAGATCAAAGAGAGGTCTCTTGATTCTTACGCTAAAAACGAGAATGACATGATGTTGAGAGGAGGGATTGCTCATAGTGAACTCTTGGACGTACTTAAAGGAAAAGGGTCTAAGATGGATAAGCTGAGATTTGCAATCATTTACCTTATATCTTCTGAAAGCATTAATCAATCAGAAGCAGAATCAGTGGAAGCAGCTCTGAGAGAATCTGAGGTTGATACCTGTGCATTCCTGTATGTGAAGAAGATTAAATCCTTGAATGTTTCGTTGGCATCAGCAAATTCTCCCAGTAGAAGTAACATTGTTGATTGGGCTGAAAAACTCTACGGTCAGTCGATTAGCGCTGTGACAGCTGGTGTGAAGAATTTATTGTCCATTGATAAGCAGCTGGCTTTAACAAGGACAGTGGAAGCATTGATGGAGGGGAAACCAAATCCCAAAATTGATTCTTACCCTGTGTTTGATCCTCGCGCTCCTAAGTCAAGCCCTGGCTCAGGTAGCAGCCCTATGAAAGGCCCATTTAAGGAAGCTCTGGTCTTCATGATTGGCGGTGGTAATTATGTGGAGTATGGTAGCTTGCAAGAGCTTGCGCAGCAACAACAGCCTGTGAAACACATTATATATGGGACTACTGAAATTCTCACTGGAAATGAGTTTGTTGATCAGCTTTCTCTACTGGGGCAGAAGATGGGATTGGGCAGCACTGGTGCTCCTTCTGTGTCCGCTCACTAGCTTTGTTCTTTGTTTTGTACATGCTTTTTAAAAGCCAGTTCTTTCTGGGTTTGCATATATGCTGAATGATTGGGGGCATAGTTTGTTTCTCGAGGCTGATTAATATATGCCTGCACGTGTATTGTGGAGGTTATCAAACAACACTGGGGACTTCTTTAATGTTTCGCAACATTAGGGAGTTTTCTTGCTACTACAAAGCCTTTGTCCTGGTTAACGTTGTCTTTGTTAGTTAACGCGGTCTTTGTTTGTTAGAAATTATCTATATTTTCTCTATGCTGTATCTAAACCTAAGAGTCTAATATCGGGGAATTACTGGCTGAGAGTCAAAAGTTATAAATTTAGTCAAGGTTACTGCTGTGCTCGATATTTCATTCCCTGGACCAGTAGGCACTCGAAGAGTTGGAGTTCAAGCAAAATTGTTCTCTCGTGCTACATGCACGTACTATTGTTAACATCTGCAGAGCTATACATGGAGCCGGTCAGCTAGATTTGTTCATATTGTTAGTATTGTTACATGAAAATGCTGTCGGAATTTTATTTCACTTTGTAATTGGGCTACAACATTTTAAGCCGTCTGACGCTGGGACGACACCCCGTTTGCAGCAATGCATATCAAAGTGGCCCAATGAACACGTAACCCCATTCCAGCCTAAAGTGAAACCAGCCCTCTGCAAAACGCTCTGGCTGACTGTCGCTGTAAGAACTGTTTTAGCGATCTTCTTTCTAGATCTAGATTGCAGCCCATTGTACCAAAACACCCCAGCTAAAAATTGGAATGAGTTGATATTCTTCTATCATCTTGATTAACTTTGCTTCCTGTGAGAAATCAATTTTATTGATTGAACTTTTACTGATCAGTGCAAACCAACTAATGGAAAACGAACATTGTGGATAATTACACTAAAACCCCACTACCACTCACTGAGTCGCACGAATGACTTCAAAAGACTCCCCCGACCACCTACCACCAGAATAGAAACCGAAAGGCCACGGACTAATTTATTTTCAATCGGGAAAAATTAATCATAGACTACCATTAACCGCTCATAAGGAAGTGTCTACATGGCAAATTTCCAGTTGCATACTCATACAACACCAACCTTCCCTCCCAAAAAAACAAATTATAGAAATACTACAGAATACATGCACAAAGCAAAACTAGGTGAATGAGGATGAACAGCGAGCCACAACTGGAACTGATTCTTGAAGCATAACTGGCAGGAGCTGTTTATATCATCAAAAACAACAGTAACACACATGTATATGAGTTTCCACTCTTTTGAAGCATATGAACAGGCTTACACCATTTTAAAATGAATGCCAATGAAAATGCAGGACTTGGTGTCTCCACTTACTTGGACTGCTCGCTGGACAAGTGGATTCAGTGGCAAGGGTCGTGAAAATTGTTTGGTTGGATGAGAAACCGGCATAGGCACAGGTGGTTCCACTGCAGCCAGTTGTGGTGTTGCCCAGGGACAAATTACCCGCTCCTGCACAGTGCATGTCAGGGCAAGTTGACCAGTTGGACGGATTAAGCCCAGATGGCTTGCATTGTAACCTGGATGGTGATGAAGGGGAACAATTTATATGAAATTGATACAAATCCTCTGAGAAATCCATTAAATGTGGAGCAAATATTTGGACATGGAATGCCATCTAACTAATACACTTACATCCAGTTGTTTGCTGCATCACAGTTGCATCTCACACAGTTGTTAGCGGTGAAGACGTAAGTTCCATTAGCAACACGTAAGGGATAATCTGGTGAGTCTACATTCGTTACTGACGAATTGCAAGCTGGCAATCGACATTAACAATGTCATTACTTTATAAGAGAATGCTAAAAAAAGATGTAAGATCAAGTTTAATGGATATCACCGATTCACATAGATCTTGATACTTGTGAACTTAGCAACTGATGATAAGTATGTGAAAGAGTTAGTTGCAGGAACTGAAAAATTTTGGGGAGGCTTATATCTAGACTGATGATCCAGGACATTATTAAAATAGCATCATTCACAAACCCCAATATCATTCCCCCGAGTCGAGGGAATCACCTAATTTTGTAACAAGAACCTTTCAGATTTTGTGAAATTCACTTGCACGAATTCATAAAAGAGACATTATTCCTGAAAGAATCAGGGAAATTACCTTTAATGCATATATATTAGTACATCAAACTCAAAAAGAAATAAAATTTGCTTATTATATCTGCCGATGACGGCATTCTTGTCTTCAATTTTTTTTCTCTTTTTAGGACACAAAATTGTTCCTTATTTGTATAACAATCCCAAGAGACAATTTGGAAGATGTATGCGTGTTCCATTGAAACATTTGCGCAAGGGTAAAGGCCGTACAGACAACACACGTTAATAAGGTGGCGATACGCTGGTGTCCGGTGGAAAGCAGGCATTAAAGTGGGACCCATTTAATAAGCTGAATGAGTTGTCAGGGGGCGAGGCTAGCTGTTCTAATTCTCAGAGTATGGGTGGCCCTTCTTTGTTTTAAGGGCAAGTGGGCCGCAAAACGTTTGACACTTCCTGGCATTTGCATCTAAGCTCCAATGACATAGAACGAATGGAAAAATGACCTAAAACGAATTCAATAATTGTTAGCGTTTGGTGGGGGGAGGGGGGGGGGGAGGCCCCAACCATGGCTCCCCTTCCTGCGATGAAAAAGGGAGTCCCCCTCCAATAAAGACAAAGGGCATCAACAAACCAGACTTGAGTCCCCTAATGAAGCCCGAACGAATTAAACAGAGCATCAACCAAAAAAAAAAAATGGAATCTTGGCTGTAACAGTTCTGCCAGACAATATATATACACTATAGTAATAAACTGCCAAATTGCTAGAGGCGGCATTATAGTCCCGTCAATTCACGGAGGGCCCGGCGCCGATACCAGACAGGCGCATCGGGAATTTTGGACCCGGTCCTCCTTCCGATTTAATTAGCCATTATACGATTGCTTATTTAAAAATCAAAAAAAGAAGGGGGCTAAATAAGGAAAGAAAAAAAATAAAAAGACGGTAAAAAAGAAAAAAGAAAACAATTAAAAAGAGAGAGGAGAGGAGAGGAGAGGAGAGGAGAGGAAAAGAAATTTAATATTAACCTCGGAGAGGAACATCAAGAAGTCGACCGGCGACAAGAGAAGCTGCGTTAGAAATGGAATTGAGGGACATAAGTGTCTGCTCGGTAGTCCCATACTCTTGAGCAATGGACTGCAGCGAGCTCCCGGCAACCACCAAGTGTCCGTAATGGACCACTTCCTCCCCCGCCACGTCATCGCAGCTGCACAGCAACGGAATCCACAGCCGCTGCCCAGTTTCTATCAAGTCCAAGTTCTTTATGTTGTTGACCGCACCGATCTGCTCCTTCGTCGTCAGCCCTGAGAAAACCTCCTCCGCGATGTGGTAGAGCCCGTCGTTCTTTTGGACGGTGTAGATGGGCTTTCGATTGGAGACGCCGGTGCCGTTGCTGCAGAGGCAAGAGAAGGGGATCCGGATGGTCTGATTGGCGGCCACCGTGTGGTTGGGGGAGGTCGAGAGTGGGAGGTTGTTGGCGCCGAGGATGGAGCGGAGGTTCTTGATGGAGAAGAGGGTTTTTATGTGGGAGAGGGTGGTCTTGTTTGGTGAGACGTAGCCGCCCAGGGCGTGGCAAGTGGAGGTTGAGGTGCATTTGAAGCCCTGCGACGATGTTTTGAAGGCGAGTACAGAGAACAAGAGAAGACTGAGAAGCAGGGGACTAAAACGGGCAGCCATATTATTTTACTTGATGGGGGCAAAGCGTGATATGTGAAGGTGTGTGGGTGTGGCCGCCGGAAGAAGGAGAAGAAGAAATAGACAAGAGGATAGCAATGGCTGTAGGGGAGGCCGATAGTATTTGTTGGACATTGACTAAAATAATCAGAGATTTTTTTTTTTTTATTACTTTATTTGAGCAGTTCAAATCCAGAGGGGAGGCTTTGAATAGTTGAACTTTCGATGCCTCTTCCCGACCCAATTAAAATCGTCTTTGTTTACAATTTCAGAACGACACCCCCAAAAAAACAAAAAAAAAAAAAAACAAATAGGGAATTACCGCGCTGGTAAGATGTGTGCCCCAAGGGTCCGTGTATCGTGTGAACACATCTTCGACCATCCAATCTGATAGATGATTACGGCCACGGTACATTGCGATCTGACTAGTATTTGTCGCTTCACATGGAATAATTCTGCGTGACTTTACTGCATTCGTCATTCATGTGACTCTGTCGCCTGCGACGGAGGAGCGTTGGATGGCGCGCCCGGTTTCCTCTTTCCCAAGAGTTGGTACCTCTCGCCCTCACGGGACATTCTTCTTTGTTTCCTTTAAAAGTAATTTGCAGCGCACCTCTTCATCCATTCTCCCATTTCGGGTTTTTCACCCATTCTCCCGCCCGAGCGGACGCCTCCATCTGGTTTGGATTTCTTCTTCCTCTTAATACCTATGGTAGGCGATCAGTCCGGTACTTGACCAGAAGGCCACTTAATAATCCATATACCAGTTGATAAGCTACTCCTTTGTTTCGGTCCCAACGTAATTTCCTGCCACCGGACACCCACCGTTCGAGTGCAACTTACGATAAAACAGGAATGCAGAGGGCCACGGATTCACACATACTAACAGAGCATCCATCTATTTCGAGAGATACCGAAGTCTCATATTCCCCGTTCCCTATTCATGCGTCAAATTAATGTCGTGATTCGGTGGGGTTAGCACCACAATGTTACGTCAGGTTAGGTGATACGTTGAATAGAAAATCACGCCACAGGGCCGGCGCTGACAAGGTGAGAATAGGATGAGTCAAGTCAACAGATAACAATTTCCTCCTCTCAAGCAAAATGACTACAGCACCCCACGCTACAGTGAAGAAGTGTGAAGCAAAATGGGGCCAATCTTGACAATTCATTCGCCCAAGCCTTCTATTAATGATTACCAAAATGAAGGCTAACGTGCGAACAAGTCAACTGGCCACCACATCTGAAGAGGTAACACTGGCAGGAGCCCAAAATACAGATCTAAAACCAGTTACAGACCAAAACGAACCAAGCCCGTAGAGACCAAGATTTGCCGTGACACTCTGGAGACAGAGAATTCGATTAAGCAAAACCCGAATTACTAGAATTTTACTATACATTATTCCCAATTCAAACCAAAATCATCGATGTTGGTTAACTATCTAATGCTGCATTTGAATGAAAAGGATGCAAAGTACACAATCATGACTAAACTGCTATAGATACAAGGAAGAAACAACAACACACACAAAAGGGCATCATTTCTCCTCCAGGCGTCGCAGTACTGTCTCAGCAAAGCTTTGTTGCCTGAAATACAAGGCAGCACATGAGAATTGAGATTGCCACAATTCTTAATTATGAAAATCAGTTCAGTAATTCAAAGAACTAGTTCCCTAACCAAATTCATAAACCAAAATCCAAAGACGCTGTGCACAATCTATGTAAGCAGCAAGACAGCGGGTGAACTCTTGCACATAATAGTTCACAGCCATATTATTACATACTAGTACAAATCACTTTTCTTTGCTATGTACTCTGAAGAAAAAAGTTAGAGAAGCACAGGAATAGTTGTGACCATCAGCTATTTACATATGCAAAGCTAATTGAATAAAGGGAAATGTAATTATAAGAAATTTCGCAGGGAAAAAGAAAAAAAATAATTAAAAAAAGATACGAAAAAAGGAATGATGGAGATGCTTCACTTACTTCCTCTCTCTATGTTTTGGGCTGGGCCGAGAATACTTGAGGAATCCATCCCAAGGAACCATTTTCAGACCTGCTCGAACGGATATTGTGTCCCTAACTCTGCATGTATCCGTTGAAAAAAGATTCAGGGCCAACCATACTCAAGAAGACAACCCATAGACATGTATTTCCCCAAGGAAGTCAACAAGCAAAGACATACTGGTGGGCGATGGCCAACTAGGAAGAAAGTAAATTAATTACCTTTCTGCAAACTCAATGGGTGTCTCTCCAGGTCTCAGATTTTGTGGCTCCAAGTACCAAACATCACAAACAACAGCCCAGGATGTCATAAGTTGCAGCAGATGCTTTGTGAATGACTGCCTGCAGATAGAACATGTAATCCAAACATTACTCTGCTAGCATCACCAGGTGAATAGTACATTTCAATTTTTGAAATACAACAAGGTGGATGCCAATGAAAAATGCCTGAATTTTTAAGAATGAAGAAGAAAGGAATATCCTGTAACCACTGTCAAACTAAAATAAGACCGTACATACCAAAAAACTTATCCCTGAACAAAGCTTGTCCAACATCACATGCAGCAAACTCTCCCGATTATGCAACCCTTATGTTCATTGCATCTGTTTCTTTTATGGATTAATGTTAGGCATTGTCATTAAATCAGGACAGTGCCTCACTAATATGCAGGATCTTATCAAACTCTGGTATGTTTCTTTCTACCAAACAATTGCAAATATAGAACACACAAACACTGAGAATAAGAACTTGAAAAGTTGTGCCTTACTTCCGGCTGTTCCAAAAAGCATCAACAAAGATTTTATTGTACTTGATGGCAATAGGGCAAACAGTGCAGCCAAGTTCAAATGCACCCTACACATAATCCGTAATATATCAGATGCATAAAGTAGCAAAGTCTAAAATATTCAAGGTAACTCCTCATAAAAAGCCATACCTTCTTGAACATCACAGTGTAGTGGTTGTTGACACAAGTTCCTTCAGGAAATATGAGAAGAGGGTTGTTATCAGCGCCCTGTACATGTTCTCTTAACCTGTAGTTAGCAAATATAAGTATGGTCTGTGAAACATTGTAGCACAGGTGTACTGCTCTATTGCATTCAAACTTACTTCTTTGCAACAATTTCCCGATCTTTTGCCTCAGACCGATTGAACCAGATACATCCCACACTCTCTAAAATAGTGCTCTGCAACAAACCTACATAACCAGCAAACAGAAATCAAGCATTCGACAATATTTGATATATACGATAATCTAGTCTAAATTCCAACCTTTAGAAAATGTTCTCTGCATCATTCACTTTTCTAAAGGACAAAAATCACAACTGATATCACTGTTTAGACCAAGATCAAATGCTCAACCACTTACCAACCCAACCAGGATGCTTCTGCATGATAACTGCAAATGCAGTCATTTGTTCCAAGATGATAAAATCAATCATGGAAGTATGATTGGCAACAAAAACCTGCCCAACCCATAATACATGAGTTTCCATTACCACGTAAATAAAATGTACAATTCTCTGATAGATTCAGATCCAACAGAGAACAACAAATCACATAGGAAACACACCAAATGAAATACCAGCAGACATCTCAGTAAGTAATGAGTTGAACTCAAAAGAACCTGTTTAGGACGTATGCTAGGCCTTGGTCCATGGTACTTGACAACTCCAGTCCATGAAGCTACAAAAAAGCTGCAAATTAACTCCACCAAACACCTCTGAGAAGAAAACAGGAAACAAGGAATAAGTCAGTGCAACATACATCAGGGAACTAAAAGCAAAGCGCAGAAACATGAAGCAATAGCAAGAGTAAGCCTCTTTAACTTTTAGTGCATGTTGCCACAAACATGGTATTCAACATTCTTTAGTCCAGATTTCATGCAACTATTCAGAAAGAAGTCCACGGACAAATAACTCAAGAATATAGGCAAGAATATGCAAAACATCCTAATTGTGAGTAACTTTTGGTACCTCTATCTGTTTTCTCAACTTGTCATGCCCCTTCAATAGAAAATGCACTGGGATGTAGGAAGAAAGGAAAATAATCCACCCTATAGTCAATACTAAAACCCTGCACAATTTCAGGACAAAAGGTGCCATAGTATTTCATCTGTACTCAATAGGAGGTAAATAACCATCCAAATCAATGCATTTGTGAAAGCCACAGATTTGAAATAGAAGTATTTGACTTATAAATAGAGGAGAGCTCCAAATTTGACACACAAGTGGGTCAAAAATGGAGAAAGGTGCATTCAAACAACTTGAACCTGGCACTACACAAAAGCAATTCAATCTTTCTTAATCTAGAAATACCAACCTGAGAGGGAACAAAATCCCATATCGAACCACCACGCCACAACACCACAGGGGAAACAAATATATATTCCAGTTCCAAGGTTCTGGAGGAATTGACTTAAAACATCGCGTAAAGGAGTCCTGTTTGTTCAGCATCAAATGTGATTTCAACCCAAATATACTCAGAGGTAAAAGAAAAAACAACAATACTAATAACAAAACTTTAACCCCAAATTTAAGGGGGTCAGTGACATGAATCTTTTATCATTATTTCATTTTATTATGAACTGAATTTGACATGAAATATAATAGTTTTAAAACCTTCTTAACTAAAGATTCTCATCGCAACGTAGATATTGAATTTCTACATTTAAGTTAGATATGTCAAACCAATGCAAATATCACTCCTTCAACTTGTTTCCAGTTGGAAATACACCTACTTTGTTAAGAATATCTCCATTTCTTTGCCACAATGATCACAATTGCATCTAAGCATTCTCAATGCTTTCACCCTCGTTTTTAGGACATGTATTTTACAAGTTGAGCACTCACAACCTGACTACAACAAAGCTGGCTTAATCGCAATTCAATAGAATTTAACCTCTTAAATTAGAGTTTTGTGGTCACCCAAGCTCCAATCACACGCCTCCATTTTGGTTATCTGTTGTCCTATGAGAATATCCTCCATATGTCCCTCCTCCAAATAATAAAAGCTAAAAGCACGGAAAACTGCCGTATATTTTTCTGTCAGGTACTAATCAACCGTAAAAGAGAAGGCATAACAAAAGGAAATATGAACTAAATATGAAGAAAATATTTTCAGTCCCCGGAAATGAATCTATTTTCCGCTAAAATTTTCTCTTTCTCCCATACGTTTTGTTTTATATTTTTCATTTATCTGAGTCATGGAATGTTAGTTAGCCAGATTCAAGTAATTTTACAAAGGAAAAAGGACACATTTGGGTCTCCGCAGGTGAATAGTTTACTTCTAAGTTGTGATCGATAGAAAACAGTTTCAGTCGGGTGAAAATGATAAAATCAAATTGAACTCAAATCCATTCGTTCAGCCAGAGAAGAATAGATGTGCATGGTACAGATGGCCAAATGCAAGCATGCATTTGCATGAATATAGGCATGAATATCAAAAAGAAATGAACAAGGGTAAGGTACTCGCATCAATAATGGCGCCGGCAGCCTCCGTTAGAGTAGGCGAGATGTCAAGCAAATCACGCCTGAACCAAATTCATTCATTATAAACAAACAAACAAACAAATAATACTACTAATAATAATAATAAATTAATAAATTAAACGGGTAAACTCCCGGACTTCTGCTCGGCAACTGAGGCACCACATAACAGAACAGTAAAAAAAAAACAGAAGGATTGAAAAAAATTGGAAGATTCTCGATTACCGATTTGAAACGAATCCAAAAAAAAAACAAGAGAGAGAGAGAGAGAGAGTGAAAAAGGAGAAGCGTACAGGCGAAGCTTGCCGTGAGGTTCATGAATGGAGGATCCGGAGGGAAGGTAATCTTCGATGTTGGGTCGATCCAGGTCTAAATCGGAGCTAGAAGCGTTCAGTTTCCCCGGACTACTCATCTCTCTCTCTCTTTTTTTTATTTTTTATTTTTGCCTTTTCGCTACTCCTTCCTATGCCCCTGGCCCCCGATTCCCAACTGCTGTCCTGCTTTTATTATTAACAGAGGAGAGAGTCAAGCATGGAGAGAGAGACGTCTCGAGAAAGGGTGCGACTGTAGCCTAATTCTGCTATATATATATATATATATATATAAGAGTAAATTTAAAAATTAAGATAATTTCATCATTAAATTTTGTCAGTTGCCTGTTGTTTGGTATGGGCACCTCGGGCTGGGCTGCGAAATAGTACGATCTTTTTTTCTTTTTTTGGTTTGGTTTTTTATTTTCTCCTACTTGTTTTTATCACAAGTGAAATTAATACATTTTTGTTTGCGCTTAGCCAGTTAGTTTAGTGGCTTTTCTTTTTCTTTTTCTTTTTTTATTCTTTTCGGGATGTGAGAGGCAAGTATATTTTAAATTGGAGGATGCGAAGATTTATGAACAGGTGATGGGATTCTCCTTTTTTCCTTTTTTTTCTTTTGGTTTTATTTTTATAAGAAAGAGGAAATTTTCAGGAAATTAACTCGTTTCTCCTTTTCTGTTTAAAAAATAAAAAATAAAAAAACAAAGAAAAATTCCTCTTTGCCTCGCGCATGTCAAAACCGCCTGCCCCTCGTCGTTACGGATGGGATAAAATCGTTTATTTATTTATTTATTTTTTATCTGGCGATAATGATTCAATCTACTTTTAATGTAGTAGCCAGGAGTCTCGTATGTATAGGACGTCACCTTGATTTCAAAACCTTTTGACTCTTAATTAATCCACGTCAGTTAACTACGATTTCAAATTTACTTTTTTTTTTTTTTTTTTGGTTTCTACATAAATTAAAGAGGTAGGCAACACGGTGAACACTACAGCACTATATATTGACCTCCGTTGATATTTTTTTAGTTTGCTACGCAATTTTCTTGTGCCTTGCCTTCTTTTTTTAATTTTCTCCCATCGATAAACAGATTTTAAGTTGAAAAGAATGTAATGCTAAATAATTTAACCTTTATCAATTCCGAACTGAAAAGACAAAAAGTTGATAAATGAGAAAAAAAAAGTTAAAAGAGAGTCAGAATAAGTTGACATATAAGCATTAAAAAATAAAAAATATTTTTTATAATAAAATTTATGAATTTTTTGACAAAATAAATTTAAAAATTTTAAATTATTTTTTAATATATAAGATTCACATATTTTTTTCACATTACTCGTGAAACTCCGCTCAATAGAAAATGGCAGGGCCCACCTAAAGGCCAACAGAGATTATCATTCGTAACAAAGGTTGACTTGTGGAGTGGTGGTTGTCCAATTTCCGTCGACTTATAACTGATAGCAATTGTTGACTTATCCTTCGGCAGACTTCAGGGGAATTTGGGGCGAATGGTTGGTGAAAAAGAAAGCAGATAATTTACATGTCATTGGATATTGACACGGCGGCACTAATGGATCAAATCCTGTACTGGGCTGGGGTTACTAAGTTAACGAGGTGAATCGAAATGGCCGGAACAGAACGATCCCAGCCCACTGTTTGTGCAGTTACTGACCCATACCAGTTTCCACTTATCACGCAAGATTTGATAAACCCTAGAATATTTCCCCTGCAGCCCGCCCGCCCGTCCAGCCGATACATACAACAGTTTGAACTGTGTAAAATTGCACGTTCACCGTCACCAGGCTGGAGGAATTACCAATTGTCAGCCTTTGATATTCAATCTTCAGCAGGTTGCTAAGTGTCACGAAGGCTATTGGGATATGACCTAAGATTTTAGTTCGGGACTCCTCTACCTACTCTTTTCATATTTTTTGGATACTCTTTTTATATAAAATATTTGAAAAAAATATTAAAATTAAAGTCAAATTTAATATTATTTATTATAAAATTATTATTTATTATTATTATTTTTTAAAATAACATATTATGATTTGCGTTGTATATATTTATATTATTTAAATTTTTTTATTTGATATAAAAATTAAATTGTGTCTAATATATTTATAACATAATTTATTATTATTTGTAATATAACTCATCACCGTTAAGACATAAGGCACAAGTCAGCAACTAAAGGAGCATACGATAAACTCTCAAGCATCATCGAAGCATTTTATAGATTTTACGCATTTACAAGAACAGAGAATAAGGGACATCGTCCTGAAATACTGCTGAACCAAATTAGTACAGAGAAACAAAAGGAAAAGAAAAATTAAAAAAAAACATTACTAGAGGTTGTAGGCGAGACTGACAGCTGTTCTCAATGAACCTGTTACCGAGCTTCTATCACGGACCCCACAAGGTAATAGTTTGATTGTAATTCGGACGGTACCTTCTTTGTAATTGATTCAACTTTTTTTTTAAATAAAAAAATTTATGATGAAATATAATATTAAATTTTAAATTTATTAATATTAAAATTAAATGTGATGATTTTATTTATAATTAATAATATTTAAATAGTAAATATTTTAAATAAAAATATTAATAAATAATTTTTATAATTATAAGTGATATATATATATATATATATATATATATATATATATAATAAAAAAATGAAATTCAGTTACTTTGATTCTATTAAGATTATTCAAGTTCCCAACATGAATGTACATGCCTGGAAATTCATCAAAAGGATGTTGATTCATATCAACATGTAAAACACCTCCATTACTCCCCCAGCAATACGACACACCCATTACAATCTTTCTCCGGAGAAACACAATCGCCTGAAAAGGAAAGGTCCGAAGCTTAAGAAGATTGTCCTCCCGCCTAAAAGGACCAATCAAACAAAAAGTTTCCAGGCTTGCACCACACAATTATACAGCCTGCACACGTGTTGCAAACCACGATGACACACACACAGAAATTTCTTGAACGAGCTGTCTTTTTCAACGAATTGGTACCATGGTCGTGGCCTACTAAATCAGTCCAATCGCCATTAAGCCACTCTTCGAGCAAATATCGTTATTCAATCTTCATCAAAACACCTTTATACTTGAGCAAAACGGGCTTAGGAGCATCCACCTCCAACCCCGTCCCCGTCCAAGCAGTTTACCAATGAAACGTTAATAGCCCAAGTTTCGGCCCAGGCCCTCGGATAGCATATGGTCAATGGAAAAAAAAAAGGTTGCTTGCTCTTCCTCTTTTTTGGATTTTTTTTTTAATCTGGGAACAATAAGCTTGGACTCGGAGCATGCAATTGATAAGGTTTATATTAATCTATTTGAAGACATTATTCATTAACAAGTATGAGTTATGACATAAACATCTGCAATTTGATGTTGGTTTCTACTTTCTTTCTAGTGGAGATAAAACGAGAGGAATTCAAATGGTTATGCTGGGACATGAGCTTGTTTAGGGAGATACTGTATCAGGACCTGACAGTAACAGAAGGTGCTAACAAAGTAAAACAAAACATATTCGATTGATTATGTCCTTTCACCTTAACGCTGGTGCAACCGGACCTTATGGGCAGTTTTCAATCTCAAGAGAGAAAAAGAAAAATATTATTGGACACCAAGAATCCAAAGGCCATGAACTACGACGGAATTCGGGCTGACCAAATGTTTTTCTTTAAAAAAAATAATTTAAGAAAAAAAAAAAGTGGGAAGCACGAATTGCTATGGTGGACAGCTCATGGAAACATGGACTCTCTATAAAAATAAAAAAAATAATAATAATTTTGAGAACATGGTGTTTGTTGCCTAGTGTGAATAAGAATGTGGGCTGTGGTTTCACGGTGCTTGTTCAATTCATTTCATCGGCAAAAATCAAACGATTTTAGACCATAAAACATTGAACTGCTTGATATTATGCGTTAGTGCCTATTTTGATGAAGGCAATTGTATTGCTTCTCCAAGATTTCAGTTTTTTTTTTTTTTTTGGATGGGTACAATGGAAGACAACAGAGATTCACCCATTTAGTCATTTGTTTGAATAAATATATACTTGACTTGAACGATCGATAAAGATGTATCTACTCCAGCTATTTATCACGAGGATGACTGCATTTTGTTGGAGGCGTTTTACGATTGGACCTATTCAATGGTAGGGTGGTGCGTCAAGAACACCACCATAAAAGTAGTTAAATTGTTACAATTATTGCTGTCAATAATTTACCATCTTTATCACAGCAACTGACAGAACATTGAATTTCAAACGTGCTTTCGTTAATTGGAAGGTAAGCATCAATCTTTTTGCAAAGACAAAGGAATTGTTAGCCTGATATTTGAAATGATATTATCATGTTTTCCCACGTCAATGAGTGAAAGATCCCCTGACCCCATGTTTAGAACGGAAAATGCCTTAACAAGGACTCAAAAGAAAGAGCCTTCGTACGTAAGAGAGACGAGGTACGCAAACCCAGCGAATATGCGTTTGACCCTTTTTTTTTGGTTTTTCGTTTTCCCTATTAGGTCGATTGGAGTTATAACTTGCTTGCGTGGATAATGTCAGA
Organism: Bruguiera gymnorhiza; assembly: GCA_020883675.1. NCBI lineage: Eukaryota > Viridiplantae > Streptophyta > Magnoliopsida > Malpighiales > Rhizophoraceae > Bruguiera > Bruguiera gymnorhiza. The sequence goes on along the minus strand of JAIRCJ010000041.1, from coordinate 647,867 downwards.
TTCGTTGCCACCTTAACCACCACGTTGCCCTTGGACCATTTCTGATGACGATCCTCCAAAAATAAATGGTGGAATATAGGAGGATTGGATTACTTTATTTCTTTTTTAAGAGACAAACTAGTTGACAACTGATCAACTAACGCAAGAGTAGGTAAACAAGAGGATAAAAAAGTAAAAACTGATGCGAGTCTAAAACAATAGTCTTTCAATTCAACTGCTTAATCTTATCCTCGAATTGTCAAAGTGGGAAGGTATGTTGACGGTGAAACAATTAACCACTTATTGTTATGAGAAACTTATAATTTCGAAATTTAGTTTTATGGATCAGTGACTGCATCGCTGGGACCGGGTGGCTTGGCCTTTGAGCAGGGATTAATGTTCATCCCATAGTTCGCCACAACAACTCTTAACAACATCAATGAAACCAATCGAGCATATATGGGAATGCCCAAAATTACACTTTCGAGGGAAGGGAGGCTGTTGAGATCCGTTGATTAACTAGTTACGTAAACTATCACCACATGATTCGTGATGGCAATGATGATCGCCATCGTAAACCAACAATACAAACAACGCTGCAGGAAGTCCGTAACGCTAAACGCCGGTCCAAGGACAAAAAACCCCCAAAAAAAAGAGATAAACGTATTCTCAGGCACGCGCGTGGGCACGTGAGGCAAAGCAAAGATCTTCCGGGGATGGGAGGGGAGGGGACGGGAAGCAATTGAAATGAACGCAGGGAGAGAGAGAGAGAGAGAGAGAGAGAGAGAGAGAGAGAGAGAGAGAGAGAGAGAGAGAGTTCTATTGAATTGAGTGTGGAATACTGGAATCACTTGTGACCAGAGAGCATCCCACTGGAATCACAAGCAATCTCTACCCCTACCCTTTGATCATGTCGAAGAGAAGGTAAATGGAGCAATCCCGTTAAATAGTTAAATTAATTAAAAGAAGTACAGCGTAGACTAAGAAATCTATTGATAATAATTTTAGATAAATGAAATGTATACATCTCACGACTTTTCATTTATGACAAAAGATTAAAAAAAAACATCAATACTAATAATAATAATAATAAGATGATGATGATGATGACGATGATGTACCGTATCACCGTTGGCAATTCTATTTTGTGAATGAAGCATATGTGAAACAAAGGATCATGAATGTTAACTAATTAATTAGTGCTCAAAAAACCGATGAATGATGATAGCCTTGCGTAATGCATACAACGAGTGAGAGAGAAGCGAGTAAAAGGAAATCAAGTGGACACGACACGTGGTGAGATCAGCGAGTAACCGAGAGGGCTGAGTCGAGCCTGCACGAGAATAAACCTCCACAAGGGTTTAGGCGCGGCGCGACTGGCTGGGTAACACGCAGAAAGACCGGGCCGGGCAAGGCAGCCCTAGAAGGTTAAGTTGAAGTATCGTAGAGGGATAGGGATTCTCGATTCTCTTCGTATTTTTATAAAGAGTTAATTCTGAAAAATTTATGAACTTTTCGTTTTTTTTTTTTTTTTTGGTTCTTCTCAAGAATATCAAGCATTTTTTTATTAATTTTAAATTTATCACATCATCATTAAATTTAATAAATAAATACCATCAATTGTCTTAATATAGAGAGTCGGTGTCGTATATAATTGTTATACGATGAAGTACAAATTTAATATAAATTTTTCATGGGAAAAAAAAGTAAAAAATAACTATATAATCGTGAGATAAGTTTTGTTTTAATTAAAAAAGTTGATGATTTTTTTAAAGATTAATCCTGCAAACAAAAGCGGTCCCCACCTTACCAAATCAACAGAAAAAGGAAGCCGATTCGGTGATATCAATGCGACTCAATCTGAAAAAAAAAAAAGGAAAAAAAAAAAAACAAAACATAACAAATATTTAGCTCTCCAGCTCCAGCTCCAGCTCCAGGGAGGAGAACAATCACCGCGCGCCCCGCCCTCCGTTCTCTCGCCCGTCTCTCTTCTCCCGGATAATTATTTATTTATAAACATAATAATTTCATGAAATGTTTTCATCTTCTTCTTCCTCCTCGTGTGGTGCTCTACCGTTTTAAGCGAAACACCAACGCTTGACATTTCCGTCTACCGCTGCGATGAAGAAAAAGAAAAGAGATAACACTCACGTTCACGGTCGTACCCTCACCTCTGTCATCCCTTTGATAGTCCACATGCGCCGCCGCCGCCACCACCGCTTTTTCCCTCTCGCCTCCGCCTTCACCGCCTGTTTTCTCTTCCTCTTCGTCGCCTTCTCTCTGCTTTTGCAACCTCCTCCACTCCTCGTCTACCACCGCCACCTTGTAATGATTCTATCTATCTATCTATCTATATGTATACCCATACGCGCGCGCGCGCACCCATACACACATACATATATGTGCTCTCTCTCCCGATTTTTCCTGGTCACGATTGAATGTTATATATCTGCGTCTGTTGGTCCATTTGGATTTTTATCATTTGAAGTTGGCATATAAATCTTTCAGATCGTTAACAAAATCTTTGTTTCCTTTTATTTGTTTCTGCGAGGTTAGTCTCACAATGGAGCTCTGGCCTTGGATACAGCCGCTTTATTTCGTGTTCCAGTGCGGATTTATTACACCTTTACTCATAGTTGTTCGTTTGATTCCTTCGATTTTGTGCTTTTACTTTCCGTTCGACTCATTACTTTGCGGATTCATGTTGTTGAAAACTGATTCTTTGCGTTCTTTATTTTCTTCTTTTCTGTTTTTTTTTCTCCTTTTATTTTCAAAATTATCGTCTAGGCAAGTGGAGGGAGCTCAGAGCGTGATTTATGGAGTTCGAGCTTATCCAAATTCTATTATGGTTGCAGTAATGCCAGTGATAAGTTTTCAAGTAAGGCGTCGAAATCTACCGTTTAGCTGTAGGGAGGAGGTTGTTTAATATTATTACTGCTTTTTTTTTTATACTTCCTTGTACGTTTTGGATCTTAATGCTAAAACGCGGCGCTGTATTGAGAATTTTAGATGACAATGGAGGAGCAGCTGTATGAAGAGCAGCTGCTCTATAAGTCTTGTGTGAAGAGAGGAAATAGGAGTTCGAATATTGTTTTCTCTACGCTCTTTCCTATTTATGGGTTACATGACCTTTCCTTCAAACGGGAAAAAAAAAAAAAACAGAATTTTAGATGACAGAACTTCCATCTTTAAGTCTCTAAGCCTACTTGGAGTTCACTGTTTTAATTTACTCGAAGATTTGGTCCCTTTTTTTCTTTGGGAAGATTTTCTGTGACATTAGTCCCACTTATCTTGGGATTGGTGACAAAGGTAGAGATGAGGTGAGTTGACCTAATGCCGTTACATTTTCCATGGAAAAACCAATGAGATTTTGAATCCATCCTTGCTTGGAATGGAAAGGCATTGTAATAGACGAAAGAATATTGCTTTTATTTTTCCTATTACAAGTTTTAAAGTTAGGCTGCTTGAGCCATGGATTTGATGGAGTTGTGCTGGTGTATCTCACAGCGGCTGATCTAAAAACACAGTCCAATAGATACTTATTGATCGCCACCAGCGGGGGCTTAAATCAACAGAGAACAGGAGTGAGTTTCCTAACTCGAATATAGCTCCAAGCAATCTGAGCAGATATATTGTGAATTTGATTTTTTATCGCTAAATCTTTTGTACCTATTTTGGCTGCAGATAACAGATGCTGTTGTTGCAGCTTATATTTTGAATGCTACTCTTGTTATTCCAAAGCTTGATCAGAAATCCTACTGGAAAGATTCAAGGTATGTGTCCATGGTTGAATTGCCATTCTCAAGTCTGTTTGCTAAAATTTAACTAAACTGATGGTTTATCTGGTGTTTTGTCAGTGATTTTGCTGAAATATTTGATGTTGACTGGTTCATATCATTCCTCTCAAAAGACGTTGAAATCATCAAACAGCTTCCAAAAAAGGGGGGCAAAGTTATGATTCCATATAGTATGCGTGTTCCAAGGAAGTGTACTCCAAAATGCTATCAAAATCGTGTTTTGCCTGTTCTTAGTAAGAAGCATGTAAGTACTCAAATTTTAACGGACAGCTATCTGCTATCTGTCTTAGCAAAAGGTTTGTCAGCCATGCTTCACAAAATCCTGCATGCAATTATATTATTCTCTCTTATTGAGTCTTTGGTCACTTAGGTTCAGAGTAATTATGTCAAAACCTTGAAAACAACTAAGATTCTTACATTGTTTTATTAGTTTCATCATCCTTGCCATTGATTTTAACTAAATGTTAATGTTGCATCAATGCTACTTGGCCTTCATGATCTGCACCATTTCTTTTTGATCTAGGCTGTTCAGCTTGGGAAGTTTGATTACAGGCTCTCAAATAGATTGGACCCAGATTTGCAAAAACTGAGATGCAGAGTCAATTACCATGCTCTAATGTTCACGACTCCTATCACTGACATGGGTAAAAAGTTAGTCGAGAAAATGAGAATGGAAAGCAACCACTTCATTGCCCTGCACTTGAGGTGAGATTCTTGATGGGCTTGCTAATCTTTTAAGCACGTGAGAGAGATATTGATAACTAATTGCATGGGAAGTACTTTTACTTAGTCTGAGTTCATGATATGTTCACAATGGGGGCAAATTCATTAATGCAATTTAATGCATCTTTTCATAGGTTTGAGCCTGATATGCTTGCATTTTCGGGATGTGATTATGGTGGGGGAGAGAAGGAAAGGGCAGAACTTGGTGCAATTCGAAAGAGGTGGAAAACCTTGCATGTGAGGCTCCAATTGCCTATCTAAAAAGTGTGTATCTTAAACAGTCAATGAACCAGTCTGAGAATGTTTCTTTATTTTGGTTTGAAATGCAGTCACCCAAACCTGAGAGAGAACGAAGGCAGGGAAGATGTCCACTCACACCGGAGGAAGTTGGTCTAATGCTGAGGGCTTTGGGCTATGGAAGCGACATTCACATGTATGTGGCATCAGGGGAAGTATATGGAGGTGAAGAGACATTAGCACCTCTCAAAGCTCTGTTTCCCAATTTCCATTCAAAGGAAACTTTGGCCAGCAAGGAAGAATTGGAGCCATTTTTATCATTTTCTTCTCGCATGGCTGCACTGGACTTCATTGTTTGTGATGAAAGTGATGTTTTTGTTACCAACAACAATGGCAACATGGCCAGAATGTTAGCTGGAAGAAGGTATGCTGCTATTTGGTTTGTGGCTGCCAAAAATCATCCAATGTTACGGTTGCTCTCTTCTGTCACATTCAATCTTGCTAAATGTCAATTGCATTTTCAACCAACTTGTCCACTGTTTTTGTTAAAAAATGGCTTATATGATATTTTGCGCATTGCAGGAGATACTTTGGGCATAAACTGACAATTCGTCCAAATGCTAAAAAGCTATACAAACTGTTCATGAATCGATATAACATGACATGGGAAGAATTTGCCTCCAGGGTCCAAACTCAGCAAATTGGCTTCGTGGGAGAGCCAAATGAGGTGAAGCCTGGCCGCGGTGAGTTTCATGAGAATCCTTCTTCCTGCATATGTCAAGATTCTGAAGCAAAGGCCAAGGGAGATCTAATTCCTCGAAATCCAACACATCAAGACTCTAAGAATGGCAAGGAAAATAACAGGACTGAAAATGGTGATGTGAGTGAAGACAACTTAACAGAGGATGATCGTGAGCAGGATATGACTGATGTGGATTATTTGGGGATAGGAATGGGGCAAGGGAAGGGCATGCAAAGCGATGTGTTTTTGGAAAATGGAGTAGTACCTAAGCCAGAGCAATCAGAGCTGGACGCGTTCTTTTCGGACTAGGGGAGGAGTCTGCCTTCTCCACTGATAGGAGATAAATGCTTAACTTCTAATTTTTCCCTTCCATGGCTGTGCCATCATGTTGATCCAGCACATTGGGTTTGATGGTTGCCAGTTAGTAATTTATCCACTTCTAGTTGCATGGCAACAAAAAGAAGCACTTTTTGTACATAAAGACTTGGTGAAGAGAGGAGTTTCAATTCTCAGCCTCCGTAAATGGGGACATGCGACCAGGCCACACAGATTGGATGCTCCAAGCAGGTAGAGCTTCCTGTAGGTGACTAAGGTTTATGGTCAGAGACTAAATATATTTCCTAATCTAGCAATCTCTCTCGATTTTTTAAATCTTCCTTATATATATATATAATTTAAATTTATTTGTTGGGAAATCTGGCCTTAAGGCAGGTTGGATATAGAAGCATAGGAGAGACATGAGTAAGGAACATTGAGGGTGTTTCAACATGGTTCAGGCTTGTATTTCGTTTTTGTCTTTTTTCGCAAGTCCTTGAATTGAAAGTATTTTATCCCAAGGGTTGTTTAGGAACAGTTGGCTGTGAAATATGTTATTTAAATTTTCAGTTGATATGAAGTAGTTTCGCTGTCTGTTAATAGATTTGAGATTGCTCTATTTGTTTCTTTCTTTCTTTCTTCTTCTTCACCTAATTGTTATTGTTCTTGATTTTGTTTTTTTTTTTTTTTTCTGTCTTCATTTTATGATTTGTGCCATTTGCCGGCATATCATTGAATTCTTTCCTCGTTCATAAAAGAATTTTCCGTGCCTGCATGTTGAGTAGACAAGAGTATCAAATATTTTCAGCCATCTTTTCAGGAAGTAAGAATTCGTTGTCCTATATATTTGTTTGTTTATGTATAGCGTAAAAGACAAAGTTAACCATATTAAAGTGAGTGAATAGTTAGTTTTTTCTTTTTCTTTTCTTTTTTTTTTTTAATACATGGGGTCGGAATGCAGGCCTCGATCGAACCTGCGACAGTTATTAATTAATTTCGAAAATTCCCCTAGAAGGATATTTTCGTGACTTCAACCAGGAAAGTAAATCCGCACGGACATGATAAAGAACCGTTGGTGTTTTGAATTAAATTTGGAAAAAAAAAAAAAAAAAGCAAAGGCGGGTGCCTAGCCCCGTGTAGATTTACTCCGGAGTACTCATTCCCATACGCTCTCTCTAACAGGGAACGTTGAGCCAAAGATATGAAGAGACGACGGGGCTGACGTTTTTCTTGGATGCATATTAAGATGTTTTCTTGATATAATTTCAAAATTTTTTTTTTTCTTTTCTAAACAAAATAACGTTTTCACTCCATTTTCTTTAATATGTTTAATATTGCGACACTTTCCTTCTCCGTTCTATGTAGAATTTTATTTTGAATTAGGCTTTCGTTTTTCCTCGGAATTCTCGTTTATTTCGTTCTTCGGAATGGTTGATCAATTTTGAGAGATTTCAAGAATCTGGTTTGCTCTGGAGCGTCTTCTGAGCCACTCGGCTGCAGTTTTTATCCGTGTTTGTATAATTTCTTTCCGACATTGACGTTAAACACAGATTCCAAGAAACAAGGGCTTCCAAAGCCTGAGAAAAGGCTTCGCGCCTGACATTTTCTTGCGAGGGGAAAAGACAGATTTAAGCTAAAATAGTTCAAGAGAAGCGTTAAGAGGCGAAAGAGAGCGGTGGCGATCATGAAACCCCCCGTTGAGATTTTCTTGGATCTCTGCGTCCCATGTTATTTTAGATTTGGCCAAAAAAAAAAACACTTAAAAATCCGTTTTTTCTTCCTCGACTTAAGTCCTCGTATTTTATTTTTATGATTACTTTTTTAGGAATTTCAACTTCTTTCTACGAATTTATGTTTACTTTGCCTTTTCATTCGTTGTTTCGGTAGCAGCATGGTGTACTTCATATCAAGATTTTCCAGATTTTCTTTCAAGAATTTCATTCCTAAAAGAAAAATATGTCTGCAATCTCGATTGCCTCAACCTGGCTCGCTTGGTGATACTATTAATTCAGGGCATAGGCTGTACCATACTGTAAAGCTCTTCTCGATTTCTTCTTTTAGTTGCATCATAAAGTGTTAGATTGAATCTTTCTCTTACCTTGTAGAAGCCTTTAAAGAATGATTTACCTACCTTGCAGAAGCCTTTAAAGAATGATTTATTCTTTCCCGTTTTCTTGTATATGTGTGCATTGATTGTCATAGCTTGTGTTTATGATGGTGATGTGCCGTTAAATATTCTCCATTCTCCACTTCACGGCCTGAATTTCTTTTTGTAAATACTTAATCTGGTTTCGCCCGGTGATATGTCTGAAGCTGGCTTTGTTTTGTAACTTGCAAATTAACTTTCTAACAATTTGTATCATATACTAGGTAACCAAGCCGCAATTTTTTCCATGATAATATGTTGATGCAGAAGGAGCTCTTGTTTTCAATTGGGAACTCCTTTTGTTCGCGAACAATTGCCGTCCTAACTCCCTCTCATGGATTTCTTGTGCATTATATTTTGAAGATGAGGGAAATATGGCAATTGAGAAGTATTTGAACAAGGGTTTTTTTTAGCTGCCTTCATTGGCTGGTCAGATGCTGCTGCTTTTGGAAGTCGGTATTGGCAAAGTTAGAGCTAGTTGCCACAATTGCTGATCCACAATGCAACTCACGTACTGAAGGTGAGTACATGACCATTCTACTGTGTTAATTGCTCGGTTTACTTGTTAATATCTGTTGATGCAACAAGAAATAGGCACTCGCACTGTCCTAAATATTCACATCAATATCGACTTTCTTTTCCAATTCTTTCCGTCACTGAAATTATAATTTTGCTTTGTTTCTTCGATTCCTCGCTAGCTGTGTTTGCAGGGTTACTCTTGCTGATTATGATGCAAACTGTAATTTGTTTTGTTCTTCGAGAAAGGAAGAGATTGTTGTCTATAGGTCTCTGGATTCTTAGGAGTAACGATGAAGTTGTCTTTGATGTTAAGCCTGACATGACTCATGTCATATGAGCCGCAGTTCAATACAGCAATTGCAGCTTTATCCATAATTGTGACATATCCAAGGTAGAGTCACTTGTTCCATCGCTATTTTGTTGGCTTTCTATTAGTTTGCATTGCAATCATAATTCTTTTACATGTAGCGTTCATGCATACTTTTCCTTTTTCGTTTTAAACAGAATGAGAGTTGGACAGCTGCCGTATCAGACAGTGTCCTCTCGACCCTGGAGTACACTTTCTATTTCTATGTGGGCTAGTTATATTCTTCTCTTTTCCTTGGATGCTGGAGAAAATCAGAGAGACGGAGGTCATACAAATCGTTTGTGCGGACTCTGTTTATTTGGTGCGGAAATACAGGACAGAAGTTGTAAAACTAAGTGCTCTTGAGCAGGCAGGCAACGTCAGATTATGGTCTTTTTTCTGGACCTAATTTGGCATATAGTGTCTTGCTTCCGGTTTTAAAGTCTTTTTAAGCTATTTATGTGGTCACTGTTGATGCTTTTGTTTCGGGAAGCAGATGAAGGCTCAGAAAAGCCTAAACTAGTTATTTGTGGGGAGGCTCCGAAAGGCTCAGAAGCAGACAATTTGTAGTACTTACTTTGGGTTTGACTCTTTCATCTTTCATTGATTCTCCTAAACTTGTCGTGACTTGTAGCAATTTGAGTTTCAGGAGCCAATCATGAAATAGAACACGAAAATCAGCACAGATTCTGCAAGAAACAACATCATCCGCATCAGGAGAAAAGTTGGAGGAAAGGTATTATGGATTCTTATCATCTCATCAGATTTTAATGTCGCGTGATCATATTTTCACATCATTTTGAGACCTAGATGAGGAAAAGTCAGTTTCTTTTGTAGTTTTTTGGGATCATTTTCCAGGAAAATGAGAAACTATTTCCTGTGATTGGTTTCAGCTGCAGGGGCAATTTCATCTAATCTGAAAGTAGTTGTTTGTTGAGAATGTACTGCCCCCACCAAGAAGAGCTAGAGATGAGAAGGTAAAGGAAAAATATGTTTCGCTGTATTAACAATAATTATTAATATAATATATATATATATATAGTCTTAGAAAGAGTGACTTGGATTGCAGGAGAGGGGCACACTGCAGGGTTTCTGGTATAAGCTTCGGGTTCTCTTAAAATAATATCATTAAAAAAAATATTGATGATAAATAAATATTTAGAATAAAATAACAAAGAAAACCACCTGCACCACGGGTCAGGGATGATGGAGAAAGAACCCGAATTGTCCACGTGGCAGAAATCGTAATCCATTTGACAGAGAGCTACGTGGCAATGGTCAGATCCACCATTTTAATTGTGTCTCTCTTCATTTTCTCTTCTCCGCTGCTTTTGTGTGGTTTTTTTGGCCGTACACAGACAGAAAGAAAAAGAGTGAAACAGAGGGCGGGAGGAGATGGCAGCATGTAGGCTTCCAACGCAGCTCGCAACACCCGGCAAGCTGCTTAACCACCACCACCACCGTCATCAGGAATCCACCATCTCACTGTCATTATCATGGCGGCACACTTTGGCCCCACTTCCTCTCTCCAATTCAGTTCCCAATCCCACCGGTATTCTCATTCCTTTTCCACACTCAACAGGACCAGTCATCGTTGAATGAATGAAAGTCTCTCTCTCTCTCTCTCTCTCTCTCTCTCTCTATGTTTGATATTTTTAATAATCTTTTCTTGCTAGGGAGAAGGTGTGTGGTGGGGCCGCTCGTCAGGTGCAGCTCGAGTACGACGGCGGCAGCGGCAACAGCAGGCGCGGTGAATCTAGCTCCGGGCACTCCAGTGAGGCCGACCAGCATACTGGTGGTGGGAGCCACGGGGACGCTTGGCAGGCAAATAGTGAGGAGGGCCCTTGATGAAGGCTACGACGTGAGGTGCCTTGTCAGGCCTCGTCCCGCCCCCGCTGACTTCCTTCGAGATTGGGGCGCCACTGTCGTCAATGTATTCTAACCTTGCCTTTCCCTTTCTTTGCCAATCTCCTTCTTCTTAATTCGTTATTCTTGCTTTTTAATCTAACGTTTTTTTTTTTTCACGAAAATAAAAAAATAAAAAAATCCAACATTGCATTGAAATTAAATTGAATTAACCTTTGTTGATGAGAGAGCAGGCAGACCTTAGCAAGCCAGAGACAATACCTGCAACTTTGGTTGGCATTCACACCGTTATTGACTGTGCCACAGGCCGTCCAGAAGAGCCCATTAAAACGGTAACCTTTCCGCTCTATGGTTTACTTTTTCCGATTATCTGGTTAATGGCATCTTATGCTTATATATCCTGATTTCTTCATTCCCTGCCTGTAGTTAGTAAAGAGCATAGTTTAGCCCTGTCTTTGTCCCGGAGCATTAATGCTAAGTCCTTGTGTTCTAACTGGAATAGCCTATGAAACATTTGTGAACTTTATGACAACGAAAGACATCTCTAATAATTTTATCCAATCCATTCTATTTAGGTAGATTGGGAAGGAAAAGTTGCCCTTATACAATGTGCCAAAGCAATGGGAATCCAGAAGTACGTGTTCTATTCTATACACAACTGTGATAAGCATCCCGAGGTTCCTCTGATGGAAATTAAGTACTGCACCGAGAAGTTTCTTCAGGAATCTGGCCTTACTAATATCATAATCCGGCTGTGTGGCTTCATGCAAGTAATTACCATCCATATACACAGTTCTCATTCTCCTTCATGATTATGCATCCGTGCCCTTCAATTGCAGAATGCGGAATCCGTCAATTATTTTTGCACGGTCTTGGACATCTCAAACTCAGAGAACCTCTGACCTTTTTTCACTAAATGTACATAAAATTAAGAACTTGCTAGCAATTTCTTGGAAAGATGATATGTGCCAAAAGGATACTAAGCAGGAATAGATGCCTTGAAACAATTACTGTTAATTTCAAGCATGCATATGAAGTGTTTCTTTCTGATTCTACATAGTCTTCTACTTGCCCTGGCACATATTTTTCTGGTTTTGTTTAATTTATGTTAAGTTTATTCCTATTGCTAAATTATCCAGGGTCTTATTGGGCAATATGCAGTGCCTATACTTGAAGAGAAATCTGTTTGGGGAACAGATGCTCCCACAAGAATTGCTTACATGGACACCCAGGTCATTCCTGACCGCATGTGACGAGAGTCTGCTCCGCTCAATACAGCTAAATCTTTACTATTTTCACTCCTGCTGTCTAAACACATTTTAATTTGGTTTTAGGATATTGCTCGATTGACATTTATAGCACTAAGAAACGAGAAGATTAATGGAAAGCTTCTTACTTTCGCTGGTCCTAGAGCATGGACAACTCAAGAGGTAAACAATTAGACCGAAATATTTTACCGATAGTTAAAAACTATTGCTTTGCCAGATTTATCCCTGCTTCTTCATTCTCTGCTCTGCTGCCAGCTTGTTTGTAATACAGAAGGCTCTGCTATTGTTTGCCGTTCTAAACTCTGTGATGAACGTGTCATTTTGGATTGTAGGTCGTAACATTGTGCGAGAGGCTTGCTGGCCAGGATGCAAATATTACTACAGTTCCAGTTTCTATCTTAAGACTCACTCGTAGGTTAACTCGTTTTTTTGAGTGGACGAATGATGTAGCTGATAGACTGGCATTCTCAGAGGTATCAATTCTTACGCACCATTGCACTTTTCTAGCTGTTCACGTCACACAAACAATCTCTATTTCTGTGCGCAAATTCTGCTTCTGTTTTGTGCATATCGTGGCTTTGTGAATTTTGATTGTGCTTTAGTGTAGTGGATATTTTATTGAAATGTCATTGTTCCAAGAAAACTTCCTAATGCCGTATCTTAGAAAACGTACTCGCAATAGGAGAAATACTAATATGTTTTGCGAAATATTTGCAGGTCCTTACAAGTGATACAGTTTTCTCTGTTCCCATGGCTGAGACTTACAACCTTCTTGGCGTGGACGCCAAAGATATAGTTACTCTGGAAAAATATTTGCAGGATTACTTCACGAACATATTGAAGAAATTAAAAGATCTCAAAGCTCAATCTAAGCAAACTGACATTTACTTCTGAAAAATTAAAAAGAAAGAAAAAAAAATATATATATATATATATATAAAACAATTGGTGGTTGTAAATGGAACAAAGTAATTATCTACAAGTTTTTACATAACCATTCTTTTCGGATTCCCGGACCTCCTCAGCCACTTCCACTCTACCTGCAGCTCGAAATGCCTTTCAGCTTCGGCCCGAGCGGTAGTGAGACAACATCGTGGTTCAAAGTTGGGCCGCCCAAAAATAGCGGGGAAGCTCCGAAGAAACTGCAAGAGGCCTTCTAGGCTAGCTCTCCGTGTCTTGTGATGTAACAATGGAATGGAATGCAAGGAGTTGACCCAATTCAAAAGTGGCCATTCCGTTGTCGACCATCGGCTACACAGGCGGTGGGTCATATGACGAGATTGTATCAATCGGGCCCCGCCGAAGGAATAATTATATTGGGCCTTCTCGGATGATTGAGATGGGACGATTAAATTAAATTCATTCCTCTCGAAATTATAAAGAAAAATTATTAATTCGTATATTTAATTTATAAAATGACTAATTACTCATTTTATTTCTTTCTATAAATATTAATGTAAGAATAAAATTAAAATCATAACAAATATTATTTTTTTTTCTCACTGTTACCCTTCGTCAAACGAATAAATTTATAATTATTTATTTTTTTTCCCAAACCCAGAACAAATGTAAAAGTTCTTGTTCTTTTATAGTGTCGTCTTGCTTTCTATCCAAATAAAAGAGTTGAAAAGCCTTGAACCACCTGAAGAGACGTTTAGCTGGCGGGTTAAATCATTGCGAGTGCTGCTTTTACTATTTTGATTGGACCCAACCATTCCTTCAAGAGCGAAAAAAACAAAAATGTAATGCGGGTAATGATGTCAAATGTACGGGTGCGTTGGCAACATTCAAGAAGGCCACCGTTACGCAGCGAAGGGAATAATGGAGATTAATTATCGTCGTCGTCGTCATCGAGCTCCTTTAATGTTTCCGTTTATTTTCGTTTCTCTCCTCAAATTTTCACCGGAACCTATAGTTTACCCTCCTCTTTTTTTTTTTTTTTCTTCCCGTTTCTCCCCTTATTTCTTATTTTTTAGGCACCATAACAATTTTACATTTGTTTTTTTCTTTTTTTGGGTGCAAGCTACAAGTCTTCTAGACTCAAAAGAGAGACAGAAATGACAATATTAGCATCTCAATGGCTGGGTCATTTCCATAACCTTTACACCAGTATAATAGTTGGGATGTGCCATTCCATATTTCTTCTTTTTTCTTCATGAAAACAAAAAATATAGAGTAGACTTTTTAGAAACGTAAATTTTATCCCAACATATATCTGGGGATAATATACTGCGAAACTTTATGACGCAAATCATTTTTCATTTCAACATGTGTGGGGGTCTGTCAATCTGTCTCCTCCGGGAGCACTCGTGTTTGTAAGTTTTATCAGCCAAGAAAAGAAGAAAAAAATATATGGGGCTTAAACTAACTGGTCCTTTTCCTCTTTCGCCGGTTCCATCCTGTTTTCTTGTTTAAAAAAAAAAAAAAAAGGGAAAGAAAAAACTCTGATTTTGGATTACTGGACCTGTAGACCCAGGGGCCTGGCACAAACCTCTGTTGTTTGATGTCTTTATTCAATTTGACAGGCTCAGAAATCTCGAGGATGATTCCAACAAATAATGTTGGACAGAGAAAAAATCAGTACTACATAACCTGCATTTCGAAATCAAAGTTGAACATTTTCTTATCGTCATGCGTTTGTTTATTAGCCAATTCACTATTTTTTTTCCCCCTTATTGTTTTTCTGGAATAAGAAAAGATGGTTGTACAATCAATGTGAGAGATTGGACCATGTTCGCTGATGTATCCCTGATTGGACCCACCTGGAAAGACAAGGAAATATCATATAAATTTTCAGTTTTTTGGCCGAGGACCGGACAACCTTTACTAAAAAGAAAAACACATTTAGTATCGAATATATATATATATATATATATCGTTGCCCTTACTCCTTATTGCCGTGAAATGATGAGAATGACTGCTGCCTCTTCTTCTTCTTCTTCTTTTTTTTCTATTTCTTTTGTTCGGTATCGAGAGAGAAACAATGCGGAAAGAGCTGCAAAATGAGTTTCCATGGACGGATGGGATATCTCGGTCGTCCCACGAATGGGTTAGCCGAGATTTCTTACTCTTTCTTCATTTTAATTTTCGGGGAATTTTCCAGTCGCCGTCCATTCCTTTTTTTTTTTTATTATTCCGGGGTATATGTTGACTGTCTCGTGGGTCAAAATGACGTCTGGAATTAACAGGAGGGAGAAACCAACCGTAACGGACAGCCTCTCTTCGTTCTGGGAACTTGCAGAGTCGTGCGTCTACTTCACTCATTAAAATCACATGGACCATATGTACCAAACTCAGTAAACAGCTCACCAGTGTTTTGACTCTTTTCGCAATCTCCCACTCATATCACCCCTACTGGGTTACCCAGTCCTTTACGTATTAGTGGGTACACGTGTGTGTATGCGCTAGCTGCATTCCACCTTAACTTGGAAATGACCACCAATACAAGACCCCAAGAAAAAAAAAAAAAAAACCATTCTTTCTACTTTCCCTCCCCTCTCCTTTCCAAGAATAATACATCTTATTTGTAAGGAAACCAATGGTTTCTATTTTGCCAAACTTTCCCGTATCCCTATTATAAGCATTATGATTGAATTTCTCATCACCGTGCACTCCGAAAGATATATATATATATTTTATTTATTTATTTATTTATAGGATCAAGACACCTAGTGTATTCGGCACTAAAAGTCCACAAGGCTTGAAAGCTTCGACAAGACTCGGTGGGAATATTCCTAATTCCATCCTTTATTGACTCCGATCTCTGGTTGATCACTTACCTTGGACCCTCACCTCGACTAAGAAATCCAGTAAATGTGATATCTTTGATGTTGGGTGCAACAGTGCTCTGAAGTCCGACACGTCTTATGTTGTTGCATAAGGCATTAGGCAGATGGTATTTTCCCCCATTTTATTTTTCAGGCCTAAAGTCACCGTGCAGTCAGAGTCCATGGTACCCACTTGGCTTTTTTTTCAACGGCCATTATTCCTTTATATACACACAGCAACAGACCTCACCAAAAGTTTAATGGCCGGAAGATTCAGCTGTATGCTGCGTGGCCACTCTGCCACGAACCCCACCCCATGTCAATTTTTAAAATGAAAGCAGAAAAGGAAATTGTTCGTAAATAAATTTGAAAGCTGGCAAATTCATAACACTCCTTCCAACAATATCTCACCGCAGCTTGCATCCCGCTTTAATGTACAAGGGGGGGGGGTTTCCCCTGGATTGCACAGGTAAAAGTGAAACTGATTGTTAGGATCGGCATCATCTCTCACTCAAAACAAGATCGGAACATCCAAATTTTAACCTGTATAAGTTCCGTACGGACATACTTTTTTTTTTTGGGTACATCGGAATGGCCATACGTTGGCTAGATTTGATTTTGCTCTGAAGACTGCGGGGGCCATTAATACGATGCCAGCTATACTGTGGCAAAGACGGGTTTTTATATTTTTTGTTTAATAAATAATTAGATGATACCTTATAATTTTATTAGAAAAAATATGTCAGATAACTATGTTAAAATATAAAAAATAAATATTTTAAGACCAATAAAGATTATTAATTATTTTGACATATGACAGAACTAGATATGTATTTAATCTCATTGATCATCCCAATAAGAATCTAAATTTATGGTTTCACGATACATGCGAATACTTTAAATCACAAGATTACAACAATTAATGGTAAAAAAAAAAGTAAAAATTCCCTGTTAGCAGCGTGAGAGGCCTCAAAGCTGAAACCGTGAGGTCATGGATGGATCGCCTCGGGTCTGCCGGGGTGTTGCTATTATCAGTAATCCAGGTCTTGTTACCTTATTCGTGCTGGCTGAGATCTGAAGTCCCTTTTAGATCCAATGCACTATACCTATCGTAATCACAAATTTTGCAGGGGAAGTTCTCCCTTGACGTACGCGAGCATTTGTAAGTTTACTTAGTTGTGCGGAGCAGTGATAATTAAATTCACGTCCACTTTTCCAACGTAACTTTTCATCTTAGCTCAAGGTGAACTTTTTGGATCTTTCGCGAATACACGCAGGCACACACCCACTTACACAACAACACCGCACACGGCGGGGGGGGGGGAATCATACAAACCATTCATTCTGAAAGGGAAAACCTTTCGCGCATACATTCAAACGCCGACATGTTTGGATCCCATAGCCAAAGCTGCGGTGTTAGATCGGTCTCACCCCCACCCACATGAGCTCTACGGTAAAACCCATACCGTGGCACATGCACCTGTATGATAGGAGCATGATTGGTTCAAATCTTGAATCGAGAGCAATTATGGTCACAATTCCAATTCTTTTCTGCCACGGCATTGATCTGCCGTACATACAAAATTATAAACGCAGGCATCGTCTCACGTCTTGTCTTGTACCGCGTGGAATCTTTATAATATATAATATATATATATATATATATATATTCTCTGACCAATTAAGTGCCGGATCTGCAATAATGATCATCATTCTATACAGGGAAATTCATTGAGGTTTACTTTAATAAATAAATAAATAAATAAAAGAAAGAAAGAGAGATGACTTAATTAATGGAATGCACGTGATTACCTAAATGCCCCCGGTGCATCTACCTGTGACGGGATTGGGACCAAAAATTCTTTCGAGGTTGACATAAGCGAGTGGTGGCAGATTGGATTCTTGATCTTTCAGGCTACGCTTGGTTGGCCTTAACTCGAGTAGGGCAAAACGTTCGTTTTAGTGGCTCGGGACTAAAAAAAAAAAAAAAAAATCATCTGAACTTATTTGTTTATACACACGAGTAACATTTAACCCTCATTTTAAAGTTAATAACTCGATTAAATATATGAACAATTTGCTTAAATTTTATTTATATAACAATTAAAAAATTCATTTACTATATCATAAATATTATTTCATTAGACTCATTTTTTTTCTTTTTGGAACAAACTTTAAACTCATATGTCACACATATTTACATTTATGCCCTAAAATTAAATATTTGTTTAATTAATTAATTTTCTTGAAGTAAATACTTCTGGTTATTTCAATTTTATCTATAACAATAATTTTTGTCAATTTTAATTATTTTATTAATATTGAATAAATTTATTAGGGGGAAAATTAATATATTTTGCCAGGACATTCTTAGATTTAGATGTTTTCTCCTCGAGCCACTTTTCTAAGTTTTGTAAAAGTATAGATTGGAGATGTATCACCCTCTCGCAGCACGTGGGATGCTTGCATGTGTTTCTAGCCCAATGTAATCAAGTGCACAATTGATCAAGCGCACAACAGATTCCTCCTTTCTTTGCATGGCTATGGCTGCATCGACATGGCTATGCCTATGAGTGGAATCTTCAATTGGCTCAGTCAGGCTCTCGTTGCCAAGGTCGATCCTTTTGTTTACAATTGACCCTTTTTGTTGTTAGATGTGCACCGGTGACGATAGATAATTACGGGTTAGGAAGAGAAAGGTCGCGAGCAAAGCATCGTTTCTGGCTTAACAAAATATATAGAGCGTATTGGATATCTTATCCATTTTAAAGTTCTGTTTAAGGGCTGCTACAAATTTACCCACGATGCACTGTTAGATTTGCGCGAGCGACGGTAGATAATTATAATTATGGGTTAGGAAACATAAAGCGCCGTGTGCACATTGCGCGAAAGAAAAAGGTTGGCACTATTTATGGCATTAAATGCTATAGTTAATGGTTTTGGTTGGCAACTCATTTGCAATCGTGCCTTTTGACCCCATCGCCTCGCAGACAGAGAAAGCGAGGCCGGTGGGGACCAAACCGGGTAGCTCACCAGTGCCAGAGAATTGCGAGGTTGAATGATTGCGTATTAGAGCAGGACCCTCCGGAATCACCTCAGATTAGTCGGCAAAGGCTGCCTCCCCCACTCTCTTTAATTTAATGTTTTGCACACCGACACTTCTACCTCGTCGGTGCATCCCAATCACATGGGCACATTTTCTTCGCTCCAGCCATGCCAGTGCATCACCCAAGTCAATATTACCCTCTTCTTCTTCTCCTTCTTCTTCCTCTTCTTCTTCTCCTCCTCCCCTTTCTTTCCCCCCCTTTTTGTTTTTTCCCGAAACAAAAAAAAAAAAAAAAAGAGGGAATGCCTTAATCTCCGAGAATGACCATCTTTATTGCAATCAAAAGTAGCGGCTCCGCCCGATTACAACAATGAAGCAATAAAGAAGGTAGCCTTTCCGCGAACAATAGCTGTATAGTTTTGGGTTTTAACCCTCCCCCTGACCAAAAAAATTAAAGACTAAGAATATGTATTACATGATATCCGGACCGTAATCTTACCATCTTTATTTTAGCAGCATACATTTATTAATGTCTTTATTCTCATATATATATATATATTTATTTATTTATTTTAGCAGCATACATTTATTAATGTCTTTATTCTCATATATATATATATATATATATAGCAAGTGGTGGGTAACAACCAACAACATCAGTTTCAAAGAATGTAATTATTGGAAAGCAGCTATAAAATAGATCAAAGTAGTTAACAAACATTTCCCTTCTCAAGGCAAAAATCGAAAAATATGGTAGGAAAGATTCTGGCTGTTAAGTGCTCTGACCGACATAATAATCTTTTTACTGTTGTCATCAAAAACCAAAAAAAAAAAAAAAAAAAAAGAGGAATTTGGGGAAGATGCATGATGGGAATTGAGTTAAATGCAAGTACCTTACTACTTTTGGGTGGATCTCAATATAATTGGTATCAACAACCATGACAATTAATGCAACAGCAACAGAAGCATCTAGCCACCCGGAATTGATAGGGTCTCAGACATATATATATTTCCTCTTACTTATGAATGAGAAAAACAGTCGTCGATTTTCTGTTACCGAGCAAGCACAAAATTAGTAGATACAATTTCACGTTGTTTCAACTTATTGATAGGTTACGAGGAGTATTAATCCGGGCAACAGACATGTGACAATTCGTTTTATAACTCTGCTAAGGCACCGGCAGAAGGAGCATAATACTATACTGCGACACGGCATCTCTCCAATATTCTAAACTCTAAATAAATGAATTGACGACCCATTTCATAGCTGACGTTCTGCTTTCCCAATTGGGAGTTCGTGAAATATTCCACGTTAAGGAATGCATTAGCGCTCCAAATGGAGAGTTAGTGTGCGTGCATGGCAGCCGGATTGATTAATTAATTGGGGTTTGTGACCCAAATGCCTTTCTCCTCCCGCAACCCTTCCTCCACATTGTGTCTCGGAACTTGTATGTGAGTATTCTATCTGAGACCTTTAGGGCGGGAGGTAAAGTATTCGGATTCACTCTGTGGACAAAGAATAAAAAAGGTTATCATATTCACTTATATGATTGTATCGCAGAGTTTCTCTTTTCCTCTTCTTATCTCCCACAAAACATTGCACGTTCTATGCTTGTATAATTTGCCTCGTGCGAATTTTCTTTCCGGTTGCGTATTGTTTACACTGCTTCGAAATGGAGAATGCTTTTCTTGTCGAGAAATATGTACATTCATGGTATATTCATACATTAAATAAATCAATTGTTATGTCACAAAATATACTCAATGCCACTTCTTTCTTTCTTTCTTTCTTTCTTTTTTTTTTTTGAAGTCTTTGGTTTTTGCTCGTGTTGTTGTGTATGCAGAAAAATGTTTTATGTACCACTAAAATTGAAAAAGCGGTCTGAATGAGATATATTTCTTACGCACAGTTGGCTTCTTTTCTAGGTCCGCGTCCGACAAAAATAATGACGCGTTTGAAAAGGGCACAAATCCTTTTTATGAGTTTTATTTTATTTTATTTTATTTTAATTTAATTCGGCAAGGGGAATCGAGTGCGGTAGACCGAACAACTACTCTACGGAATGGCCCAATAAAAAAATTGGATAGTTTAGATCAAAACAAAGAGAAAAGACAATTAATTAGTTTCATTTGAATCAACGAAGATGATGGCATCCACATGCAAACACTTAGAAAAAAGTAAGAAACAAAATGAAGGTAAAAATAAGAAATAATTCCAGTAAGTATCATCCAAAATGGACAGGCATTACACGCTTGAAATTAAATGTGATTTGTCCCTAAGAAAATACTAACTTAAGTTAAAAATTTAAGTTTTTAATTAAAAAAAGAAGAAGAAGAAGAAGAAGAAGAAGAAGAAGAAGAAGAAGAAATTGGGAGATTCGCGTGGGTACGAGATTAAAGTGTCAATTTAGAATGCGTAAATTTTGGGACCGCGGCGCTGCGTACGCAGAAAGGAGAAAGGTCCAAGCAGGCGAGAGGCGAGAGGTGAGAGGGCTCTGCCATTTGAAAATGGAATTTTAAAGTTTGACGCTCTCTCGTTTGGGCAACAAGGCCTGCGCCCGCCACGCCAATTTCACTCCATTTTTAGCAAACGTCTCTCTGTCTGCCTTCTACCATAAACTCGTTAATTATTATTATTATTATTATTTTTTTTTGACAAAAGTTAATAATAAGTATTATTATTATTATTATTATTTTTTTTTATTTTTTGTGTGCGTGCGCATTGGGTACATATATGCGTGCTTGAAATTTAATGCGAAGACGGTCAATGGTTGATCGTGACCGCGGTTCATTGAAAGCAAAGTATTCCTCCCATCCTCCTTAATCCGACGTTGACAGGTCAACAAACCGAACAAAGCTTCTTGGACCGAAATGCCCCTTCGGATTTTCATAAAATGGGAAGGAAAAGAAAAGAAATGCAGGAGCCCGGACGGAAGGTGCAGGAAAATCTATTAACCCAAAAAAATAAAAAATAAAACAACGAATCATTGGTTTTTGGAGGATCGTAATAAATAAATGCCGATAAATATCCCGCAACGGCCAGAGATCATTAGCCTTTTTTAAACGACGAATTCAAGGAGCTTCCTTTCCTCCTCGAGCGTTCCAAAAACGCAATAATTCCTCACAGCAGATTTTTGGTGATATTATTATCAGTCAATGGGAATTAATCAAAATAAATTGACATGATCTGATCTGGGGATAGTTTTATTAATTCTTAGAAAAAGTTTTAGCGTTTGGTCCCTTTTTTTTATTTTTTTATTTTTTTGCGCAATTTCTTCTCTTTCACTAACCAACAGGTACAGGGGGAAAGTAAAATTATTAATAGGCCTCTCCCATTGTCGCAATCTTACACGAGCTGGCAATAATAAATTCCTCTTCTTTCTGTTACTCTCCACTTGGAAAAACTTTCCATTTGTGGTCAGACGTGACTTTGTCAAATGAGGAGTCCGGCGGGGTACCAAGTGGATTCATCGCTTCTCTCCAATGGATATTAGGACAACACCAACACGGGTCCAGGAATTTTAATGGTGGTAGGCAGGCCCGCCCCATCCATCGGTAACATTGGGAATTCCTGTTCTCGAATGTTGGCTGCATGGCTATCTGTGACGGAGTTTGCTCTCCAAATGGTTAGTTGGATCCACCCACGTTCAGTTCATTAAATTGGAGGCAATGATTTGATCCGACGACCAAACTATTGGCAAGAATGAGTAACTCTCGTTGATATGACCACACACACCCACACCCACACCCACACCCACGCCCACGCCCACACACACACGGTCTCTATCTCTCTCCATCGCTCCTTCTGTGCAAATATAAGTAACGTTGGATCGACGATGAGCTCAATTGGTAACACCAACGGCACAACCTTCTGGATTCAGTCCACAGAGTAATGATGAAGTGGAGGGAAAGGTTGGGCAGTTAATTCACTCCCTTCATTCCACGTTACATTTTTACGTTCTTCTATTTGGCGACCGTTTTTTAAATCACTAAATGGCCGCTTGCCACGCCCATCGATGGCTTGTTGGAAGCAAACTAACGTGAAATTTTCATTCATACAGATATCCAAGTTCACTATTCATGCTCAATTTTCTTGCCTTTCAAAATCCCTGCAGTCTCCTTTTACTTTCTTTTAAAGAAAGAAAAACAAGGACCGTGCCTCGTGAAGCACACGTTGAAAAAAGAGAGAGGTTGGTGCACATTAAAAAATAATAATAATAAAAAAATAATAATGGAATTAAAGATGAAAGATGTTAAACTTAATTATTGTTAAAAATATAGACATACAGAGACCGACAGGGGGGGGGGAGGGAAGGGGCGTGGGCGGTGGGCACGCATCGCACAAACAGACGATGGGATTGGAATGTGCTCTGTGGGTAATGCCAATGCTAATGCCCCTATTCACGCACAGTCACACTCTCCGATCCTTACTGTTACTTTCTTGTATCTTTCTATCTTTCTTTCTTTCTTTTTCTGCTGCAATGCAAAATACCACACGCGCGCGTGCGCTCGCACGCACCGAGCTGGCAGAGATTCCCTCCTCCTCTTCCTCCTCCTCCTCCTCCTCCTCCTCTTCCTCCTTCTCTCTCTCTCTCTCTCTCTCTCTCTCTGTCGTTCTCTGTCCTTTCTTTTCCTTACACGTTTCTCTCTCTTTTCTGCGGTCCACAAACGCAGATCACACCCTGATGATTTTCTCGAGAAACAAAGAGCCCCCCCCCCACCCTGACACCCTCCCTTTTTATTCTCTCTCTCTCTCTCTCCCCCTCCACCAAAATAACCATAACAAGTTCTTCTAATCAACTTCAAGAGATCATCGAGCCACCACCTCCTCCCCCCCTCCATCTCCCAGTCATAAACCCCACTCCACTCGCCCACCGCTGCCTGTGCCTGCCCAACCACTCTCTCTCTCGTTTTTTCTTTTTTATTTATTTAAGTTAAAACTCTCAAAATTTGTAATATTTTTTCTTCACAAGCAAATAATAAAGCCCCTGAACCAAAGCCAACCACCACCCCCCCCCCACCCACCAAACGAATCTTTGTATATATAAAAAGCTCCTCCTCTTTTTTTTATTCTTCTTTTTTTTCTAAAAAAATAAAATTAAAAAAAAACAAATAAAGGCCCATATTTTTTGAATTATTTTTGGGACCATGGGCTGCGCCAACTCGAAGCTCGACGATCTGCCGGCGGTGGCCCTCTGCCGGGCGCGCTGCGGCTTCCTCCACGAAGCTATTCAGCAGCGTTTTGCTCTCGCGGAAGCTCACGTCTTCTATCTACACTCTTTAAAGCGAATTGGCGCGTCCTTGCATAACTTTATTGACCAAGATTCCGGTGGGGCTCCCCTGTCTCCCAAGCTCAATTTGCCTCCTCACAGAAAAGGCGATCCGATCTCCTTCCGCCACGAGGGCTCCAGTTCGCCGCCGCAGAAGGCTCACATGGCTCACGACCCCCCCGCCCATGCCCGCCGCCGCTCTCACTCTAACTCCGGCTCTCACCTTCACTTCCAATCCCAAGACTCCTCTGACGACGACGATGATTCCATCTCCCATCTTCACCATTCTGATCATTCCTCGCCTCTGCACGACCCCAGCGGCAGTAGTGCCGGTCATATCGAGTTCATGGATTCCGATTACATAAATCCGATTCAAGATTCTTTCCCCGGAGGCGGATTTCTGCGCATGAATTATATGAAGAATAAAGCAGCGCCTTCGTCTACGTTTTTCGAGCAGATGCCAGTGTCTCGTGAGACTGTCCATTTCGGTGGATCTTCATCGTCTTCTCCTTATTATTACAATAACAATCCCGCGAATCCTTATCCCACGAATAATTCTGCTCCTTATCCGTATTTTGGATATCCAAATCATGGCGGTGGTGGTGGTGATGGTGGGCCAATGCCTGGATATTATGGTTCTTTGCCTCCGTACGGATCTTTCTCTCCGCCGCCGGGCATGGCTTCCTCGTCGAAGCCACCGCCTCCTCCGCCTTCACCCCCGCGAGCTTCTGCCTGGGACTTCCTGAATCCGTTTGAGAGCTACGATAAGTATTTTTCACCGTACACGCCGAGCAGGAACTCAAGGGAGTTGAGAGAAGAGGAGGGTATTCCTGATTTGGAAGACGAGGATTTCCAACGCGAAGTCGTTAAAGAAGTTGATGGTACTAATAATTATTCGAGATCGGTGACGATTGATGATGTTGGGGATGGTAAGCCTAGTGGTAGTAGTGGCGCTGTTGACGCTGCTGAGGCCTCACTTTATCAAGCAAGGCCTAGTGTGTCCTTGGAGAATGATGGAATGGAGTATGAGGTACACGTTGTGGAGAAGAAAGTTTTTGACGGCGAGAGGTCGGAGGAGCGCAGTAAGGGTCGAAGTGGCCGTCCACTAGATGCATCTCAGGTGGCTTTTGAAATCAAAATTCAGTTTGAGAGAGCTTCCGACTGTGGGAACGAAATTGCAAAGATGCTTGAAGTAGGGAAGCTCCCTTATCAGCGTAATCGTGGTGTGCACTACTAATAAACCATAAAGATTTCGCCTTCCTTTGTCCCCTTCAGTTGTATAGTTCCTTTTACTTGACCTGTCTGGATTGTTTGTTTTGGTACCTAACTTGCTGTAGTGGACGCAAAGGAAGGAATGAAACTCGCATTCATTTGCACATATATGCTTAGTGAACTGGGCTTTGTTTCCTGTGGTTTAACTCGTAATTTTGTGGATGTTTTTGAAGCAGTTTCCAAGATGTTGCAAGGCATTACTCCTTCATTATCTGTGGTATCCTCACACCCATCTACTTCCAAAAGCACTGGGGCCTTATCCTCAGTTGACAAAGCTGGTCCGACTTACTTGGATATTGATGAAGACTTGATGATAAGGTCGAAGGATCTTTCTTCTATTTTGCAGAAGCTGTATCTTTGGGAGAAGAAGTTGTACAATGAAGTTAAGGTGAGTTTACTGTTGCTAATTTTTTTATGAACTTTAATTTGCTCTCGGCATTTGGACAATTCGAACTCTTTTCTTGTGCTGGAAAATGGTTTCTACATGTATTTCTTTTATGCAATTTATGAAAACTGAGATCTTTTCAAATCTAGCATATTTTCTATGAATGTAAAACTTGGATATTTTCATTATTTATTTTTGCACCTCTCTTAAACTGAAATCAGTATCTTGAATTTGCTGCCTTCACCTTGCTTCCTTTCGGTAGTCTTTTGTCAGAACAAGGATCTAAGTCATCTGCCGCTACTGGTGTGGCAATGTATTTGCAGCAGCGATGGACTTTCTTCCTCGAAAAATGACTGCATTGTGCATGTTGTTTGATAGAATGCAGATTATGCATGTTGCTTGGATGTTTTCTAGCTTTCTATGGATTTGATGCAATATGTGTTCAAATGTCAAGGCATTGGTTGTCTTTACGCTCTACAAATGGAAGTTTTTAAGTTCTTGCTTTTGCAGGCTGAGGAGAAAATGCGGGTGAGTCATGAGAGGAAGTGCCGTAAGCTGAAGCGTTTGGATGAGAGGGGTGCTGAAGCTCACAAAGTCGATGCAACTCAAACTATAGTAAGGAGTCTGTCAACAAAAATAAGAATAGCAATTCAAGTTGTAGACAAGTTATCTGTGGCAATAAATAAGATCAGGGATGAAGAGCTATGGCCACAACTAAATGAACTAATACAAGGGTAAGCTACTTTTGAAAAATCATGTTTGCATATTTTACCATTTACATCCTTGAATTATAACATAGGAGTATGTTGACATTTGTTGGTATATAAAGTGTGAGATCCTGGTTCGGTGATCTTGTTTCTGTCCATGAAAATAATAAACACCTTCATATTCAATGTAGAGACTAGTTTAGACACTCCATACTTTGTATGCAGAAATTAGAGGTCTTTGAGTGAAGGATTCTCCTGAAAGTTTACTTGTGCTGAAAACTTTGTGTGTTGGCTTCTGTCTGACTCATACTGATTATACTTCCAGTTATTGACCGTCGGTTAGGAATCTCCTGCCCAGAATTATGGGTCTGAATATGTTCATGACATAGCTCAAGACATACAATAGGTGGCAAGTGCATGGGAATTCAAATCCTTTAACAAATATGTTAATTTTTAGAAGCATTTTTATGTAGTATCCTTTGCCAAAAACTTACTGTGAGTTGTTTGTGCCAATGACTAGTATGTTCCTTTGGAATTGTTAGTTTTGATGGTGATTTATAGCAATTATCTTGTCAGGTTAACAAGAATGTGGAAAATCATGCTTGAATGTCATCATAATCAGTGCAAAGCAATTAGAGAAGCCAGAAATTTAGGTCACATCGGATCAGGTAAGAAGCTCGGCGATGATCATCTTCAAGCCACATTGCAACTTGAGCGCGAGATTCTCAATTGGACCTCCAGCTTTGCTAGTTGGATTGCTGCTCAGAAGGGGTATGTGCAAGCCTTGAATGAGTGGCTTGTCAAATGTCTTCCGCAGGAACCAGAAGTAACAGCCGATGGTATAGCTCCCTTCTCGCCCGGTAGGTTAGGTGCTCCCCCAGTGTTCGTAATCTGTAATCAGTGGGCACAAGCTTTGGGTAGAATATCCGAGGAGGAGGTAATTGATTCTATGGGTATCTTTGCCAGGGGTGTTTTTCATCTTTGGGAACAAGATGTGCAAGTGATGCGTGAGAGAATGATGACAAACAAGGATTTGGAGAGGAAGGCTAGGAACTTAGATAGAGAGGATCAAAAGATACAGAAGGAGATTCAGGCATTATACAAGAAAATTGTTTTGGTTGCTGGTGATGGCCCTAGTCTGTCATTAACAGGAAATGTCGTATATCAAAGTGACACTAGTAATAATAACAGTTTAAAGGGCAGTTTGCAACGTATTTTTGAGGCCATGGAGAGGTTTGTGGGCGACTCTGTGAAAGTTTATGAGGAGCTCATGCAACGTAGTGAAGAAGAAAGGCTTGCCCGAGAGCATGAGAGAGTTTCATAGGGATTTAAGCTGCCATTGAATCGAGTTACCTCTTTCTCATTTTGGTGGTCCTGTTTACTAGTATCTCCAACTTGTAACTGTATGAGATGTAACTCTGAACTAAGGAACTTTATGAATGTCCTTGTGTGGATTACCAATGACTGTTATTTGAAGTCTTCGATGGGAGAAGGGGGCAGGGGGGAGACCTGTATTTGAGGGGTTATTAATTCAGTGCCAGCCTGCAAGGCAAAGCTTTTACTGGCCTGGTCAAGTCACCATATGTGTTTTGGCAATGGAGGGAAGCTGGACGGGTCATCAGGGAAGGAGGCTAGGACCAAGATTTTGCAAGTGAAGGAAACATGACACTAGCAACCTGGCCAGAGAAGAAGCAGATTTCCGCCCTCATATTTACAGGGCAGTGAGCTGCAGTATAGGCAGATGGGCAGTCTATAAAAACGACGCAAGTCATGGAAATGCCCCAGTAGCAAATATTGTAATGGTAAAACGGACTTCTACGTCTTTCCCTTCTTTGAACATTCATTCCTACGAAGTTTTGTACAGGTCACTTAGAAGAGCAGGGTTCAATGTGTACTCTCAAGATAACCATATTTTTGGGTCAAAACTCCGTCGCGAAAACTGTCCGTGTAATGGAAATGTAATGTAGACAGATGCCTACAATTTTCTGCAGGAGCATTTGTTCGCAAAAATAGAAACCAACAACCGTCATACGCAGTCACCCAGAGCCGAAAACGTGTCCTAATAGGAAACGGAAGTGGCATCATTTTAGGCTGGGAGAGCTGATAAGATCACGAAATGAGTCATTTTGGATAATTGAGATGTGTAGTCTTTGAAAAGGCATCCAGAATTTAACACCCGGGGGGGGGGTGGGGGTGGGATTCTGTGAAGGGTCAAAGATACGCACCAGCGGGGCGGCCGCAGTTTGTGAAAAAATAATAGTAGGTGGGTGAGTGTGTATGTTTGGGGGGTTGGAATTTGTGTGCATGGAAGATAACTGGGGAGTTTGATGAAGCAGGCATTGCCGGACTAGGCTGACATAATCGTACCCACTGGCTGATGGAGAAGCCTCGGAAAATAATTGACTACATAAAACCAGAAAACATGGCATGTGAACTCGACTACTACTCTTCAGACGACGACGACGACGATGTTTTGCTTGTCATCCGAAAACACGCGTCTTCTGGTTTCTGACACTAACTGTAGCTCACCAACTGGCACGAGCAGAACTGAAGTTACCATTTTCTTCTTGTTCCTTTCTGTTTTGAGGTTAAATTCTTACTATGCCTCTTCTGGACTCATTTTCATCTCGGAGGGAGGGAGATTCTTCTTCTTCTTCTTCTTCTTCTTCTTCTTCGTCTTCTTCTTCTTCCACAGGCTTTATTAGCTACCATCTTGTTCTCTCCGATCTGAGCTGAGCTTCTTTTATCTCAGTTGCATTTATTATTAGTCCGTCCAAAAGAACAATGCTGCTTTTTCTCGTCACCTAGCTTTCTGCCGATTCTTACTAAAAACACCCTAGAAATAAAATCTAGGATGTATCAAGTCAATGTGAGAGACTGTGCTTCTAAAGATTGCCTTGGAGAGGTGAAGTGACTCGAGGAAACTGCGTTCTAATCCGAGTACACAATTAAGAGAGTCCGAACATGGCGAGGCGGCTCACCAGTCATCGTCATGGTCGTCTGTGCTCCAAATTGTTTGGGGAGCTACGGCTACAGGCTAATATATGCCCTTTTAGTCGCTTCCATTATTAAAAATGATTTTAATTTCTAACAGATGTAAGGCGTAATATTCTGGGGTTTTAGAGATCGAAATTGACTCTCTTCTTTTTTTTTTTGATTGATTTCTCGCATAAAATAACTAAAACCAATTTTTTTGTTTCTTTTATTTAAAAGGCGCCGAAATTCTTTTGCCTCTACAGTTGTGATTATTCTTTTTTTCTAAAACAGCGTAGCAGTCTTGCTCCAATGGGACGTATTATTCATAACGCGTAAAATGCTAATAAATCAGACAGACAAAAGAAACAAAAAAAAAAAAAAACTAAACTAGAATTAGAAGGGCAAAGGAATTAAAAAGTCAACCATCTCTTTTCTATTTTTTATTGTTTCGTTTAATAAAGACTCATCAAATTTAAGTTAGATAACGAGATGAGTTTTTTTTATTTTTATTTTTGTAAATTATATATGTTTTAAGATTAAATATTAAAACATGGGGGGTATGTTAAGAGTCAACCATCGCTCTCCGACACTCCACAATTAACATTAATTAACAACTTATTGTAAGTCCTTTTAATTAATCATAACCACAATAGTATGCGTAATGAATACTACTAGCTAGTATTTATCTCCGCTACGCACACAGTGGATGAACAAAGAAAGAATGTATTAACTTAACAACAGTAACAGAAGCGGCTAAAAACCAACAGATAGAGAGAGAGAGAGTATACGGAGAGAAACTAGTTACAAACAAAAAAAAACAAAAAAGGAAAAAAGAAAGGTCTGTACTGTATGTACGTACCTGCCCAACAAAACTAAATCCATTTCCATTCCACACTGCCACCACCCTCTCTCTCTCTCTCTCCCTCCCTCCGTACTTGCTGAGGCTCGAATCTTTTTGTTTCCTTGTTTTCTTCGTTTTTTGGGAAATAACTTCTGATTGTTGGGCGTCTCACACACACACACACACACAAACACGCGCAGAGAGGGGAGGAAGAGAGAGAGCGAGAGAGAGAGGAAATTATCAAATTAAAGACATGGGTTGCTGTGAATCTTCGTTGCTTCGGGCAGAGACCCACCCGGAGAAGGAGCAGACCCAACAAAACAACCATCAAAACCACCCATCCCAGTCGGCCGTGCTCGACCCGGCAACTGGGATCCCCTCTTTTGCTGAATTCTCCCTCTCTGACCTCAGAGCCGCCACCAACAACTTCAGTTCTGACAACATCGTCTCTGAGAGCGGTGAGAAGGCCCCCAATCTTGTCTACAAAGGCCGCCTCCAGAACCGCCGCTGGATCGCCGTCAAGAAGTTTACCAAGATGGCTTGGCCTGATCCTAAGCAGTTTGCGGTCATCTTCTATTACTCTCTCCCACTTTGCTCTTTACCTCGTCTTTTGTCGGTGTTTGTCACTTTTTATTCTTCGCGCCCCCCCCCGGAAAAAACTTTCTTCCCTCCTTCCCCCTTTTCTTGTTCTTTTTTCTTTTTTGTTTTTTGCTTCTTTTTGAAAATTTTGGTTCTTGATGCTTTTTGCGAAGTGCATATTCATCAGTCTTTTGTATTATAGGAGGAGGCTTGGGGTGTTGGCAAGTTGAGGCATAAGAGGCTTGCCAATTTGATAGGGTATTGCTGTGATGGAGATGAGAGGCTGCTAGTTGCTGAGTACATGCCTAATGATACTCTTGCTAAGCATTTATTCCACTGTAAGTATTATTTTCATTGATTTAAATTTGACTTCTCTTCTTCAAATTATTGATTTCTTACTGCAGCCATTGTGAATAGAAGCATAATAACGATCTTATGAAGTCTGGCTCCTTGCTATCACTTACTTTCTGCGCTATGAAGGATTAATTCACTTCGCTAAACAGGATGCCTTCATTTCCATCATTGCGTTTGATTACAAGTTTGTCAACTGCAGGTTTCAATATATCTCCGAAAGTCCGACCATCTGATAATAATAAATGCGTGTTCTGAAATGCCTTTGATCTGTAGTTGGCTCCAACATTCCATAGATGCATATTGGAGCTGTGCACTCAATACGATTCCTTTCCATTTCATCTTGGTGGACCTCATGTGGCTCTTGCCACTTGAAAATATTTTCCATCTATTGTGATTATCAGTGAAATGGAATGGCCCGGGAGATATGATCACTGCATTCAATTAATCCACAAAAGTACCTGGAATGCATTCTTGTAGAATTTTGTAATCTTGTTTTTGCATCCCCAATGGTTCTTTTAGATGGACAAGTTTATACAATTAATTGTTGTATCAATTACTATAATGGAATTTTATACAATCAAGTTAAACTTCTCTCTTTGACTATAGATGGTCTGGATTGAAGATGAAGTGATTTCAACATCAACCTTTGCTTATTCTTTGCAGGGGAAAATCAAACCATCGAATGGGCAATGCGTCTAAGAGTAGCCTTATACATTGCTGAAGCATTAGATTATTGTAGTTTTGAGGGGCACCCACTGTACCATGATCTGAATGCCTATAGGGTTTTCTTTGATGAGGTTCCCCTCTTTTCCCGAATTTGATCAGACACTTGTTCAGTTTGATTATTTCTTTGTGGTATGTTTCAGGAAAATTTAGTCTAAGGTGTGATACTGCTGTTTATCTAATTGAACTTGTAGGATGGCGATCCACGGCTTTCATGCTTTGGCTTGATGAAAAATAGTAGGGATGGGAAAAGTTATAGCACAAATCTTGCCTATACTCCTCCGGAGTATCTAAAAAATGGTATTTTCTTATCTCGACATTAGTCTTTTAGTTTTTGAAAATTTCCACGTATTCCGCTGTATGTAAAAATCTGTCAACCAGTCCCAAGTGCCATCTTAGCTGCGATACTTTTACTTTGCAGGGGAATTTACATGTTACCCTTTTGAGCAATAGGGTTCTTTTCCTTGATGGGTTTTCTTATTTCTTTCCAACTGTGTAAGAAAAGAAAAGTTCAACTAACAAAAATGTGAGAAACAAAGTATTATCAGCAGCTATGGAAGGCTTATTCACTTAAAAGCAATCTTGCTGCTATATTCTGTACTCTTGATATTGCCATTTATTATTGGGGACCTGTTATATCATTTAAAAGATTATAATTGTTGAATACTTCCCACAGTCATTATGGTAAGCAGATTGTCTTGGAAACATAGATGGTGAATGGCTTATACAATTGAAAAAAGTGGGGAAAATTAACATTGGAAACTTTACCACTTTGATGATCTCAGATAGCTAATAAAGTTATCATCTAAATCTGCATGTAGGTAACTCCATAACATTTATACTCAGGCTTGTCATTGGGTTGACTAGTGCAAATAATGGTGAGATAGGTTGCATTGTTATGATAATAACTTACCACTTTGATTTGCATAATCTTTGTATTTTTTCTCTCCACAATTTTGACTTGATACATTATTGTTGCAACTTGCATATTGTAGGAAGGGTTACCCCTGAAAGTGTAATTTACAGCTTTGGCACTGTGCTTCTGGACTTACTAAGCGGAAAGCACATCCCACCAAGTCATGTAAGTGGTGTATATTTGTAGGAAATAACATGCAAACACAATCCTTCATATGTTGACCTGGCTATGGAATTAAGAAACTTTATTCCTGAACCAGAATTTGCTATTCAGTTAGTATTTTCTTGAACAGAGAATGCTGTGCAATGCTTACATTTTACTTAATGAAAAATACTAAAGTGGGAATTTGTATTCTTTATGGCTTTATTAAGTTTTAGGCAGAATGCAGCCGTCAGACTCTTCAAAGAGTTATAGATGGGCAAGGTTTTAAGTTGCTTTAATTATTGATGCATTTGTCAAGGATACAATGTGGTGTATTAATTTGATTACCATGCATGTATGCAGGCTCTCGATATGATAAGGGGTAAGAATATTATTCGCTTGATGGATTCACACTTGGAGGGAAACTTTTCTACCGAAGAAGCAACTGTGGTTGTTGGTCTTGCCTCTCAATGTTTGCAATCTGAACCTAGAGAGCGGCCTAGCACAAAGGACCTTGTTTCCACGCTTGCTCCGCTGCAAACAAAACCTGATGTGAGGGGATTAAATCTTTGTGAACTGCTTATTTTTCCTGCTATCAATTTGTCCTTTTTTTATAAGTAATTCACACTACAATTTCTTTGTAATACGCAAGTCACATTTTGGACCTGACTTGGATATTATCAGTACATATGTGCATCAAATTAGGAAACCCATGAACTAGAAAAAGAAAGGCTGGGGCACAACTCTTTTGAATTGTTTGTCAGATTCCTTGTTAGTATTGAACTTCAATTCCAAATACGGAGAACTTATACACATGAGCTAGCCATGGAAAAGCAAAAGATGATATTTAGTAGGAATTGGATTGATGATGCTTTTAGACACAGTGCTTTGAATCTGAGGAATATAAAAAGGCCATACATATTGTCTGTAGGTTCCATCTTATGTCATGCTTGGTATTTCAAATCAAGCCCCGGCAACTCCTCAGCGTCCTCTGTCATCAATGGGCGAAGCCTGTTCACGGATGGACCTCACAGCAATTCATCAGATCTTGGTCATGACGCACTACAAAGATGATGAGGGAACCAATGAGGTTAATTTGCCTAGACAAGAGTGGCTTGTGTATTTCTTGCTGAAAGGTAATGCTTAGAGGTTTGCTTATATGTGGTTTGCTTCAGTTGTCCTTCCAGGAATGGACACAGCAGATGAGAGACATGCTGGAGTCAAGGAAGCGAGGGGACTTTGCATTCCGTGACAAAGAATTTAAAACTGCCATTGATTGTTACTCCCAGGTATGTCTTTGGGTTTGCGCACTCTTCAATTCAATCTCTTCTAAACCGAAAATTCCTGAAAGCCACTATTTTAAGTTTGGCCCTGTGGGCCATAGTTACTAGCCATAATAATAAGCATACTCGGCCGGCAAAGAAATGAGATAAATGAGGACTTGAAAAGGGCTAATTTTGGGGACTGTGGATTGTGAGTGAGATTTGCTCGCCTTTGTCTCCATTGCAGTTCATAGATGTAGGAACCATGGTTTCCCCAACGGTGTTTGCGCGGCGCAGTCTTTGTTATCTGTTGTGCGATCAGCCTGATGTGGCCCTTCGGGATGCAATGCAAGCGCAGTGCGTTTATCCTGATTGGCCAACGGCGTTCTACATGCAGTCCGTTGCGCTGGCCAAACTGGACATGCACAATGATGCAGCCGACATGTTGAATGAAGCTGCTGCGCTAGAAGAAAAGAAGCAACGAGGAGGAGGAGGAGGAGGAGGAGGAGGAGGAGGGAGAGGATCGTGAGAATGGAAGCTAATAATAATCGCGGATAAATTGTCTTCGAGGCTTCCCCCAAAGGTCGTGTAAAATACTGAGCCGGGTGTTGAATTTGCTTTCCTTGCAAATTGTGGTATATAGAAGCTACTCGCATTTATGCAATCTCTGGATTTCTCCCACGGGACGAATTCATTCTTTTATTTTATTTTTTTTATATTTCAGGGTTCTGACATGCTCCATTTATATATTTGGCAAAATGGGTTTTTATATGATACTCGTTAAAGTCATGCTTCCAAGTCAATTTTTAGGACACAAGTGTTCCCCGTTTGACCCTTTTTTTTTTGTGGGGGGGGGGGTGGTGGGGGTTTTAACAAGCAAGACAAGTAGGAGGGAAATAGGTGGTTGCCCCGGTGGGGGAATCAAAAACATTAGCTAATGAAAATTAAATACGGATCAACTTTTTGTCTCGTCCAATGCTTCGATTGGTCAACTGTCTCCTACAATTTTGAGTTTGGAGAGGAGGAACTAACAAAGAAGAGACCGTTACTATTCATTAAATAAAGAAACTAAAACGTGCTACTAGTCTGGCTCTGGCTTCCAACGGTTAGGAAAATTCAAAATTCAAAATACACCGAAAGATAGCGCACTGGTTTATTTCTTGATTGCGCCTGGATTCGGAGAGTTTCCCGCAAACTTGTGTAGCGTCAGGCATTGATTAGGTGGGGCCAGGAAAATGGAATGATTGTAAAATAAAATAATGAGTTCGGATAAGGATAGAAAGAACCATCTGGGGTGGTCAACTTTGAGGTTCAAACGTCACACACGCACACGCTTGATCTGCAAAAGATGCGGTGATTGATGATTTGATGGGTGCAGGAAACAGGCGAATACCAAATAACAATCACGTCTCCTTCTCGACAAATACTAGAGCTTGCGTCAGGCAATTGATATCTGTACCCAAAAAAAAAAACAAAAAACTTCTTCTTTATGCGCGTAGAAATAGGACTTACATCGCCATTACTGTTTTTGTGTTGTATAAAATTATTCGACTTCTTAGGCATACTATGGAATAGAAGTCCGAAAATTTTTCCAGCAATTTCCACTCCCATTCGCTCTTCTGTTTTCGTTCTGTTCTGCCAGTCACCAAAAAACAGCATATCTTTGAAGAACGAGTTGGGTGCCTATTTTACAGGTGTTTTATTTAAGACCGGAGTGCCGCTCGACAAAATCCACATCACTAGCCTAGGAGTTTTGATGTAACTGTGCATCGATTGTGCATCTATGAACAATGTACCCGTCTTACTCCTTTGATTCCAAATATTAAACCAGAACAGATTCCTTAAGGCTCTCCTCAACAAAAGCAAAATTATCAGCATCTTTTTCCCTAGCATACGTTTAGCAATTCCGATAGCCACTAAGGAAAATTAAAAGAGAAAAGAACTCCGTTCCTACGAGAACAGAGTAATAAAATCCAAGATGGGTTAAAAAGATGTTCGGATACCAACTTTCTCGTATCAAAACAACAAAAGGAGGGGATAATCTATATATATATATATATAGATTGCCAAAGCTGCAAAGCATGGATGTGTCATAACCAGACTGTAGGCAAAAGACCACAACGCGGGGCCATATGGTTTGACGCGATCGTTAGCATAGGACCGCATGATTTTGATTAAAGTAAACTTTGGAGTCAAATAATGCTTTATGTTGGAAAAATAATGTTTGCACGAGCTATACAGATCTGTTGTCTGCTACACAGTCAGGCTTATCTGGGTGGTAGGGCTTCATTATTCTATTGTTGGCAGAACACAACAAGGGCTAGCAGGGAAATGGGATTAATTACTCCATTCGTGCAGGCTTGCCAACAATTTATGTGATAACCAAAAAAAACAGAGAGAGAGAGAGAGATAGAGAATGCCACTCGTGTGCTG
Organism: Bruguiera gymnorhiza; assembly: GCA_020883675.1. Lineage (NCBI taxonomy): Eukaryota > Viridiplantae > Streptophyta > Magnoliopsida > Malpighiales > Rhizophoraceae > Bruguiera > Bruguiera gymnorhiza. Next base: position 611,257 of record JAIRCJ010000041.1, on the reverse strand, counting down.
CTACCTGGATTAATAATTAATCGGCCTCTATTAATGACAGACAAAGTATTGATGAAATGAGGTGGAGATGTGACGGGGCAGGAGACATTGAAAAACTTTGCTGATATAAGGTCTAGATCCAGATCCAGATCACGTTGTCGAGATTCCTGTTGTCTCCCTTTCCTTCTGATATATATTCAGGGTGTACTAATACGAGGAACCCAATCCAAATAGCACCAAACAGCGAGTCTGATTTTTCACTTTCAGCTATCTGACTCCCTCCCCTTGTCCCCTTTTCAGAAAGAAAAATGGCAGCCTCTCCTTGTAATCCCAAATCCCGTAACCACGCTCGCTCGAACAGCTTGCCCTCTAGACCACATCCACCGATTACACAAGTTGATGAGCATTTGTGCAGAATAAGGTCATTTCAAGCTACCCCGGCATCCTCATCAGCAATAGGCTGTAAGCTGAATGCTCTTCAGGATTTGTACGAATATGCAGACAAGTCACTCCAGCTTCCACTCGCTCAACAGGCATTAGCCCAGGCACGTCAAGAGAAGTGCGTCGATGAGCTATTAGACGGATCTCTTCGGGTGTTGGAAGTGTGTAGCACTGCCAAGGATGCCTTGTTGCATACAAAGGAGGTCACTCGAGAACTTCAATCAATTTTGCGCAGAAGAGGTTGCGGCGAAATTGGCCTTAAAAGTGAGGTCCAAAAGTACTTAGCATCAAGGAAAGTGGTGAAGGGTGCAATTCACAAGGCCTTGAAGGGCATGCCAAGTAAACGCATCTCCTGTAGTTCCTTCGAGGACCATGAAACCAGAACAACTCTAATCAGCATGTTAAAAGAGGTTGAATCAGTCACGCTGGATGTGTTTGAATCCTTGCTGACCTTCTTCTCTGGATCCAAGACAAAGCTTACTGGCTGGTCATTAGTCTCCAAGCTAATGCACCAAAAAAGGGTGGAAAAAGTGAACGAAGAAATCGATGTAAATGATTTTTCGAAGGTGGATTCCTCGTTGTTGTCTCTCATGGATGACAGTACCAGCAAGGCTGATAAACTTGTGCAGATCAAGAATGTGCAAACTCGTTTGGAGAATATTGAGTTGTGCATTCAGGATCTTGAAGAAGGCCTTCAGTGCCTCTTTAGGCATTTGATCAAGACTAGGGTCTCCCTTCTTAACATTGTGAATCATTAGACTGGAAAATTCTGATGTAATAATTCCTGAACAGGACTGAAGTACATACATCTTGTTATAAACATATGAATTCACATACTCTTTGGGGCAAACTGTTCCTGCTGTGCTCCGCCTCTTTTTTTTGTCTTGTAGTCATTATGGATACTTCATTTTGCTTCCACTTGGAGATCTCGTCAGAACCTCCTTCATGGTTTGTCAAGTTCAACGTCCCATGATTGAAAACAGTCAACTGAGAATACAATGTGTCCCATTATTAGATCACTTCACATTTTCTGTTGTCCAGGAAATAAAAGAAAATGAGAGTAAATGAACTTTGAAGACCGTTCTCCCCCCCCCCCGCAAAAAAAAACCCCACGATTCATCTAGCTCATTGGTTTCAGCGACATGAAAGGCTTTGCCAAGAGGTGTAGGACTTGGTGAAGTTCAAGCTGCAAGTAAGAGGAATTCAAAGGCAAATAGATTGGCCTTCCTTTAATTATTATAAAAGCAAAATTTCTCTCACTGGTAAGTAATTTCAAGGAGTTGGTGAACTAATGTCCCTGATCAGCCGCGCTGGCTTGAAGAGAGCCAGATCTTACATGGCTTCAAGATAAGCTCGGATCTTCCCTCTGCTCAGAACAATGAAGTATGAGATGTTAATGCCTTCTGTTAGAGGGAAAATGGAATCATCCAGCAAAATTAGTTATAATTTATCTCTTATTCATTATTTGCTGGGCCTTGGCATGTGAGGTTGCAGTGCCCCGAATTTGGATCTTGCCACATAGCAGTAATCATTCAAACACTGTCGGCGGTTGCTTAATTAACAAATCGGAAAATAATTGAAGGCCCCTGAACAAAATGGTGTCAACCAGATTCGTGCTCCTGGAGATGTGTTATCTATATTCAAGACAAATTGCGATCTGAAAAGTTTAAACAATTAGGTAATAAGTGGGAGAAAACTGGAGGGCAAGAGACATTGCTGACATTGTTCTACATATTCAAATCAGAACCATGTTACCGCATGTTGATATCTGGAGACCACGAGATTCCTTATGTCTCACTAGCCCTGCAAAATATAGATTCAGAAATCAGAATGGAGGAAACCAAATCAGTAGTCCTGAATTCCAAGTCCAATAGTCAATCCTCTAATCTTTTCTGAAAAAAAAAAAAAACCAAAAAACAAATGGCTGCCTCTCCAACGAATCCAAAATCCCATTTCCATGCTCGCTCTAACAGTTTGCCTGCAAGGTCAGTCGTCTCACAATGAGAGGAGCATCTGCGCAGGTTGAGGGAGTCGCTAGCCGCCTCTGCATTATCATCTTTAGCAATTGGCCAGAAACATAGCGGCCTTCAGGATTTGCAACATTGTGTTGATAAGTTGCTGCTATTGCCTATTACACAAAAGGCCTTAGTTCAGGTGAGCAATCAGATAACTTGTTGAAGAGCAATCAGATGGATCTCTTAGGCTCTTGGATGTTTGCAATACTATCGAGGATGCCTTGTCCAGTACTAAAAGAGGACATAAACGAACTTGGATCAGTCGTACGTAGAAGGCAAGCAGGAAATCAGGAAATACAAAGCCTTCAGAAAAGCAGTGAAAAAGGCAATCTTGAAAAATTTGAAGGTTGTGGATAGAAAGCCAAACTTCTCTTCCAATAATGAAGATCCAGAGATTACTGCGATGCACATTACGAGAGGTTGGATTTTTCGCTTCACATGTGTTCGAGTCCTCGTTATCATTCGTACGAGAAGTGTAGTCACCATCAAAGACAAGCCACTGGTCATTAGTTTCCAAGCTAATGCAGCGTGAGAAGGTTGACGGGATGAAAAAGAAACAACCGTAGACGAGTTTTTGATGGCAGATGAAGCATTGAAATCTCTTATTGGTTGCCTGACAAGCAAATTGAACAACAGCATGCAAGTGGAAGGCGTGCTAAGGAAGCTAAACAATCTGGAAATGTGCATTCGAGATCTTGAAGATGGAATTGCGTGCCCGTACACGGGCATGATCAAAAAGTAGGGCCGTTTCTTAACATTTTCTGTTAGTCGCCCGAAAATTCATACTTGTAAAGAATGATACGAACTTGTGTACCGTTTATGACATCAAATTCACATACCCTTTCAGTTCGGAAAAACAAAAAACTCATATACCCTTTTGCCCAAATAATCCGCTTTAGCCTTATTTAATAGCCTTTGTCAATTTTGGAAGCTTTTAATTTTTAAAAAAAAAAAAAAGAATAGAAAAAGAAAATATTAGCCTTCGATTCACTTCAAAATCAAACTAATGCCCAGATCTTGTAATGATCTTTTGAATTCGACGACAAATATTTAGTTTCCAATTGAACAAGGATTATCAGTTCAGGCAAATTTAAACTTAATGAGCTGCTCGTCTATTTTCAGGCGAGAACAATGTCCATCTATTTTCAGATCATCTGCTGAGATATGAATTGCAGATGGGAAAGAATTTTGGGAATTGAAGCGAAAATCAGAAAGATAAATGCTTTGATCGCTACGAGAGACCCAAAATAAAAATTAAAAAAAAAAAAAAGAAAGAAAAGAAAAGAAAATACGAACCCCGGAAACCACCCCCCCCGGCTGCACGGAATTCATCATTTTCAGTGTGTGTGTGTTTTTTTTTTAGGTTCAACAGAAGGAAGCGCGTGGACCCTACGCGAGATAATAAGCTGCGTTTGGACAGACGCCATCGCCATATTAGTTTTCACATATCTGATGTCTTAAAGGATACCGAAAATTGTATTCTAGCGATAAAGCGATAAGAAAACTTACTTCTTGCTTCGCTGAGAGTTGTTTATAGAGAAAGTATTGCTCATATTTTATATTTTTTACACAAAAAAAAAAAAAGGAGTACGTTACATTACACGCGATTAAACAAGATTTGAAAAAACAAAAAAAGACTATGACTATATAGATACGCAGGTTCCGGGATTCTTTCGCAGATGCTGCGCGTGCGCGCGCGCGCGTGTGTGCGCGTGAGAGAGAGAGAGAGAGAGAGAGAGAGAGAGAGAGAGAGAGAGAGAGATCATCATTCATGCTGTTACTGCCACGCTATTCTGAAATTATTGATCAGCCAAATTATTTGATTAGTGAGTGAGCATATATCATTATTAATGAAATTAATTGATTATGGTCATCACCATCCGACCCACATGTGCGGTGCGGTGTTCATGGAAACGCATTATTCAGGAAACACCCGTGCGCTGCAATGATCACCCGATCAAGAAACCAATTATCTTTCATTCATCATACAATTGTTGGAATGAGTTGGAGAACTGGGCGAGCAAAGGACATTCTACAGACTATCGTTGAGAAAAATTGGCATTGATATTAGACGTTAGTCGATGAGATTCCTCTTGTCTCTATCCAATTCTGATTAGATGCTCGTTGTTAAAGCATTAATTGTCATTAGAATACAAAAGCCACCCACCACCCCCACAACCCTCCGCCCCCCCTGGGGTGGGGAGCACTCAGAAACGGTTAAAAAATTTCACATCCCACCCACGAGGTTGGTTGGTTGGTTGGTTAAGATACATTGCATGCTAAAATGTTGGAGAAACTGTTGGGCTAGAGACATCGCAGATGTTGTGTTTTGATCCAAACCAGAAACGTGCTGCGTTCATTGGAACTTGAATAGGCTTAGTCAGAAATGGGCTCAGGCTACAATATGGGGCCTGGCCTTGACTTTTTAAATAACAAGTTGGCGCAAGAAGAAAACCCGAGAAAAGAAAAGGCCGTGCTTGAAAGTCGGATCGTAGGCAACTGGGTTGTCCGATAAAATAAAATTGAAAAAAAAAAAAGGAAAATGACAAAGAAGGGGAAAGAGCGAAAAAGGATTGGGAAAGAAGATTCACAACTGTGTATATATTATGCCCAGTTAATTGGTTTTGGTTTGGGCTCTGTTTGTTTCTATGCAGGGGAGAGCCTCTTGGATCAGATCTTTTGTGAGGCTTTAGTGTATAATTATGGGAGTTGGCCTTTCAATAAAATTCACTAGAATAGTTGCCTTCATAACAAATTGAACTGAAACCCCCCACTTGCACGCATTACGTGGGGGAGAAAGAGTTTGAAAATGAAGCGATCGAGCGAGAGAAGAAAACGACCTTTAATTGTGAACGGAGAACAGAGGCTTGCTGCTGCTGACGCTTGGGATTTGAACTAGGGAGTAGAGAAACAGCATTTTGTGAAGAAGTCAGGTGTAGGTACGGTCCAAGAAAGAGGGAGACAGCGTGGATGATGGGCCTTTATGAATTGTCAGATTAGGTGTGTGGTAATGGCGAATTCCCACGTGGTCGGCAAATGGTTGTCAAGAGTCTACCGCGAGCACCCCATCTAACCTTTAAGGCAAAAAAAAAAAAAAAACAAAAAAGGCTTTTACATCTCTCACATCAGCCACATCCCTCGTCCCACCTGCAATGTGCCATTCCCCTGCTCTACTGTTTGATGTCTTCGGCATTAGTTCACCGCCCTCTTTCTCCCTTTAGGCCATTCGATATCGTGAATACAAAACAGGAGGTCTCGGAATTTCTACGAAACAATTACTATTTTTGTTTTCGACCCAAGTACCGAAAATTTCCGTTACTGGAGACCTAAGTAGAGAGACTACAGCGAGGATTTCACACAATTTCGGGAGTGGACTCGTTCATCCAGTCGTCTAGGGAACATTACGGAAGAGCATTTCATACTTTTAGTAGTGAGTTGGAACTGGTTTCATGACTGTTAACTACAGAATGCAACTGTTACGGATACACTTTTTGTTCTCAGAACTTCCAATCCCTAAACGTCGTATCTGCTTTACTTATCTTATTATGCGAAGTCTCTCTGGTCTTGGTTCCATTACAAATTCCTTTGCCGGGCACGATTTGCTCATTTTTAATTCATTCTTCCAATTATTCGTGATCACTTTTTCTTTTTCTTTTTGTATTGTTTGTTTGTCTAATTGGATTGAAGGCAATCTAATTATAATTGAAGTCTAAAATTGGAACTCGCAAGTTTTATTCCTAGTGGTTCTTCATACTCACTTGCTTCATTTGTTGTGTGAGTGGGAATGGTCCTTCCCTATCTCATTCTCACCCCACCCTACAAGGCCACAACACACATTCCAGCTAAACCAACCGCCCTCCCTTCTCAGTGGACCTATTGTTATTATCAGCGTGTCTCGGGGCTATCTGCAGTCTGCATCATCATTATTGTCTTCGCTAAAGAAATGGACCAACTGCGAGACCTGCACAATGCAAAAATGGCCGGCACAAAAATAAACCGGTCCCCCACTGCAGTCACGTTGCCCCAAACCCTGGACCTTATGATACTCTGCATACTTCTTCTGCTAAGAGATGGTAGGCTCTTTTACATGGCTTTCTTGGACCAGACAGGGAGAGTGGCACCCATCTGCTCTCTAATGGCTCCTTATGTGCTGTGAAAATGCAAGCCACGGCCGATAGACAAGCTTAACTCAACCCAGCTTAGTTTACATGCTGCAGATCTAATCACCTACACCGAGGCCCAAAAGTTTCAGGCTTCTAATGTTTCAACAGCTTTGGCGGATTTGAAGTTGCAGAAGGTTCAATTTGGGTTTTGAGGATCGTCTATCCCGAAAATGGTGTTACAAAATAATTCTTCCAGAGGCAGTGGTCTTATTAAAACTTAAATAATGACTTCTATTTCTCTATGCACCGGAAAGATAGAAACAACTTTTCTCCTTCTAGCTGTCTCAACCCATCCTAATCTCCCCGAGACCCCATATGCTACAAGGACATTGTAGCCGAAGGGACAACACCGGAAACCTAATGTTTTACTTGACTTGTTTTATCTTTTTCTTGTGACGTAGTTATAGCAGGCATCGGAATGGTATGTGCATAAAACCTTACATATAGCCAATTTTCGACGGTTTCAGTGGTTTGTTAATTTGCTGGGTTGTGATGGGTGAGAGTCTTGTTTACACGCCAATATTTTCACTCGCATTCAAGTCTACATCTCTCGAGAGCTTTCGCAGAAGCCCAGGCAGACAGCCTTCAGGCTCCAGCCACAAGTTCAAAAAACCACACCCCTGCAAATGAGCTGTAATAGTACAGCAATGATCACTGAGCAGGAGCCAACCAACTCAAACAAATACCAAGTGGTTAATAAAAAACCGAGAACTGCACACATCAAACGCCAAAGGGCCTCACCCACCACCACACATGGAAAACGATAACTTGTGGCACAGGCAAACAGTCAAATGCCTATGCTTTGGAGAGAATCGGCATGGAGAATAAAGCTGCTATTTTTGGATTCTACTACTTGTTCTTTCTATGATCTTTTTTACATAATTCTAGGCACAAAATTACAAGCCTATCAACCCCACTTAAACAGCCTAACCTTACTATTCATCTTTTACTAAAGTCCCCGCATCAGCAGCATACCAAAAAGACCCACTTATGCCAAAGTTCCCCTTTAATCGACAAGTCATTCAAACCTGACCAAACCTTTGTAGAATGGTTGGTGTATGACCAAAATCGGACTAAAAAGCCACTAGCCTAGAACACCTTTAATGCCCTGACTTTGTTCCTTATCGTCTTCTTTTTGTCTCTTTTATAGAGCCACCTCAGTCTGTAATGTTGTAGCATTGAAGACCTTCTGTAGTTGCTGAGGTTGTTGTTGCTTCTCAACCTCCCACCTTGCTTTAGCTATGACCCCATGCACGGGCCCGTACTCCTAACAGAACAAAACAGTATTCATCATTTACAAGCAAACATCAGATAGAACACAAAGACACTAAGATGATAAACACAAAAAGATTCTTTCTACGAACACCATATTGTCTTTTCCTTTTAGGAATTACAAATTATTAAACCCCAACATGTATTTGACTACAAAATAAAGCAACCCCCGACACCTCACCTCAAGCTTCTGGACAAGTTCTCTGGCGTTTGGAGCAGAGACAATGATATTCCGCTGGGATGGCTTGATAAAGCCATCATCCACCGCTTTATCAATGAAAGTCAGAAGGTAGTTATAGTAACCATCGACGTTGAGCAAGCCGACCTGCATAATTTTATAAACAAATGGTTCCTAATCAGACTCCGAAATAGAGTAGTAAACCTGATCAATTTGGCTAATTTCATTTGTACGCTCACAGGCTTATCATGAATGCCCAGCTGAGCCCAAGTGATGACTTCCAGTAACTCCTCCAAAGTTCCATACCCTCCTGGTACCAAGGTAGAGACAGAGAGAAAAGGCCCCTTTGGTTACTTGGGAAACTAGAGGTGTAAAGCCGTGACTTATAAATTATATACGGCGAAGAGAGAGAGATCGGACCTGGGAGGGCAATAAAGCAATCAGAATGGCGGGCCATTTCTGCCTTCCTTTGGTGCATGTCGGCTACCGGTCGCACCTCTCCAATAGTTTCACCGGTAATCTGTAGCTCCAAGCCACAGAACATGGAAATTGTACATTAACTCCAACAATCTTTAGCAATCGAATGAAGCCAGAAAAGGTGAATCTTTGAACCATGGGACAGATAACTTGGGGAATACAAGACTTTTAGATAGTTTGAAGAACAAAAATAAAGTCCCAACTTGCAATAGGATATTGCTCGCTCACCTCTTTGCTCATAAGAGTCCTAGGTATGATCCTGTGCGCAAAAACTCACGTAGTGATTAGGCCGGTCAAGTAAGTAAGCAAGGCATAGAACAACAATGTTGACCAAATAACGAGTATGTTTGGTGGTTGTACCCAAGAACGTTGCCTCCGCCGCGATGAACAGCTTGTGAGACCAGACCCATCAGCCCAATACTACCCCCACCATAAACAAGGTCCAACCTTCTCGCTACCTTCAAAGCATAAACAAAAACCCCTCAGAACATCTAATAAAAAAGAGGGATGCAAAATGCCAGTAGAAGAGAGATGTATATAAAGGTGTAGCCTTTTTGGTTGGTACCAGCTCTTGAGCAAGTTCAATGGCGGCTTCTCTGTAGCAATCCCTCTTCCCTGTACTGCTGCCACAGAACACACAGACCCTTTTGAATCTTGATTTCATTGCTTTCCCCTCCATCTCCCTTTCTCTATCCAAATTTGGTTCCCAAATTTCAACCTATCAGTTTGGTTCGCAATCAGTACTGTGGGGGACTGGCAATTTATTTATAGAGCGCGTGGGGATATCACGAGTAAGACTGCACAAACATATGTAAAAGAAAGAAAGAAAGAAAGAAGAAGAAGAAGAATAAAAAAAAGGCCATTAAGAATAATATAAAGGGTAAGCTTCCCCTTAATTTTAACATTTTTTAAAATTATATATATTAATATATTATTTATATAATTTTATTATTATATATATAATGTATTTATTACATATAATTATAAAATTAATACCTTTAATATTACTAATTTAATAATAAATAAATATTATTTTATTTTTATTTTTTAATATATATATATATATTAAATATTTTTTAAATATATTAATTATCATGCGCATAAAATAAAATTAAAAGTAATTATTAATTTTTATTCAAATTTTCATGTAATAAATTTATTTTTAAAATATTATTAAATTTAAATAAATATTTACATATAATTTTAGTATTAATTAATCTAAAATTCAACATTATATTTTAATATTAATATTTTATTTTTTAATATTTAATTTTTAATGATCACTATATAGTATAAATATGATATGAAGTAATGTAAATTTTGATAAAAAAATAATATGAAATTATATTCCTTTTGTTCATCTTTAAATATTTTTTTATTAATTACTTAATTATTTTTTATATATTTATTTAAAATTTATCTTAATTTGATTGTGGATTTTATTATTCCCCTTAAATTTTTGCAATAAATTATTTATCAAACCAAACTTCTTTCTTAATTGTAATGGTCAAAATACCATTTAATATAATTAGTAACATATCATCAATTTCTTTTTTCTGCTTTTTGAGTTCCCACCCCCACACTCCGCCCTAATGCCTCTTTGCACGTACAAATTGGCATGTACTAAAACACTCCGACGTTCGCTTCCATGCTCTCTTTTGAGTGTCTGTCATTATCTTTTCACACATATCATTTCTTTCTTATTTCTATTTTTCTAAACTAACAATAATAATAATAATAATAATAATAATATATCTATTTGCATCTCTATTAGCAAAAATAAATATGAAAAATATTATTTTTAAATTTATTATATTTTTCACTAAAAATTATCTAATTATAGTTCTTGAATTTATTTCATATTATTCCCTAATTCACAAATTTTAACCTAATTTTAATATTGATTAATTGCACAAACATGTTATAAATTGTATTTTGTATCTTTTAAATTTTAAAAATATTAAATTTAAATGATTCAATAATCTAAATATTTTAATGCATATTATTTAATTCAAAAAAAATTTAAAGCATGTGTTTAAAAAGAATTCATAAAAATGAACATCAAATATAAATTATATTGCATATAAAAGCTTTGCTCTAAAAACTATAACACATACATCCTCTCAAGAATGAAATTTTAATTAAAAATAAAATGAAGATCTTAAATATGGGGAGGATCATGGGATCCACAGAACAGAGAAAAAGGTCGGTGGGTTCTACATGTGGCGATACATGATGCGTGATCATGAAAGTTTCATCTTCCTTAATCTAACCTAAGCATTATGCAATCTTTTTCCCTGCTCTGCGGCCCTCCTTTTTTGTTTTTTTTTTTTTTTTTTTATTGGTTTTGAGCAAACTCTGTGGCGATTTTAATGCAAAGCAATCATAACATGATCTGGGGGTGGTGGCTGAAACGCGTCCGTGCAGGCCCTTTTCCCCATCAAATCAAGAGATTACTAGACTATTACTACTACTATTAGTGTTAGGTGGTGGAGCCGTCAGATAGCATAACTAGGCAACCACGCATCTGATAACCACCAGTAATTACCTCTAATTACATCATACTAAGATAATGAATGTTACTTTTGGTTGAAGCTTTTTAAGAAATTTCAAGATAAACCACAATTCCAATGCTCTTTCACATACTTAAGTCCTTGGCATAGAATTCCTTCGGCTTACTCGCAGATTTGTTTGTTATCTAAGGTGTAGATATGTGTAAGATTTTGAAGCGC
>JAIRCJ010000631.1:0-18012 GCA_020883675.1 Bruguiera gymnorhiza | reverse complement strand
TCCGATCCCCAATCAACTTTCTTTAACCCTGCTTTTATAAGGGCAAGGTGAATCCCTGCAAGGGTATGGACCATTGCCATCTCTAGATTGCAAACACGAAAAACGAGCAAGTTGAGGAACAAAACTAAGTTGAAGTGAAAATGGAGGAGAACCACAATTCTTCTCCAACAATAACGGTGTTATGCATTCAGAGTACAACTCCTTAATTCCTGACTTATACAAGAAAGTTGTTGTAATAGGCATTGTGGGTAGCACAAAACTTTTATCTTCGTGCTTATAAAGGTTTTTTTTTTTTCTAAGAAAAATATGACACTTTATTTATTTACATATAGTTTGTATATCTTGTTCAATGAGAGAAAAAACGTGACTTAGTCTATCTCTATGCCACATAACCTCTTCCATATCATATAAAGTTATTTTTCATTAATTCTTGAACTACATTATTGGTATCTATGCTTACACGATGAAGGCTGAAACTGAGGAATAAAATTTAAACTATAATAAATACGATACTTTTCTGAATTTCTCATTTGCGAAAATTCAATTACCACAATACAGAATCTTTAAGCGAATCACTAGCAAATGAACTGTAAGGAATCGACGTACCGTCCATGTCGGTTCCTTCGTCGGAGGTGAAGATCTCTTTACCGATCCGTGTCTGAGAAGATTCTCGCGCTTTCCTTTCGACTTCTTTCCCTTTCGCGTCTTCCCTCCTTGTTCCGTCTCTCTCTCTCTCTCAATTTTTCTCCGACTCCTCCCTTTCCTTTTTTCTGATTTGTCTCAAAATGATGGCTGAGAGAGTTACGGGGAAAACTTAATGATAACGTTCTATATCGCTTCCATAATGCGTTATCATTAATTAGGAATTAATACCATACATTAAATCGTTATCATTACATTAGGAATTAATACCTCTAATTAAATCCATTAATTAGGGGAATTAATATCCTAATTAAAACGTTACCTTTTCCTTCCGCAACGTTTATGTACCTTTAAATTAGGACATTATCCCTTCTTTTCCGATAACAATTATTCTACCCGTAATCGTTATCTTATTTACCCGTAACAATTATCTTTTAAACTAGGGAGGAGTGGAGATTTAAACCCAATGACCCAATTGCCTTTCCATGACCCAACCGACCATCATATCTGGACCTTTTATATTTGGGTTATACTCATTAAATAACAAGGGCCACCTCAGTTAATTAAATTTAAAATCTCCACTTGGCTGTTGTCTTATGATTCTGATGAATCAACAACATAATAAGTGTGCACAACCTTAAGATCATCACACCACAATTCTCGGAGTTGTATCAAATGAGGTTGATCATGGCGGTCAACATTCCTTGTGACATTATTCACTCTCCATGTATCACACGTATCTATGATAAGTTCAAATTACCTAACTGAGGAATGTTGACCATACTTTAATTGTCAATTTTCGAAATATGCCACTAGTGTAGTCGTCACAACTGTAATTGTTATACAACCCAAATGGAGACAACAGAGCGCAATCAAAACCATAACTTTAATTGAATTCACAAGTGTTACAATAATATGAGCAGTACATAATATTGGCTCTTAAGAGAATGCGGACCTATCCAATAAAATGCCCATCCCCATCAACATGTCCAATAAATGTTTTTGGTGGCAAACTTTAGTTAATGGGTCCGCTATCATCAGTTCAGTACCAATGTGCTCAATAAACACTCTATGGTTTTGCACTTCTTCCTTAACAGATAGATATTTCAAATCCATATGTTTCGGCACCTTTAGAATACCTATCATTCTTAGAGAAGAAAACAGCTGCGGAATTATCACAATAAATTCTTAACGGCTTTTCTATACTGTCGACCAAACCAAGCCTTAAGATAAAATTCCGCGACCATAATGCATGAACAGTAGCCTCAAAGGCATGCTACAAATTCAGCTTCCATAGTGGAAGTAGCAATGACAGACTGCTTCCCACTTTTCTAGGAAACTGCTCCTCCAGCTAGGAGGAACACGTAACCAAATGTAGATTTCCTCGAGTCTACACATCCAGCATAATCTGAATCCGAGTAGCCTACTATCTCAAGATGACTTGATCTTTTATAAGTAAGCATATGATTCTTGGTGCCTTGCAAGTACCTAAGTACTTTCTTTCCAGCTTTCCAATGATCTATTCCAGGATTACTTTGATATCGGCCAAGCATTCCAACAGCGAAACTAATATCTGGCCGAGTGCATGTTTGAGCATACATCAAACTTCCAACCAATGATGCATAGGGAATGGATTCCATTGATTTTCGTTCCAAATCATTCTTTGGACATTGCAGTTGACTGAACTTGTCCCCTTTCTGAATTGGAACTATTCCTGTAGAGCAATTTTCCATTCTAAATCTCTCTAATACTTTATTGATATAGCCTTTCTGAGACAATCCCAACAATCCTTGTGATCTATCACGAAATATCTCTATTCCTATCACATAGGATGCCTCATTCATATCTTTCATTTCAAAAGTTTCAGAGAGAAATTTCTTAACATCATGTAACAAACTCATGTCATTAGCAGCCAATAGGATGTCATCGACATATAGGACTAATATAATGAACTTGCTCCCACTGACCTTCATATAGATACACCGATCAACGGTGTTCTCTACAAAACCATACGACGTAATGGTATCATTAAACTTAATATACCATTGTCGGGAAGCTTGTTTCAGTCCATATATCGATTTCTTTAATTTACACACCAAATTTTCCTGCCCTGTGGTTATGAAACCTTCAGGTTGGTCCATATACACTTCCTCTTCTAAGTCTCCATTCAGAAAGGCGGTCTTTACATCCATTTGGTGGAGCTCCAAGTCATATTGAGCCACCAAAGCCATAATGATTCTTAAGGAGTCTTTCTTAGATACTGGAGAGAAAGTCTCCTTATAGTCAATGCCATCCTTTTGAGTGTAACCTTTGGCAACAAGTCTGGCTTTGTACCTTTCGATGTTGCCTTTTGAGTTTCGCTTGGTCTTGAAGACCCATTTACAGCCAACTCGTTTTGATCCTTCAGGCAACTCTACTAATTCCCAGACTTGATTTACATCCATCGATTTCAACTCTTCCTTCATGGCATTCAACCACTTTTCAGAATCATTACAATCCATGGCTTGTTTAAATAAGACTGGATCTTTATCAATGCTTAATTCCGATTCATGCTCAAGCGAGTAAACCACATAATCATTCGATACAGTTGGCCTTTTCTGTCTTGTAGACCTCCGTAATGCCATATCTTGTGGCATCGCTTGTTCATTCGAAATTTGTACATTGTCACTTGGTTCATCTCTTATGTGCTCACTTTGCGTGTTTCGTGTATCAATTTGTTGTCCTTGCATGTTGCGTAACTGTGATGCAACACAAGGAACAACAACTTGAGTAGAAACACTGGGTGTGGGGATACCAACTTGAGTAGAAGTACTCACTGTGGATCTTTCATTTTGCAATTCTGCAATATCCACCTTTCGTGATTCCCCACTCCCACTGAGCTGACCATTTTCAATGAACCGAGCATTACCAGACTCAACTATTCTAGTACTATGGTTAGGGCAGTAGAACCTGTACCCTTTAGACTTTTCAGGATAGCCAATGAAGTGACCACTGATGGTTCTTGCATCAAGCTTTCCTTCATGTGGATTATAAATCCTTACTTCCGCTGAACAACCCCAAACGTGAAGGTGTCTTAAACTGGGTTTCCTACCTGTCCATAACTCGTAGGGAGTCTTAGGGACAGCCTTACTAGGAACCCTGTTCAGCAGATATGCTGCAGTCCTTAATGCATGCATCCACAAGGATAAAGGTACAGTACTGTAACTCAACATACTCCTAACCATATCCATAAGTGTGTGATTCCGCCTTTCCGCTACACCATTCTGTTGTGGTGTACCAGGCATTGTGTACTGTGCACATATGCCTCGACTTTCAAGAAACTTTGCAAATGGACCAGGACATTGTCCACTTTCATTGAATTTTCCATAATATTCACCACCCCTGTCTGACTTAATCACTTTTACTTTTCTATCTAACTGCCTCTCCACTTCGTTAATAAACACCTCCAGGGTGTTTACTGACTGGGACTTTTCATGCAATAGATATAAGTAACAGTACCGTGAGTAGTCATCTATAAATGTGATGAAATATTTCTCACCACCCCATGTGGGAATATCAAAAGGGCCACATATATCGGTGTGTATTAATTCTAAAGGCTCACTACTTCTCATGGCTAGGTTCTTTGATATGTGTCTTGTTTGTTTTCCTTTTATACAATCAACACACACTTCCCAATCAGAAAAATCCAATTGAGGTAGGATATCACTTTTCACCAACCTCAATAACCTTTCTTTGGATATATGACCCAATCTTTGATGCCATAAGAAAGCAGAACTATCATTACGCATATTACGTTTGTTACCTATACTATGCTCAACAAGAAATAGAGAATCAGCATACATAGCATCAAGATTAAGACGATACAAATCATCAACCAAAGTACCAGATCCATAATAGTACGAATGTCTATACAATGAAAATGCACCGTTTCCAATCTTGAAATTAAATCCTTCTTTATCCAACTTTGCAACAGAAATCAAATTTCTAGCACATTCAGGAACATAGAGACACTTTTCTAGATCCAGGTGACACTTAGTGTCCAAGATCAATCTGTACGTCCCAATTCCCACTATTCAAGCCTTCATTCTGTTTCCCATGTAAAAGAACTTCTCAGTTCCTGTTATGGGCTGGATTGAAAGGAATCCCTGCATAATATGTGACACATGAGTAGTTGCTCCAGAGTCTAACCACCAAGTATTGTTGGGTACTTCAATAACGTTTGATTCAAAACATACTGATATACAGTACATACCTTTCTTTTCGAACCAAGCTTTCCTTTTTGGGCAATCCTTCTTGAAGTGACCCATCCTTTTACAGAAGAAGCATTTCTGATCCTTTTGGATCTGACCTCCAATGACTTTTATAGAGGCCTTGTCCTTCTTCTTACCCTTCCGGTATGGTTTAGACTTACTACTGCTAGCCTCATTGCGAACAGTGAGATGAATGGAGTGATCCCTCATCTTCTTTAATCTCCCTTCTTCCTGAACCAGCATGGCCTTAATTTCTTGAAAGTTCCATTTCTCTTTAATAGTGTTATAATTCACTTGGAACTGGCCAAATTCAGGAGGCAGTGAGTTGATGATGAATTGAACCAAAAAGGATTCACTCACATCCATTCCCATCGTTCTTAACTTTGCTGCTAGGTTAGCCATACTAGTCACATGATCATGAATGGGCTGTGACCAATCAAATTTCTTGGTCGTCAGCTCACTCATTAGGGTTCCTACGATGGATTTGTCAGCTATGTCTGACTGAGAATATTCTTTAATTCTCACCATAAATTCCCTTGCATATTCGGTCTTAGGCATTGATGGCTTGACATTTTCAGCCATCGTCATTCGCATCAAATTCAGACTCAGCCTATTAGACCGTACCCAAGCCTCATGAAAAGACTTATCGGATTCTGTACTGGTCTCTGTAATGGCTGCAGGCCTTTTATCCGTGATGACCGCTAGGTCTAAGCCCAAAACGCCCAAATGAAACTGAATATGCTCAGACCATTCTGCATAGTTCAGCCCATTGAATTTGATCATTGCATTGCCTAGGGCGAAAACGTTGTTGTAGGCTGCAAACATGATCCAAATTTACACATTAATGCTTTGAGCAAACTTTGATGGATTCAGATACATGCATTACAAACTTTGATTATGTATTTAAGTCCACCTTTGGGTGATCCTCAAATACATAACTTTAATCAATAATGATGCTAATTAAATATACTTTAATAGATCAATCAATCATACTAGAGTGAAACATGAATGTTATCTTTGGACATACAATCATGTTTACTCAGTATATCAATTAATCCCCTTTAGTGTTATTAATTATAGGCAATGATCCATCTTTGGATGATCTCCTAGCTTTATAATTAATAACTACAATTGTTCATGTACAACCTTTTATTAGCATCAAAATGAACAATTGAAATTTACGGTCATTCAAATTTTTCAAACTAAGCCACTTTGGTGACTAACAAGTTTTCAAAATTTTAATTTTCCATTCTGTGGGAGTTGACACAGGCCAACACACTGGCAGCGCATTTTTCCCGTAGTCGGCTTATACCTTACGCCGATAACCACTCGTGATACTAACGACAACTACAAGCGACACAGGGTCCAGTGGCCGCCGCACTTTTCCAGCCAGCGGTCTCCGGCAGTGTAGGACTCCGGCCGGAGCTCCTCCCACGCTGGCCAACCCTGCCGGCACCGCCCGGATCCCTCAGCCGGGCCTCTGCCGTGCCCAGTAGGCCGATCGGGTCCTGGCTACGTGCGCTCACCGGTGGCCCCTCGGCCCCGGTCGGGTCGCGCTTCTCCGGTGGCCCCTTCGGCCCCGGTCGCGTCGCGCTTCGCCGGTGGCCCCTCGGCCCCGGTCGGGTCGCGCTTCTCCTGTGGCCCCTCGGTCCCAGTCGCCTCGCACTCGCCGGTGACCCCTTCGGCCCCGGTAGCCTCGCGTTCGTCGGTGGCCCGTTCGGCCTCGGTCGGATCGCGCTCGCCGGTGGCCCTTTCGGCCCCGGTCGGATCGGGCTTGCCGGTGGCCCTTTCGGCCCCGGTCGGCTCGCGTTCGTCGGTGGCCCTTTCGGCCTCGGTCGGATCGGCTTGCCGGTGGCCCTTTCGGCCCCGGTCGGATCGGGCTTGTCGGTGGCCCTTTCAGCCCCGGTCGGTTCGGGTTTCGGCCGGTGCCCCTTTCAGCCCCTGATCGGGTCGTTCCGGTTGGGCCAATCTGGCTACCCCGATCTGGCTACCCCGGTTTGGCTACTCCTGTGACGCGCAGAAACACAGCGCTCACCGGGGTTCCTTTCGCCGTACCCGGATCAATTTAGATCCCGGCGGCACTAACCTTTTCTTTCATGCGCCTGTTCCGTCCAGCACAACAGGGAAAACGAAAACAACAACGCAGTATTCGCAAAAACATGCTCTGATACCAATTGATGAATAAAATTTAAACTATAATAAAACGATACTTTTCTGAATTTTCATTTGCGAAAATTCAATTACCACAATACAGGATCTTTAAGCGAATACTAGCAAATGAACTGTAAGGAATCGACGTACCATCCATGTCGGTTCCTTCGTCGGAGGTGAAGATCTCTTTACCGATCCGTGTCTGAGAAGATTTCACCTTTCCTTTTCGGATTCTTTCCTTTCGCGTCTTCCTGCCTTTTCCGTCTCTCTCTCTCTCTCAATTTTCTCCGACTCCTCCCTTTCCTTTTCTGATTTTCTCAAAAATGGCTGAGAGAGTTACGGGAAAACTTAATGATAACGTTTATATCCCTTCCATAATAGTTATCATTAATTAGGAATTAATACCATAATTAAATCGTTATCATTAATTAGGAATTAATACCCTAATTAAATCATTAATTAGGGAATTAATATCCTAATTAAAACGTTACCTTTTCCTTCCGCAACGTTTATGATTTAATTAGAAATTATCCCTCTTTTCCGATAACAATTATTCTACCCGTAATCGTTATCTATTTCCCGTAACAATTATCTTTAAATAGGGAGAGTGGAGGGATTTTAAACCCAATGACCCAAATTGCCTTTATGCCCAACCGACCATCATATTAGACCTTTTATATTGGGTCATACTTTAAATAATAAGGGTCACTCATATTAATTAATTTAACAGAAACTCCCAAAATTAGATGACAAGACCTTCACATTCTTTTCTAAGAGCCCAAACAATGAACATGCCTTTTGTTGAGTTGCATAGCTCAAATTGCTACTAGACAATAAGATTCAACACATATACATAAAAGGGACGTCTCAATCATTTTTACATCTTCACACGAATCACTAAAAGCCCAACTAAACCTTTTGCAAAAGTGAAATTAGGCTCTCTTTTATTGTCACAGAAAACCACGCTACCATATCTATATTGATCTTATTAGATCCATGAGCATGTAGTTTCCATCTAGCTTGATTTTGTCGTGGTAACGTTGGTTGTTACAGTAGTGTTGCCCCTCACTTATAGTCCATATGAAGCTTGAAAGCCATATCAGCCAACACGTTTGATCAATTTGCTTCCTCCTTATTAGTAGCAATTTCCTTCTCCTTTATAAAGGCCAAACTATCAAGGCTGCCACTTTTATAAATTCATTATCATTAGTTTCCAATAGCGACCTGAGCTAGTTGACCAACTCACTTTGCATGCTACCCCATACCCATAAGTTAAGGGGGCTAGGAAACCATAACCTTACTACTTGCGAACAATGAATTAATGCATGAGAAATTGTCTTAATCTTTCTTCCAAATCTTGTACAGTCACGATTAATAATCAATCCTTCATTTGCTAAATTATCACACCACACCATAAAGGGAGTGTTTCTTAGGCACTATTTTGATAGGTGCTGCAATAGCCTTTATGTAGTGATTTTTAAGGTTATTGCTGCGGAAAAAAAAAAAATCACTGCACTAAAGGTTTAACACAGCAGTTCTTAGTATCAATAGCAACGATTTTTCATAATTTTGTATTGCACTTCATAGTTACATAGGCAAAAATCTTGAGTCATAAAAGCAACGGTTTTGAGATTCAAAGGCAACGATTTTTAGATCCAAATGCAATGGTTTTTAGATTCAAAAACAGCAGTTGTGTAATCTAAAAGCAACAATTTTGAGTAATAAAGATAACGATTTTGAAATTTAAAAACAGTAATTTTGAGATATAAAGGCAGCAGTTTTCAGTATTAAATGTAGCAATTTTGAAACTTAAAAGACAGTGGTTTTAAAGTAGTAGTTTTGCAATTTAAAGGCAACAATGTTTAGAACCAAAGGCAGCATTTTTGGGACCTAATGGCAATGATTGTGTTTCCTATAAGTAGCAATTTTGAAACTTAAAGACAACGAATTTGAATATTAAAGGCAATAGTTTTGTAGTTTAAAGACAGTAGTTGAACCATAAAGCACTGGTTTTAAGACCTAATGCAGCATTTTTAAACCTAATAACGTAAAATTGACATTCAATTTTTAAAATAATAATTATTTTATCTATTCATCAATCATTTAAACAAATATAAAAAATCTACAAATATAAAAATTGTAAAAATAATATCATCATGTGCACATATTTAATATAGTTTACAAGAAAATCAACTAATCAAATAAGAGATTTGGTCCACAACATATCTCCTTAACAAGCATTGAGTGCCATCAACACTGTCATCATCCTACAAAAAATAAAACAATTGAGTGATTATATTAAACATGTGCACCCTTTGAACATTAAAAATATGAAAATATGAGTTCTAACAATGAAAGGTATAGCCAACCAATAAAAATTGTGTAAGTGGTATTTGCAAATCAAGTAAACAAATAGTATATGTCTCTGGGTGTACGTAGTTTTGTGGATTATGGGCATCCACTAAAGATTGATGATTCTTTGGCTGATTATACAAACATGGAACACTAAAAGAGTTTATGAGCGAACCAACAATTGGAAAAAACATAATTGACATATTGGCATTAATGTTCAAACCAAGATCGAGTTGTTGTAAGCCATAGAGAATCATATTGAAGATTTTTTGTGCCATTGCAGTTTTTGAGCTTCCAACGTCTTTTACATGTTAAGCTCCAATTTCTTTTGCACTTTATTTTCCATATTTTGTTGGAATGATTGCACAAAATCTGCAAGCATTCTCACCGTATCCTCAACAACATTCTTTCCCTTTAGGGAAGTAGGGCTGGCACCTTTCCTATGAAGTTGTGCCCATCTATGATGCTCCTGCCCTATGACTATAGCAAAAGGATCATTTGTTTGGTTGTTAACTCTTTGAATTTTTGATTGAATCTCCTCCATTTCAGCCTAAACACAACAATAACATGTAGTTCAAGACTATCAAAGTATAAAAATTGATTTTGTACTCACATATTTAAGAGTTAATCTCAAATGTTCTCACATTCTCATGAGTTTTGATCCTGATGAGCAAAAAATTAACGTGTAGGGGAAAAAAATTAGTATGTAATCCTATGATACATAGATACAAATACATGATCATGGATATAAAATAACATGAATGTGATAATACATCAACTTTTAAAAAATTAAGACATGGGTACACATAAACATAATTATAAAATATACATATTAGATTATATATATATATATATATATATATAACATAAACATGTACAATGTAAATATTTTTAATGAATTTGACATTTTTCAGTATATTATTTGGAAAAGTTACTATATCATTTTATGTTGTCATCATTATTTTTTTTAAGGTTAAAGAATAAGTTATATGTATATATAAGATTATATTCAATAAATTATAAATTGAAGTATCCAATATAGTTACAAAAATAAATATACTTATTGATTTTTCTATTTTTTTACCAAAAAATTATTTAGTAGTATGTTCATTGAAAAAAATTATGTGTTATCATTTAGTATTTTAAAATCAGCATATTTATAATAGCTGTTGTATCTAAATTTATTTTTTATTTTTACTTTTTTAAACACATTTTAGTGTGTTTGACACCTATTAGACAATTATGATCTCTAATTTTAGAAGTATCCATGTTTTGTACATGTTCTCGAATATGCATAATGTATCGGGAAATAAAATTCCAAGAGGACAAACAAGCTGGACAATGGAAGAAAATCCTAGATCAGTTTCAAATGGTGGTTCATAAACAGTCCTTTTTTGTCCTCTATAGCAAATGTTTCGAGCAGCATTTGAAAGGTTAGAAATGCTCATTGGCTGAACCCCCAAACAAACGTTAGGTAAGGGATAATATCGATTTTTCACTGGACATGCGCGAGACTTGATTTGGGGATGGTACACTCGGCCTTTATGCGTACAAGGTTCAAACGTGTTTGGTGAGGCAGCGTTTGTCAATTTTGTACTAATTTTCAGCGCTCAACACTGCAAAAATGACCTTTCCCCTTCATGAAAAGAAAATGTGCGTGAACCTTCATGATAATTCCCCAGAGGTGAAGTCAGGAAAGATATATTAGTGATTAATTAGAATTTTGGTTGGAAATTTGGAAGGGAAAAATTGATGATGGCGGGTAACTCTGCATCACTAATATTTGTCGTTTGTGTGAGATCAAGTCAACAAATGATGAGACAGCATGATTACAGCATAAAAAGAAAGGAAGCTGATATACGGAACACCTTTTCTTGCAGATAATAAGGATGTCCGTCACAGGACATTCGGTATGGTTATATGTTTCACACCTCTAAATTAAGCGTGTGACCGGTTATGAGATTTAAAAAAAACGAAAAATGATTGTGAAATTTAAGACCTAAACGAGGAAGAAAAGAAGAAAGAAAAAATAAAATAAAATAAAATATGCTCAAAGGAGAGGGAAATGGATATTTTCTTATGTAATTGAATGGAAGAGAAGTGGATCAATGAGACTAAAACTGAAAAATACAACAGAAGAATGATGCTGCAGAAATCTTGGATCAAAAGAGCAATAATGACATATTAGAAACCATTTTGGAGAATAATTTAAAGAGAGACTAATGAAGCTGAAAAACCAGACATGTTCCATTAATTTGCTGCTTCTTTGTATAAAATCTTGGAAAAAGTTACAAAATAGTCACACAAGACCTCAAGGAGGATGCATGCTCATTTCTTGTTACAATAATAGAACAAACAAAAAAAAAACATCATTTACTGTCAAGTATCAATTACCATAACTCCTCCTCGATGCTTGAACTTTGAACTTTATTTGATTATGCTTTATGCATTTTGTAGGATAATATTTGACTTTTATTCTTTTTTATACAATACCCAATTTAAAAACTTGCACAAACTGAAATTTATTATCAGCAATAGAAAGATTAACACAAAAAGATTCAGTGAGCAATTTTCATCAAAATCATTAGTATTTGAATTCTTAAAAGTTTCACTCCTCCTAAAAGTAAAAATGATAGATGAGGATTGATCCTTTGATTTAGTTTTGACGAAGATGGTCGCATTTGGTGCTATTTTTATTTCCTTAAGCATGACTAATAAAAATGTTGCAGCATGTTTCCGATATGAAACTTCATTGAAGCTCAAAGGGAACTTGTTTTCAACAATTACAATTGATGTGATCTATAATTATATGGGGATTGTCCAAGATTGTGCGATTCACAATTTTGGACCAATTACTCATCCAATGGCTACTAATCTTCAAATAACCTTGGAATTGTGTCTTAAGAAAAATACAACATGTATGGAGAGTTTAGAGACTAAAGCAAATAAGTTAAAACTCGTATTGATCATGTGGGTCACTTGCTTAAAGGATTAAGTATGAATGGGTTTGCTTGGATTAGAGTAATTGTAGAAGTTTAATTATAACTTATTTCTTTTTATTTTAATTAGTTTATATTAGTTTAACCTCTTAATTAATAAGGGTGTAAAACCCAATTCATATATATTTATTGTTTATATTTTAAATTCTATTTTATAGCCTATTTTGTAGCTAATTAGTAGCAACCCTAATTTTCCTATTTTATAGCTATCTTAGCTACTTTTTAGTATTATTGCCTATCTAAGGGATTGAGAAACATTTTGAAAGGTTAGTTGACAAAGGATATTGAGTGTTATTACTATGCAAGAATCATAAGCAAAAGTAAAGAGTGAAGATGAGGCACATTAAAAGAAAAAATTGAGTGTTTAAAGGGAGATGATGTAGAGTATATTGATGAGGGAAATTTGCTTTTATTTTGGCGTGCCTTGAATTTAGAAGTAAAGGTGGATGATGAATGTAAATACATCTTTTATACTAAGGGTATGATTAATTACAAGGTGTATAGAGAAGTAAGGGTTACAAGACAAGTTTTTTGCCATTTATGACTAACAAATCATAAAAGGATGAGGTAATGTGTGATATGGTTCTAATGAGTGTAAGTTGTCTATTTTTAGGGAGACCATGGAAATATCATAAGGGGGTCGTACTTAATGAATTCAAAAACACCTATTTTTTGTTAAGGATGGGAAAAATATAGTCTTGGCACCCTTATTCTGTAACAAGTGTAAAGAGACTAGCTTTAGGTTGAGAAGGGAAAGCAAGAAAGCATGTTTATGAGCAAAGGATAGGTAAAGTGAGCCTTATCCATTTCTAGCCTAGTTCTAATGGTAATAATGAAAAAAGTGATGCCAAATGAGAAAACTTACTGTCCACCATAAATTAAGAAAATTTTAGAAGAATTACCAAAAGGGTTGTCACTAATTAAAGTGATCAATCTCATGCTAGCAGCTACCTTACCTAATAGGTCAATCTATAGAAGTAATTCAAAGGAGGCTATGAAGTTGTAATGACAAGTAACCAAGTTGTTAGAGAAATTTCATAAGCTAGCATTTGTTTATAGGAGGTTGTGAAAATTTTTAGCATTATTCTTACTCTTTTGACTAAATGTATCAAGAAAGGTAATGACTTTAAGTGAAATGAGGTTGCCCAAAAGAGTTTTGAGTAGATTAAGGAGTTGTGTTTAGTACCTATCTTAGCTCTTTTTGATTTTTCAAAGATTTTTGAAGTGGAGTGTGATGCATTGGGAATGGGAATAGGGTTGTTCTTATACAAGATAAATGTTCCATGGCTTATTTTAGTGAGAAGTTAAATGAGGCAAGTCTGAATTATTCAATATATGATAAAGAGTTCTATACATTAATTCAAACATTAAAGACTTGGTAACATTACTTGTTGCCCACAAAGTTTGTTATTCACATAAATCATGAATATTTAAAGCATTTGAAGGGTAAAAATAAGGTTGAATTTGTTAAAATTCTGCATAAGAGTGTTAAACAACAAATAGAAAAATGAAATGCAGCCTATGAGAAAGTAGCCAACAAAGGGAGATGACAAATTTAATTTTTTTTCCAATTGATCTTATGTGGATTTATCATCAAAATGAGAGATTTTTTAGTAAAAGGAAGTCCAATTTTATTCCTTGAGTAAATGATCCTTTCAAGGTGCTAGAAAAGGTGAATGATAATACCTATAAGTTTGATTTTTTGGATTAATACAATGTATCAGCCATATTCAACATGAGGAATTTATTGCCTTACTTAAAGGACAATGAAGAGTTAGATTTGAGGGTAAATCCTATTCAAACTAAGGAAAATGATATGATCCATGGTGAGACAAGAGTTACCTAAGATCATATGACTTATAGTTTTGGGTCAATTACTCATTCAATGGCCAATAATCTTCAAATAACCTTGAAATTACTTGTTAAAGAGAGTCAAGCCTATATGGAAAGTCTAGAGGCCAAAGTAAAAAAGTTAGACTTCACATTGATCACATTACTCACTTGGAGGATTAGGCATGAATAAGTTGACTTAGATTAGAGTGATTTTTCATTTTTAGCTTATTTCTTTTTATTTTAATTGATTTATGTTAATTTGCACTTTTAATTAATAAAATCAGCCCATATGTGTTTATTTATCATATTTTAAATTTTATTTCATAGCCTATTTTGTAGTTAATTAGTAACAATCCTAATTTTCCTATATTACAACTATCTTAACTACTTTTTAGTATTGTTCTCTATTTATAGAATTGAAAAACATTTTGGAAATCAATTTTTTTAGAACATTATTAAAAGTACAACTTGCATTTTACCTTAATTTTTATCTAAGTAATTTATTTGTTTAATGACAAATTAACAACTAATTCTTATGACTATTCCTTCTTCAATCTAAAGGTATAGCAAATAAAACTAATTTCTTCTTGTTTATGTAAAAGTTCTTATCAATCAAAAAATTGCTAACATTTCTTTTTATTTTGTTTTCTTTTATTGAATCATAAATTACCTTAAATGAAACAATTTTTACTTTAAATTTTTCTACACACAATACAAGCATTTCTCTTATTCATAGGCACATCAACAACTTTTAAATTTTCAAAATTGTTGGAATTATGAACTAAACAAAAGTTTTCTTTAAAGGTTACTAAATAACCTTTTTTATTTTTTAGAATTTAAGCAATACTTAAGAGATATTAATGCAAGTGAGAAATGAACAAACTTTAAAGATGAGCCTTTGCTAGTTTTTAGAGAAATTATCCTTTTGCTTACAAATTAACTATAACACCATTTCCAAGCCTTGCACGAACTATAAAGCTTGAATTTGACTCTTTACAGAGTCTAAAGTTGTTGCATGTATGATTGGTGTACTACTTGCCCTAAAATCCACCACAAGTGTATAGGATGTTCAATTAGTAAAGTGAATGTGAATTCAAGTATCAATCCCATAAAGAAGAAACTCATATCTTAAATTATGCAAATTCCTTATATTGTCTAAACAAACTAATTGAAAAGAGAGTTACCTAATTATGGAATTAAAAGCCAATTTTAAAATGTAAACTGAAAATCAAATAAACAAGGTTTTTTGGGTTTAAATGTTATTAACTAAATACAATAACAAATTTAACATCTAGTTGTTAGAATTAAAACTTATTAATAGCAATGATTAAACTCCCTAAGGTATATAATAATCTCTTTCAAGACTCAATAACTATTATTCATAATAATTCTACATCTACTTTCATGATTATAGAAACTAACATGAGTTCATTAAAATTTAATGGAATCCTTAATCATGATCTTAAAGATGTATACTTATTTCTAAACTACACGAGCTAGATTTAATGTTTTTACAAACTAGTATTAAACTTCCACTTTTGCTTTATTGTTCAATACCTTAAACATGCAAATAATAACCAATTACTCATATGAATGAATATCAAAAACATCAGATTGAATTAACTAAAACATTTAAAACAACCAAATATCAATTTGTTTAATAAAATTTAATGGCTACATCCTTGTCTTAGAATAAAAGATCTAATCACTCATGTTTATTAAAACACACAAATAAACAACTAAGTGTTCACAAAAATCTTAAAATACATTAGTAAATAGTGAAGAAAAGGGTCAATAGTTTTTGAGTTTTATTTGTTCATCTTGTCTTTGTTACTTGCAAGTCCTCTACTTATTGTTTTTATCATCTCCTTCTCCCCTACTTGGAAACCTCCCCTTATTATGATGCCTTCCCTTTGTATATATATAATTTCTTAAAACCCTAAATTGGCTAATAAGTATGACTTATAAAATCAACTCTAATCCCTATCTTGTAAACTCCCAATTTAATGTTAATTAATGCCCAAATTCACACCATCGGCTTCTAGCCAATTTTTAATATCAAAATACTAGAATTTTGAGTTTGACTCTTCATAAAAGTTGTAGCCTATGTCTTAACTTTCCAGAAAGCTAAAGAATGCCCTAATCTAAGATTCATAGCTCTAGTTATAGCTCAAAAATCAAATAATGTACAATCTGCCAAAATATGGAATTCGTGTCAAAATATGACATGCTTTCTAGTCCCAAATCCTTTATCTCCTTAAACCAATTTGAAATCACCCAATTCACCACTTAAACCTACAAAATAACAAAGACTAGATAAATGCAATTAAAATCCAAAAATATTAAACTAATTAACCTAAATTAGGAAAAATACTTAAATTGTAATATAAAATATGTGAAATAATTTCCACACATCATGTACCCACTATTAATACCAAAGATTTTCCCTAAAAATCTTTCATCTTCGCCAACTAATATGTTTTGGTTAACAATCTTTAATCAGTTGATTAACATAATCTTTCATATTCTAAAATTCTTTTATCTTTTAAACTTCAAATTCCTCTTTTAAGATTCATAACTTACATCTTCATAGTTTTGAATTACCTTGAAACTCCTTTATAGAGCTTGTTCCAAGCTTGTTTTTGTTGATTTATAAGACATCTAAAAGTGCAAAGTGAATACAAGTGAAAGCTTTGAATCCTTTTGAACTTTATTCATTGTGACATCTAATTTGATGAAGAGTGGGATTGTTTGGTAAGGCTAAAGGTTTAGTTACTATTTCCACAACTTCCCATCTATCCAATGCCTTTAAATAGGCTTTCAATTTTACAACTCATATAACATAGTTCTCTCTTGTAAACACATGAGGTGAAGGAGGCAAAAAGTTGTCAAACACCATGAAAAATTTGATGTTCTGGTTTTCAAACAAGAGATTGATGATTTTTGGGATCCAAAAGTAATTTTCAAAGGTCCCCTGAGATCAAGTAACGATGTGATATCATTTGAAGGAAAGAGAAGTGGATTAATAAGGTTAAAATTGAAAAATGCAGCAATAAAATGATGTTACAGAAATTTCCTATCAAAAGAGCAATAATGACATATTAGAAATCATGGTAAAGAGGGATTTAAAGGGAGACTAATAAAGTTGAAAAACTAAACATGTTCCGTTAACCTACTATTCTTTTATAAAATAAAAAAGGTTATAAAATGATTACATAATGGTTTAAGGATGATGTATGCTAATGCTTGCAACAATAGGAAAAAAAAAAAAACTCTTTTTCTTAACAAGGGTGCAAGACTTAAAAGAAACTTTTGAGTTTTTTCACATTAGAAATACAAGGAAAGTTGATCCTATATACTACCTAAAACTTTTGTTGTTTATTTTCCTCATGAACTTTAAGATTTAACTTGGAAATCTAATCTTTGCAATTTCTACTAGCAAATAAAATAACATCATTGAATATTAAGCATCAATTACTAATAATAACAATTGATCTTAATATAACTAATATATCACAATTTATTTATTATTATTATTTATTATTATTATTATTACTATTATTATTATTATGGGCACATAGGGCTTTGATACTGAGAAAACTCCTTCATCCAAGAAATCAAACAAAAATAGCTTTCTTAGACACATCTTCTTCTACAAAAAAAGGAAGTTAACACCTCAAGAAACACATTTGAACCAAAAACTTCTCAACTTCAAATAAACAGAATTTGTTCGGCCAAACCCATACTTAGACCTACAACCCCAAATTTGGACATTGAAAACAAAC
>JAIRCJ010000633.1:0-18016 GCA_020883675.1 Bruguiera gymnorhiza | reverse complement strand
TCAAGCACATGGCTCTTGAGGGGAGTGGGGAGACTTCTTATTAGAGCCCTTTGCATTAGCTTTTTCATTAGGTATATGTTTGTAAGTATAATATTATATAACTCATTTCATATCGGCTATTGTCAGAAAGGATACCAATTAAGAATTAAAAAATTTAAATCATAGATTCTTAACATTGCATTTATCTTTATAGATTTTAAAATTAATAAAAAGTTGAAAAAATGCATGTTTTGATTTTCAATTTATTGTTAATGCCCATATTGCAATTTTGAATATGGAGAGAAAAACATTATATATTGAAATATGATTATTGATAAAAAAAACCAGTAATGAACTTATTTGCAATAAATCACATTTATTGGATTAATATATCTAAAAAAGCAATAGAAGCCTTCAATGCTTTGTGTCAGCCTATTGCTCTTGAAGGGTAGTAGCGAGACTCTTGTTATAGGTCCATTGCATTAGCTTTTTCTTTAGGTAATAGTTTTGTAGTTTAATATTATATAATCAGTTCATATCAAATTGTTGGAAAGGAGACAATTAAGAAAATTGAAAAATTTAAATTTAACAAATTCTTTACATTGCATTTATCCCTATAAGACTTCAAAATTATAAATGTTGAAAAAATGCAATGTTTTGATTTTTCAATTTATTGTTAATGCCATTGCATTTTGAATGGAGAGAAAACATAATATTTGAATATGTTAATTGATAAAAAAAAAACAAGTAATGGACTCAATTGTGTAAAATACACTTTTATGGATTAAAATTCCAAATAGCAATCCCAAACTTTAATGTTGGGTCAAGCATATTGCTCTTGAGGGGAGTATGGAGACTTCTTATTAGAGTGCATTGCATTAGTTTTTTCTTAAGTAATATGTTTGTAGTCTGAAATTATATAAATCATTTCATATCGCATTGTCGGAAAGGAGACAATTAAAAAAATTGAAAAATTTAAATTCAACAGATTCTTAACATTGCATTTAACCGTAGAAGACTTTAAAATGATAAATGTTAAAAAAAATGAAATGTTTTGATTTTTCAATTTATTGTTAATGCCATTGCATTTTGAATAGAGAGAACAATATAATGTTTGAATATGTTAATTGATAAAAAATTTAAGTAATGGACACAATTGTATAAAATAGACGTTCATAGATGACAATTATAAATAGCAATCCCAAGCTTTAATGTTGAGTTAAGCATATGGCTCTTGAGGGGATTGGGGTGACTTTTTATTAGAGTCCATTGCATTAGTTTTTTCTAAGTAATATGTTTGTAGAGTAAAATTGTATAAATCCTTTATATCACATTGTCGGAAAGGAGGCAATTGAGAAAATTGCAAAATTTAAATTCAATAGATTCTTAGCATTGCATTTATCCCTATAGGACTTTAAAATTATAAATGTTGAAAAATGCAATGTTTTGATTCAATTTATTGTTAATGCCATTGCATTTTCATTGGTGAGAAAAAGATAATATTTGAATATGTGAATTGAACAAAATACAACTAAAGGACTCACTTGTGAAAAATAGACTTTTATGGCCTAATATTCTAAATAGCAATGCCAAGCTTTAATGTTGGGTGAAGCATATTGCTCTTGAAAGGAGTGGGGAGACTTCTTATTAAAATTCATTCCATTAGCTTTTTCCTAAGTAATATGTATATATACTAAAATTATATAAATCATTTGATATTGCATTGTCACAAAGGAGACAATTAAGAAAATTATAAAATTTAAATTTAACTGATTATTAACAATGCACAAATCCCTATAAGTCCTTAAAATTCTAAAAGTTGAAAAAATGAATGTTTTGATTTTTCAATTTATTGTGAATGCTACTCCATTTTGAATGGTAAGAAAAACATAATATTTGAATATGTTAATTTAAAAAAATACAAGTAATAGACTCAATTGTATAAAATACATTTTAGTGGATGAATATTATAAATAGGAATCCCAAGCTTTAATGTTAGGTCAAGTATATTGCTCTTGAGGGGAGTGGGGAAACTTTATATTAGAGTCCATTGCATTAGCTTTTTCTTAAGTAATATGTTTGTAGACTAAAATTATATAAATCATTTGATATCGCATTGTCTCAAAGGAGGCAATTAAGAAAATTACAAATTTTAAATTTAACTAATTATTAACAATGCATAAATTCTTATAAGTCTTTAAAATTCTAAAAGCTAAAAAAATAAATGTTTGGATTTTCAATTTATTGTTAATGCCACTCTATTTTGAATAGTGAGAAAAACATAATATTTGAATATGTTAATTGAAAAAAAATACAAGTAATGGACTTAATTGTATAAAATACATTTTAGTGGATGAATATTATAAATAGGAATCCCAAGTTTTAATGTTGAGTTAAGCATATTGCTCTTGAGGGAAGTGGGGAAACTTCATATTAGAGTCCATTGCATTAGCTTTTTCTTAAGTAATATGTTTGTAGACTAAAGTTATATAAATCATTTGATATTGCATTGACACAAAGAAGACAATTAAGAAAACTACAAAATTTAAATTTAATTGATTATTAACAATGCACAAATCCCTATAAGTCTTTAAAATTCTAAAAGCTGAAACAATGAATGTTTTGATTTTTCAATTTATTGTTAATGCCACTCCATTTTGAATGGTGAGAAAAAGATAACATTTGAATATGTTAATTGAACAAAAATACAATTAATGGACTCAATTGTATAAAATACATTTTAGTGGATGAATATTATAAATAGCAATGCTAAGCTTTAACATTGGGTCAAGCATATTGCTCTTGAGGGGTGTGGGGAAACTTCTTTTTATAGTCTATTTCATTTGCTTTTTCTTAAGTAATATGTTTGTAGATTCAAATTACGTAAACCATTTCAACTTGCATTATGGCAAAGGAGCCAATGAAAAAAATTACAAAATTTAAATTCAACTAATTATTAACAATGCGTTGATCCCTATAAGTGTTTAAAAGTCTCAAAGTTGGAAAAATACAATGTTTTGATTTTCCAATTTATTGTTAATGCCATTGCATTTTGAATGGTGAGAAAAACATAATATTTGAATATGTTAATTGAACAAAAATACAATTAATGGGCTCAATTGGATAAAATACCCTTTAGGGGATGAATATTATAAATAGCAATGCTAAGCTTTACTATTGAGTGAGGCATATTGCTCTTGAGGAGACAATTAATAAAATTACAAAATCTACATTCAACTAATTATTAATAATAAATTAACCCCTATAAGTCTTTAAAATTCTAAAAGTTGAAAAAATGGAATTTTTTGATTTTTCAATTTATTGTTAATGCCATTGCATTTTGAATAGTTAGAAAAACATAATATTTGAATATGTTAATTGAAAAAGAAAATACAAATAATGGGCTCAATTGTATAAAATACACTTTAATGGATGAATATTATAAATAGCAATGCTAAGCTTTAATGTTGAGGGGAGTGAGGAAACGTCTTATTAGAGTCCATTTTATTAACTTTTTCTTAAGTAATATGTTTGTAGACTAAAATTATATAAATCATTTCATATCGCATTGTCGTAAAGGAGACAAGTAAGAAAATTACAAAATTTAAATTCAACTGATTATTAACAATGCATAAATAGTCTTTAAAATTCCAAAAGTTCAAAAAATGCAATGTTTTGATTTTTCAATTTATTGTTAATGCCATTGCATTTTGAATGGTGAGACAAACATATATTTGAATATGTTAACTGAAAAAAAAAAGTAATGGACTCAATTATATAAAATACACTTTTGGGCATGAATATTATAAATAGCAAGCCTAAGCTTTAATGTTGAGTCAAACATATTGCTCTTGAGGGGAGTGGTGAGTCCATTGCATTTGCTTTTTTTTTTTTAAGTAATATATTTGTAGACTCAAATTATATTAATCATTTGAACTTGCATTGTGGCAAAGGAGGCA
The DNA here is from genome assembly GCA_020883675.1 of Bruguiera gymnorhiza. NCBI lineage: Eukaryota > Viridiplantae > Streptophyta > Magnoliopsida > Malpighiales > Rhizophoraceae > Bruguiera > Bruguiera gymnorhiza. Next base: position 14,078 of record JAIRCJ010000633.1, on the reverse strand, counting down.
ATTACAAAAATTACAAAATTTAAATTCAACCGATTATTAATAATGCATAAATCTCTATAAGTCTTTAAAATTCCAAAAGAAGAAAAAATACAACGTTTTGATTTTTCAATTTATCGTTAATGCCACTGCATTTTGAATGGTGAGAAAAATGTAATATTTAAATATGTTAATTGAACAAAAAAACAAGTTATGGACTTAATTGGATAAAATACACTTTAGGGGGGATGAATATTATAAATAGTAATGGTAAGCTTTAATGTTGAGTGAGGCATATTGCTCTTGAGGAGACAATTAATAAAATTACAAAATCAAAATTCAAATGATTATTAACAATAAATTAACCCCTACAAGTCTTTAAAATTCTAAAAGTTGAAAAAATGGAATGTTTTAATTTTTCAATTTATTGTTAAAGCCATTGCATTTTGAATGGTGAGAAAAATATAATATTTGAATATGTTAATTAAACAAAAATACAAGTAATGGACTCAATTGGATAAAATACACTTTAGTGGATGAAAATTAGAAAAAGCAATCCTCAGCTTTAATGCTGGGTCAAGCATATTGCTCTTGAGGGGAGTGGCAAAACTTCTTATTATATAGTCCACTGCATTTCCTTTTTCTTAAGTAATATGTTTGTAGACTAAAATTATATAAACCATTTCAACCTATATTGTGGCTATGGAGGCAATTAAAAAAATTACAAAATTTAAATTCAATTGTTTATTAACAATACATAAATCACTATAAGCCTTTAAAATTCTACAAATTGAATAAGTGCAATGTTTTGATTTTTCAATTTATTGTTAATGCCACTGCATTTTGAATGGTGAGAAAAATATAATATTTGAATATGTTAATTGAAGAAAAATATAAGTGATGGACTTAATTGTATAAAATACACTTTTAGGGATGAATATTAGAAATAGCAATCCTAAACTTTAATGTTGGGTCAAGCATATTACTCTTGAGGAGAGTGGCGAAACTTCTTATTATATTCCACTACATTTGCCTTTTCTTAAGTAATATATTTGTAGACTCAAACTATATGAATCATTTTAACTTGCATTATGACAATAGAGGCAATTAAAAAAATTACAAATTTTAAACTCAATTGATTATTAACCATACATAAATCCTTATAATTCCTTAAAATTCCAAAAGTTGAAAAAATGCAATTTTTGAGTTTTCAATTTATTGTTAATGCCACTACATTTTGAATGGTGAGAAAAACATGATATTTGAATATGTTAATTAACGAAAAATATAAGTGATGGACTGATTATTAATAATGCATAAATCTCTATAAGTCTTTAAAATTCCAAAAGTTGAAAAAATGCAATGTTTTAAATTTTTAATATATTGTTAATGCCACTGCATTTTAAATGGTGAGAAAAATATAATATTTGAATATGTTAATTGAACAAAAATACAAGTAATGGACTCAACTGTAGAAAATACACTTTAATGGATGAATACTATAAATAGCAATGCTAAGCTTTAATGTTGGGTCAAGCATATTGCATTTAATGTTTGGTCAAGCGTACTACTCTTGAGGGGAGTGGGGAGACTTCGTATTTGAGTTCATTCCATTAGCTTTTTCTTAAGTAATATGTTTAGAGAGTAAAATTTTATAAATCATTTCATATCGTATTGTCGAAATAAAGAAAATTGCAAAATTTAAATTCAACAGATTCTTAACATTGCATTTATCCCGATAAGACTTTAAAATTATCAAAGTTGAAAAAATGGAATGTTTTGATTTTTCAATTTATTGTTAATGCCACTGCATTTTGAACGGTGAGAAAAACATAATATTTGAATATGTTAATTGAACAAAAATATAACTAAAGGACTCAATTGTGTAAAATACACTTTTATGGATTATTATTCTAAATAGCAATCCCAAGCTTTATTGTTGGGTCAAACATATTGCACTTGAGGGAAGTGGGAAGGCATCTTATTAAAGTCCATTGCATTAGCTTTTTCTTAAGTAATATGTTTGTAGACTAAAATTATATCAATCATTTCATATCGCATTGTTGGAAAGAAGACAATGAAGAAAATTGCAAAATTTAAATTCAACAGATTCTTAACATTGGATTTATGCTTATAAGACTTTAAAATTATCAAAGTTGAAAAAAATGCAATGTTTCGATTTTTCAATTTATTGTTAATGCCACTGCATTTTGGCTATGGTTACTTGCTACCTTACCTAATTTTTGGGAGACTTTTCAAATCTCACTCACTAATTCTGCTTCTAGTGGTATTTTATGATTGGAACTTGTAAAAGGTGGTGTGTTGAATAAGGAGATGAGAAGAAAATCTCACGATTCATCATCATCCAAATTAAATAATTTAATTATTAAAAAGAAGGGGAGAAGTCAAGGAAAAAGAAATGGTAAAAAGGGTACAAGTAAAAGTTGAAGTAAGTTAAGATCTAAGTACAAAAATGTCTAGTGTCATTATTATGGAAAAATGGTTTATATTTAGAAAAAGTGCTACAAGTGGAAGAGAGAAAATAAAGATGATAGTGATAAAAATGAGAAGAAAAATGTGAGTAATGGTTGTGTTGCTACTGCATCCACTTCTAGTACTAATGACTTTATTATTGTTTATTATAAGGATGTGATTAATTTGACATCTCATGAAACTGATTAGGTCGTAGATAGTGATGCTTCTCTTCATGTTATTTCAAGAATGAAATTCTTCACAACATATACTCTTGGTGATTTTGGAGTTTTGAAGATGAGTAATAATAGCTTAGTAGAGATCATTGACATTGGTGATATTTGCTTAAAGACTAGCAATGGAGTACAATTGACATTAAGGGATGTTAGACATGTCCTTGATATCTATTCGAATTTAATTTCAATAGGAAAGTTAAATGATGAAGGTTTTTGCAGTATCTTTGGAGATGGCCAATAGAAGCTTACTAGAGGCTCCCTAATTAATTGTGGCACAATGTAGGAAATGCTCTAGTCTATATCTCATACAAGCTGCAATCTTTAAAAATGTTGTCAATGCAGTAAAGAATGATAGTTATATTAAATTATGGCATAACCAGCTTAGTCACATGAGTGAAAAGGGGATAAATTGTTTGGTAAGAAAGAACCAACTTCTAAACATAAAAAGTACAGTTTTAAAGAAGTGTTCTCACTGTTTTGTTGGGAAACAAAATAGAGTTACTTTTAAGAGTCACTCACCTTTAAGGAAATTAGAGTTACTTGAATTGGTGCATTATAATAAGTGTGGTCCTTCGAAAGTATGCTCACTTGGTGGTGCTCTTTATTCTGTGACTTTTATTGATGATCACTATAAGAAACTTTGGGTTTATGCTTTAAAGACTAAAGATCAAGTCTTTGATGTATTTAAATTATTTCATGCTTTGTTGAGAGACAGACTGGTAAGAAGCCGAAATATGTCCACACTGATAATAATGATGAGTACAGTAGTCCATTTGATGAGTATTGCAGAAAGTATGAGATCAAACACTAAAGGATACCCCCTAAGACACCATAGTTGAATGACTTAGCAGAAAGGATGAATAGAATGTTGATTGAAAGGGTTAGAAGTCTTCTCTCAAATGAAAAATTGCCTAAATCCTTTTAAAGTAAAGTCTTGAATACAGTGACACATGTAATTAACTTGTCTCTTAGTGTTCCATTACAAGGTGATGTTCTAAACAAAGTTTGGTTTGGTAAGGAAGTCTCCTATGACCATTTACTAGTTTTTGGCTATAAGGCTTTTGTTCACGTCCTAAAAGATGAAATAGGGAAGTTAAATGTGAAGACTCTACAGTGTATCTTTCTTGATTATGGTGAAGATGACTTCAGGTACCATTTATATGATCTGGTTGAGAAAAGCTTGTAAGAAGTAGAGATGTGTTTGTTGAGGATCAAAATATTGAAGACATTAAGAAGTCAACTCCTTAAATTAATGATAATCTTGTTAATATTGTTCCATTTCCTCAGACACCTCTAAGTGATCTAATTAATGTTCATAGCAATGTTTAAGAACATGATGAAAATGTTCAACAAGATCATAATATACAGGGTATAGGTGATATTGATGCTCTTATAGAAGATCATCCACACACACCCTCACCTCCATTTTAGCCACAGAGGTCCAATAGAATTCCAGTGTCTTCCATTCAGTACTATTTATGTTCTATTACCCCCTCTCCCATCAACATTCTCATGAAACTATAAGGACTATGTCAAGGGTAAACTCTAAAACAGTAACGCATTACATCGTGGTGCAATTTAACCTGCATAAAAATATCTAGAGGTCACATGTGTCATTTCTTACAACTTTTTACCAGTGACACAATTTTTGTAATTAGCATGTAATATTTGGCCAATGACATGAAAAAACTTAAAATTGGAACAAACATTTTCTAGGTTGTTAAAGTGTACTTATTATTCAGCTTGTTAAACTAAAATGAAACATTTTCTGGGTTGCTAAATTAGAATAAAAAATTTTCTGTTAGACCCATTAAAAAAATATTTTATGGTGAATGACCTAACAACTCCAAGTGTAGGGGTAGGTGCTCACAACCGCTAAAGCATTACGTTGTAGTCAATTGGACCCTTCAAAATTAATATTCAAAGCTTTTCGTGTTATTTGGTGGAATACTAAGTTTTAACGTAAGCATACAATTTTAGAAATGTGTCTTATAATTTTTAAATAATCTCATGCAATAACTAGACAACGATGTGATATGTTCGGTTGGTCGACAAGTTGTCTTTTTGTAGAGTTCACTTCTTATATAGGAGGCACATGACAGATAAATTCCAAAGGGCATGTTAGAGTAAAATATTTGGTCAGTTGGTAAACACCACTTAATTATTCATCTCAAGCAATATACCAGACTCTGCAATATACACCACTAAAGCATACATGTTGTCGTTAGTTAATGAACATTTGATTATGGGGACGTAATTGACCACAACATAGTGCTTGAGTGGTCTTGGGAGCATGTCATGCACAGTTAAAGGCATTGCTTGAGTTCAATAATTGAGTGGGGTTCATCACCTGACATAACATTTTACTCAAATGTACAATTTAATGCCCATCTCTCTTATTCTTCCTATTAAAGAAAAGGCAAATAAAGAAAGATAACTAGCTTTGGAACCAACCAAGATGTTATGCTACCTTCCAATTATTGGATGCTCCTTTCAAAATTTTATATGATACATCTCCTAAACTGTATGCCAATATCAAAACTTCATATTCCATCTGATGTTCGAAATGTTAGGTGCATCTCGCATAATATTGTCATTGTCTGAGGTCAATGATTGTAATACCCCTCTTATATCAGAAAGAAATAGAAGGGAGAATGATTTATAAGTTAAATAATAATATAAATAAAGTACTAATTAGATCTTTTTTACGCTATAATGGCCCAAGTTTGTGTGTGAATCTCTTTTTTGTCTCACTAAATGCGATGATGCATAGGTTCATGTGAGGGCTTAAGTTATTACAAATGGTATCAGAACCTTACACTAGTCAGAAGTGGAGAAGTTAGGTGCCAACAGGGTGAGAGCCACTTCTTTCACCTGTTTAGCTTATGGGGGCTACTGGGGGCTATTTCTACAATCTTGCCACTTAGTGATGTGATCCTATGATTTTGTATCTTGTAGTGACGAGGATGTCGTTTATCTAACGAAAGTCGACTGTAATATCCTCTCACATCAAAAAGAAAGAGTTGTGATAGATAAAACATCAATTGGATCCTTTTTTAATTATAGTGGTCCAATTTGGTGTGAAATTTGTTTGTCTATCTCACTACCACGTGATCCTTCTAAAGTATGATTTCCAAATTTTACAAGAAGTTTTAGGGCTATCACACTCCTAGCATACAATTTTGAAAGTTTGGGATACAATTTATAGATCTTGGCGTATTATTTTGCAAAGTGTAAAAATTTGATGGGATGATGTGCAATTTATAATACTAGTCATTAGGTTAATAGTACAATAAAGTAAACTCTTAGATTTCTTAATAAAAACAAATTGTCATCATAAATATTAATATTTCAAATTTTAAAATTAAATAATTTTACATAAATAATATATACTTGATTTTTGCAATAATTCTGACCATTGATTTGATTGGAGAGTTCATTTTAACTTAAGAATAGATTCCTCTCTCATGAGTTTTATTGTAATTATACACTTTTAAATAAAAATTTTTTATATATTAAGAAAATAGTTTACTAGTTATATATATATATAATTTTATAATTTAAATTAGATATATTCATTAATACTTAAATTACATTCAAAATTATTTTTTAATAGTAAAATAATATATAAAATTATTTCTTACTCATTAGGCTATATTATGAATAAATTCTTAATAAGAATATTGTTCAAAAATATTATAATATTATTAATTAAAAATATTATAATGTTTTCTTACTTGATCCGATTAGAGTTTATTATATTAATCATTATGTGCAAATGATGACCTTGCAATTTTATCATAATATCATAATATGATAAACCATTAATAGTAACTATGGTGGTTATATCATATTTGACTAAAATACTCCATTTTGTACACTACAACACTTGTAATATATTATAACAAGCTTATAAGACATAATTTTATAATGGTCTACAATAATATTTTATAAAAACTGTTTTATTTATTTTAAAATAATAATGTGTACACTATTATAAGATAACATGAAATATATAATGTATATTAAAAATTCATCAATGAGTTTTGAGTATTATTATATTATATATCATTAATTATCATTAGTACAATCAAAATTTATTTTGAGAATATATTCTCTATATAATATTAGTTGTAAACTTTTATATTAATTTACTATCGTGAAATCAATTAGTATTTTATAAATACTCTTCATTTTTTAATCGTCTCCTTAATAACCAAATACTTTAATTTTTATTAAATTTGGTACCCTTTAAGTATTTGTGATTTTTAGAGAAAAATACTATTATAAAATTACTACATAAATTTTTAGCAATTTAATAATAATATCGACAACTTCGAGCCTTAAAAAAAATATCATAATTATAATGTATAAATTATAACTTTAAATCATATCATAAATTTTCCTTTTATAATAGATAAAATAATAATAAACAGTTTTCCATCATTTCACAAAATTACTCATTCTCTTTTCACTTTGAGATATTTTTTAATATTATCTCTTGTAGTTTATTTATATTAATTAGTTGTGAGTTAGTTCTTTCAAAAAGTATTTTTTTATCCAAATATTCTTTAATATCTAGAACAACATTTGGTGATATAATGAACAAAAAACTATTATGGATAAAGAAATATTAACTCTAATTTCTTTTATATCCATATTTTGACATTCATTACTCCCACTAATTTCACTATTTTCAATGAATTACATTATCAGTTTTTAAAATTTTTGAATTATAGTTATACACTTTAGATTTCTCTAGATAACTAATAAAGTAACTATTAATTTTTTGAGAGTTTAATTCTTTACAGGAGGATTCTTGCTTTTGCTAAATAACTCCAAATATTTAAGTGCCTTAAATTAGGCTTTTTTCACATTTGCAGCTCAATAAGAGTACTTTGAATTTCCTTATTAGGAATTCTATTTCACAAATAGTTTATGGTTTGAATGGCATACATCCACAAAAACTTGAGTTGAGAGGATTTACTTATTATAATCCTGACTATATTTGTTAAAGTATAATTGTACTTTTCTATCACACTTTTTGTTAAAGTGTGTTTCACATAGTTTATCATATATATATATATTATAACTTTTAAGGAATTTCACAAATAAATTTGGACATTGCTCTAAATTATTATATTTTCTATAATATTTACCATCAATATAAGATCTTACAATTTTCACTTTTTATCTAATTACTTATAATTTCCTTTATATATACCTCAAGAGTATCTAATGATTGATATTTTCATAAAGCCTATATATATAACTATAATATAAAAAATTATCTATAAAGATAATGAAATACAATTTTTTATTAAGGACTGTAGTGTCAAAAGGTTCATAAATATTGGTGTATATAATTTCAAGAAACTAGGCATTTCAATATTATTATAAGATCTTATAATTTTCACCTTTTGTCTAATTATTTATAATCTCCTTTGTATATACCCTAGCGATATCCAATGATTGATATTTTTATGAAGTAAATAGACATAACTATAATGTGAAAAATTATCTATAAAGGTGACGAAATTCAATTTTTTATTAAGCATTGGAGTGTCGAAAGGTCTATAAATATTGGTATGTATAATTTCAAAAAGGTAGGTACTTCTTGTGGCTTCTTTAATGCTCTATTTCATTTGTTTTACACTTAATGCAATCCATAAATATTCTAAGATAAGTAAAATGTACATTCAAAAATCTCATTATTGATCAATCTCATTAATATTTATTTGGATATATGACCTAAACATTTATGTCACAAGTAAATAAAATTTTCATTTATCATATTACAGTTAATTTTAATATTATGATGTATGGTAAGTAAGAACTTTTTTAAATTTTATTATATTTCAATTGACATGAAACATTAATAAAAATGGATTAAAACAATCAAATTATAATGGATCTTTATATCGTTATGGATGTATAAATAGTAACACTAGATTAAACTACTAAATATTATGAGGAATTTTAATTAAATTTGATTTAATATATACCAAAGTATTGAATTTTTTCTTTTCTTTTTTAAACTAAACCTTACATTTCAGATAATTTTTCTAATAGCGTCTAGCATTCTTTACAGAAGTGAAACTGTCACCCTTTTGTTTCCTCTTTTTAGCCTGAGTATAAATAGGCTCTTTCTTTTCTTAAATTAGTTGACTTTCACTTTCATTCCTTTTCCTTTATTTTTTGTCTATAATATTAATGAAGTTACTCATTAATTTTTCTATTTCATTTCCTCTTAAACGAGTATATTAATCAATTCATTAACTTTCCACTTTTCCTTTATAATATTGTAATGAATTTAAAATGGCTCATACTTAAAAGGTAGTGAGTTCAAAATGAAGTATACTAAAAAAGAATTATCTACTATTAATCATGAAGTTTCAAAACTTACAATAAAATTAGTCATTTTAATAACCTGTTTTTACATAGTTGGCAACTCAATAAACTTTAAGGTGATAAATTCTGTTATAAAAGTACCAATAAATGATTTGTTTTCAAAATAAAATTGTCATTCCATAAACTATAAATATTCTTTTGTATCTTTTATTTGTAAAATAATTTTATTAATGTTATTGGCAATAATTACTCTTATAAATATATAGCTTAGCTTATTGTTTTACTTTTATATTTATTATGTTAATTCTCTTCTTCATTGCCTAAATCTATAATAATAGTAGACTTACTCATTAATAATACAAGTCAAGATTCATAATACCTAAGTGAAAAATTGACTTGTTTATATCATTTTGAGAAATTTAATTTGATGAACAAAACAAATGAAACATGCAAATGTATCAAACTAGTTATATGACTATAAATATTCATAATTAATTATAAGTTATATAAAATAATTAGAGTATATTGTAATTGTAGTTCTTCTTTACAAAATCCTACAATACATTATTATAAATAATACCATTAACTTTAATAGGTAATTAAATAGTTTTCAATGAAATATACTTGATATCTTTGGATAAAAAAATATATTTAACTAAAAATATTAATAAATCTCAATTATATTATTAATAATAGAATAATAATTTACTTTTGAGTAAATCCTGAAATTTCAATAATTAATAATATTAATTTATCAAATCATTTTTCATTATAGGTATTTATTAAAATTATAGATAAATAACTTATTTATATATGTTGTTAAATATACAAATTTGCTCAACTTAGTTTTATCTTTTTATTTGGTATTCTCTTTATTCCATAATTATTTGTTTTTTTGTTTTCCGAAGCATACAATTCATTCAATAAAGAAGTTGCATGTCTCCATATGCCCACTATGAATACCAAGTCATGTTGTCGTGTGGTTTGTCTTTTTTTGTGCAAGTTTAGATTTTTTTTCCATTTTAATGAAAAATTGAGTTTGGCACATTACATTTATAATCTCTTCTTCTTCTTCTTCTTCTTTTCTCTCTTCTTTTAAAACTCATGATAATGGGCAAAGCTATAATGGGCAAACCAAAAAATTCTACACCCATGCCTACTAAATTGTGACCATTAGATTTGAAATATTTTGTATTTACCATCAAATTAAAAGTTTGTATAAAACTTGTTACATGTTAGACTTGTGATTATGATAAATCCAAGTTTAAGAGTGAGTTATAGATATATAATAAAAAGTGTAAAAATAATAAATTAGCGTTATGTTTTTCATAAAAATCAAATAAGCTAATTTTCTTTTAATTTAAATTTTAAACAATTAAATAAAATTGAAATTGATTTGGTTATTTATTATAATTAGTATTTTAGTTAATTTAAGATTTTAAACTTATATTAAAGGAATTGAATGAAATTAAAACAAAATGATTGATTAAAAATAAAGTATGTCATTTTTGTATGTTGATTATAATTAAATTCATAAGTAAAATACTAATCAATAGTATTACTATACTACAAGCATTAATCTTAAAAAGAAAAAAATTGCTTTGGTTAAAAAATTTAATATATAAATTGAATAATTTGGATAAAAGAAAGAAAAAGAATAAAAATGTAAATTAAGTATACTTAACTTTATAGTGTAAAAAAGAAAATTAGATATATTTTGAAATTTTAATTTTATTAAAATACTAAAAATGACTACAAAATAATTACTAAGGCCATTTTGTGTATAAAATGTTTTTTTAAGGCCATTTTGTGTCCAAGATATTATGTCAACAAGTAGTAGAGATTATCTACTGAAGAGGTAGAGAATCTAAGTTTAACCTTTTCTTTTTCCTTTTCGAAATTTAATTTCACACAATTTCACACTTCTAGATAGAGTAAATCAAATTTTGACTTCCCCATCTTGGAATTTAATACTTCTTCCACTTGTTTATTAACCTGTTTAACAAGTTCAACTGCTTTTTCCAATATCCATTTTTCAAGTAATTTAACCCGATCCCAAGCAATTGTTTTAGGAATCATAATATTAGATTTCCCCTTTATTAGTATATTTTGCTAAAATATCTTTAATTCCTAGAACGGTAGAGTTAATAATGTTATAAAATATCCTGTAAAGAAGGATTAAATTTTTAGAAGTAGGTATCATATCAAATCCCTCAATTTTAATGTCTAAACATAAAGCATGCATAGGAAAATAAAAGAACTAAATATGCCTATCACTAAGAGCAGATTCAATTACTCTTAATAATGAGTTATGAAATCAGTTATGTCTTTTATTTCTAACATATATAATTATTGAGTTATTTAAACTCAATCTAATAGTAGGTTTTAATACTACTTACACCATCCCAATATGGATAAATTTACATTTTTACTAATGCGAGTCAATAATATTCTAAGATAGCAAAAAAAAAATCATTGTAACCTTGAGTAAAGGGTAAAGGTTCTTTAACAATTTTAATAACATAATTGACTTTAGAAACGAAACTTCCATATTTATAAACTGAGGAAGACAATGAAGAAGGAAGAGTCTAATTCTGTAAATAATTATTATTTAAATTTTTACCAATTACTATTTCTTTATTTTTATTCCTAGAAAAACCATCACTTTTAACCAATCGATCAGATCTTAACCTATTTAGAAGAACAATATTCCTCTAAGGTAGTACAACTTGGGGTTTCAATAATGAGACACTAACAAGTTTAAACTTTCAACTATTTAGAAGAACAATATTCCTCTAAGTTTAAGACTCTAATACTATTCCTATCTTGGTAACATAAGATCATACTCACAGAGATATATAACATAGGTTTTAAACCAATTTGGAAATCTTTTTGGGTCATTTGGAAGTTGTATTTAAATGAACCAACTAAATTTTGTTTGCCTATTTTCATATAATGAAGCTTTTTCTTGTACTTCAATATAATCAAAGTAATTATAGATTTTAACATTCCATCATTCTTTTAGTTCTTAGTAGCCAAAGAGATCCACCTACCAATTCTCTGGATAAAGAATTTTCTTTATCTTGAATTTGGCATAGGCCCAATCTCTAAAGCCATAACCAAATCCTTTTCCAAATCCTCTCTCTATGGGTTCAATCACCATCAAGCCTATTTCATGAAGTATATCTGCTGATAATACAAATAATCCTTTATATTATTATAAGGATACATATCATCTTTAAGATAAAATTATGTGACCTCATTATGATCAAATTGAGTATAATTATTTTCAACAACACATAAAAAATATGTGCTTAGGGATTAAAAGATATGTAATAGATTTATCCAAAGCTTGCTCATAACTATCATCACAAAGTTTATTAACTTCCTTTTCTTTTGCACCTTTAGCTAGTGAATTAATTGACTTTGTTGGAAACTAGGGCCTTTATATAAGAGGCCTTTTACTCATCTTTTAGTTTCCTACAAAAATTCATGAGCTAAGAAATTTGGCAAAGTGTTAGAATTTCTTTTAATAAACTTAATATCAATATCAAATACAAAAAATATTCCTTGCCATTTAGCAAAAATTTGTTTCGAGGCAATATTTTTAATATCTTTAGTAGGGACATCTTTTACTAACTTACAATCAATTCTTAAAATGAATTCCTGATTTAACAGATTACTTTCAAATTTTTGAATACATTGCATAATAGTAAGATTTCTTTTTTAATAGTAGTAAAGTAATTGACTCTAACTCTTTTCCATACTCCTGAAGTGAAGCAAACGAGTTGTTCTTTTGAGTTAATCCTTTATTTGAGGATTCCTTCATAACTCTTATCTGATACATCAATTTTAACTATTTTAAAGGCATTAGGATGAGTAAGAGTTGAGCATGACAATTATTTTGTCTTCAATTTTATCTTTTTAACTACCTTAGTATACTCATTCGTCCATTTAGGAGGATTTTTCTTTAATTTTTCAAATAAAGGCTTAGTGTCATAAACTAATTCTTTATAAAATTTTGAAATATAATTCAAACATCCTAAAAACCTTTGCAATTGTTGTTTTTTCTCTAATTTTATTAGGAATTTAGAGGCAAACTCGAAGTGACCAAGGAATTTGACCCTAGTTGGAATAATTTCATCTTTTTAATTGATATGACTAATCTAGCTTTTTCAATAACCTTTAAAAATAGGATTAAATGTTTAAATGTTGTTCTATTGTGTTAGAAATACTAACACATCATAAATATAGACAATAGTAAATACTGTATAAGTATCAATATTTCATTTATAATCTTTTGAAATTTAGAAAGTGCTTTTTAACCCAAAAGGGCATTACAGTTCCATTTATAGTGCCTGAATGCTACTATAAATATTGTTTTATATTTATCTTTTTTCATGAATCTAGATTTGCAAATAACCAAATTTCATATCAAATTTTTAAAAATACTTGGATTTCTTAAAACCTATTAAGAAAAATATTTTTTATTAGGTATAGGATACCTAATCCATCTTAAGGTCTTATTTAAAAACTTCATAGTTAATATTTTTCAACATAAAATGTTAGGCAACTTTATGGTTGTTACTTTTTCTAATAAGCCCTTTCTTTAAAAGATCATTTATTTCCTTTTTACAAATCTCTAAATGCTTTGACCCCATATCTATGAGTTAGGACTTAGTAAGAATTTGACTTTCATTAAAAGTCACATCGTATGGTAATTCTACCATATGCTTTTTCCTCTTTCAAAAAGCTATAGGAATCTCTGTGCCAGACTATTCTTTCTAACTTTCTTTGTATATCAGGAAGATAAGGAAGATCTTTGTCCTTTTCTAATACTGATTCTAATATTGATACCTTTTTTTTTTAATCCTTTTATCTCAGTTTTTAATTGTTAATTTTAACTTTAAGCTCTCTAATAGAAAGTTCTATTATTGCTTTTCTAATTTTTAAACTAAAATGGTCATTTCTAATTCTCTAAATAACAATTTTAAACTATAATCTTCTTCTGATTCTTTGACCTTAATCTCATTTTGAGACAAA
>JAIRCJ010000629.1:0-18149 GCA_020883675.1 Bruguiera gymnorhiza | reverse complement strand
AAAAGGAAATGAATCTGAGAAGATTGCTCAAGAGTCAACCTTCAATGGCTTTAGGTTTAGGAAGGGATGGCTCCGTGGAGCAGTCTGATGACGCTGAAGATTACAGTAATTCTGAGGACTTGAGAAAAATTTCAGTGGCATCTCCATTGCTACTGAAACTCAAGCATAAGAATTGGTTCGTATTCATCATCTAAACTGTTGAGGAACAGTCGAAAAGAGGACTCCTCCTATTCGCCACAGCACCTGCGTTATCAACTAGTTCTTACAATAGATATCGTAATCAGGATCAGCACCGTTCGGTCTTGGGATGCTTTTGCATCCTCCGCGAAATGATGGGGATTGACGAGGTTGATGACCATATAGATTTTCCTGGTCGTCAGGGATGTGGGATTCCTTGCTATTGGTCTAAAAGGACACCAAGACATAGGGGTACTTGTGGAGGTTGCTACTTCTCCTTCTCTTTCGGACAATATTCGGAGGAAAGGAAGTAGAATATTATGTGGTAGTCAGTCAATGTATAATCGGCAGAAGCGTTCATCATCTGTCTCTAACGAGCAAAGAATTGCTTCCAAGGAGTGCTAAAGGTGTTCTTCCCCTGCTTTACACATAGTGGGTGATGTTAGAGGTGTGTCACAGTAGGAACTTGGCATAGTGATGATGAGCTCTCTACCCAACTTTGGGGAGCTTGACTTGGAGGCCTTGAGTAGATTGGATGGAAGGAGGTGGTCCAATTGCAGGAATCAAGACAGATTGGAGATTGTGGCTCTAAATGGAGATGGTGAAGATGAAGCCGTGCTTGAAAATAATCGAAGCTTGAGCCAGAAATACAAGCCAGTCCACTTTGATGAATTGATTGGGCAAAACATTGTGGTTCAATCACTTACCAATGCTATTATTAGAGGAAGGATTGCTCCTGTTTATCTTTTTCAAGGTCCCCGTGGGACCGGTAAAACATCAACTGCCAGGATTTTTGCATCTGCCTTAAATTGCATATCTACTGAACAAACAAAACCATGTGGGTACTGCAGCAATTGCACTGATTTCATTTCTGGCAAAAGCAGAGATCTATGGGAAGTTGATGGCACCAATAAGAAGGGCATTGATAAGGTTAGGTACCTATTGAGAAAGACTTCACTGGACCCTCCATCAGGCTCTTTACAATACAAGGTTTTGTCATTGATGAGTGCCACTTGTTACCATCTAAAATGTGGTTGGCATTTCTCGAATTTCTTGAAGAACCACCACAGGAAGTTGTGTTCATATTCATAACAACTGATCCTGACAACGTGCCACGTACTGTACAATCACGGTGTCAGAGATACCACTTTAACAAATTAGAGATGCAGATATTGTAATGAGGTTGAGGAGACTTTCTGCTGAAGAGAATCTGGATGTTGAGCTGGATGCCTTGGATTTGATTGCTTTGAATGCAGATGGTTCCCTTCGGGATGCAGAAACTATGTTGGACCAATTGAGTTTGCTCGGGAAGAGGATAACCACATCTCTTGTAAATGAACTTGTGAGTTCGGTGTATCAATGCTCCCTTCATGTTCAACATTAGCTAGTTTAAGCTACTTATTGTTTGCACTTGGCCTGGATAAAGTGATTCTGTTGTCCCTTTTTTCTTTCTTTTGATATATACATTAACAATTTGGTTTATATTTGAACTTTCCTCTTTCTTCAGGTCGGGGTCGTTTCGGAAGAGAAGCTACTGGAACTTCTGGTGTTAGCAATGTCTTCAGACACTGCAGAAACAGTAAAAAGGGCAAGGGATTTGATGGACTGCGGAGTTGATCCAATGGTTTTGATGTCTCAACTGGCCAGTCTCATTATGGACATTATTGCGGGAACTAACAATGTTATTGGTGCAAAATATGGCAATTACATCTTTGACAGTAGAAGTTGTGAGTACTATTCCCTTATTCTTTATGCATCTTCTAAGAAGTTTCTGTTAACGTAGAACTCATCCTTCAGCTGGTGAGATTTATGCACATACTTGGAAAAGCATTGGTTGAATTTGGTTTCATCAATTTGTTTTGGGCCAGTTAGAATTCTTCCAAATTTACCCACAACCCATACAGATTGGCCCAGATAATATTTGCCTTTTAACCAACCAAAAGAAGTGGCAAGCTTGTAAAAGAACCACATGTACATACAGCCATGGAAGCAAAATGATTGCAAAGCATACAGTTGAGATAGGACTGTTGCTAAATAACAAGGCTAGGACAGCTTCACTACATCTACCTGGTTCTATCCAGGGTTAATGCACATCAGAGAAGATTTTCCTTTAAAGTTTGTTCAGTATCTTCTCTTTCCCCAGGAGTTGCTGTTGAAATTTGATGATATGCTTTGAAACTATCACAAGGCAGATCTCATGGCCATAGTGAGATAAAGCCCATCAGGGAATGTTCTTTTTTAATCTGTATGCTAACTTCTGTTTGGCCAGAAGCCTGTTGTTGTTATCAGAAAATATGATTTGAACCAAACTATCACAAATTAGGGGCTTGTTACCCATATTGTTGTCAATTATAATTGGTGATCTTGAAGTTGTCGCTCTATAAAGCTATACCTTAGGTGTTTCAAGGAAATCTGACCCACTCTACTTACATCTAATCCCCAACAGCCACCTTTGGTAGAAACTTAACCATCTTTTATGAGCTTCCAGTCAACTCCATCTTTTATGTGGAAAAATTTCACCACAGATTGCAGCTTGACTTGATTCTTTACTGTCATGGCAACTGGAGGCCAATGACAGGATTTGGTTGCAGTGTGAACAAAAAATGCCTTTAATTCTTTTTTTTTTTTTTTTCACGTTAGAAGCTTCCAAATGTATTTCAGGAAAGATATTTGCACTTGGAGAAGAATCAATTTAAACTTGTTGGGACATTGCATGCAACCTGACTATGATTTCAGTTATTTAATGTGTCATTTTTGAGATGGATTGGTGCATCTAGTTCCTAAGCTTGTAGATTCATTTCTATAGTTGATGCAAAAAGTTTTTTCCTCATACAAGAACTAGGTAAGTGCATTGATGTACAAAAAGACACATGAACTTGTACATTCACATTTTGGGTATTCAATTTTCCTCAATGTTGTTAATCATTCTACTGAGGCCTTGGAATCTTATTAGTAAGTGAAGCTGAGCTGGAGAGATTAAAGCATGCTTTGAAGCTTCTATCGGAGGCTGAGAAACAGCTAAGGGTTTCAAGTGATCGCTCAACATGGTTCACGGCAACTCTACTGCAGCTTGGCTCTGTACCTTCACCAGATTGCACTCAGACAAGCAGCAGCAGGAGACAGAGCTCCAGGACAACCGAGGAAGATCCATCAAGTACTGCAAGAGATGCTACTCTTTATAAGCAGAATTCACCTGCTTCCTTTTGCAAAGCAATAAATGGAAAATCCATCCATGAAGGGGAATTTGGTATTATACCCAATCCCAGGTTCCCTCAAAATAAACTAATGCATAGCTGTACCATATCTACTTCACAGGATGATGAAATGGTTAAGACTGTGGGATTTAGTGGCATAAAGTCAGAGTTGGGTACCGTCTGGGAAATGTGCATTGGAAAGTGTCACTCAAAGACACTGAGGCAGTTGCTACGTGCTCATGGAAAGCTTTTGTCTGTGTCCGAAGTTGAAGGTAAGTGCAAATTATTCCTTCATTGTCCAGCTGAATTCTGTAAGCCAAACTGCAACCCATTTGCAGAATTTATTGTTTCCCTATGCTTTTAGTCCATATTGATCAAATATCAGATTAACCTTAAAACTATTTGCAAGGACCAGCTGTAGTCTCTCTTGGTAGCCACTCTGCAGCTATTTCCTTTTACACCATATTGAATTGGTTTGCTGATGAAAATCTGCCAGACTAATTGTCTGATAAGTGACTCATTCTCAGTTCAAGACCAAAGCATACTTTAGTTACTCACGGGATGATAGTTTCCTCTCTGGATTATGTCGGTAGTTTCTATCAACAATAATGGGATCTTGTGATTGCTCTTGGCTAATGGTTGCTGTGGCTGCCACATTATATCAATTCAATTTTTTATTTTTCTGCGTCCCAGTTAGTCAATAGATTGCACCACCAAATTATTCTCCTTACATGCTTCGGAAACTAAAAATGTTAATTCTGTGGCAAGGGACCATAGAAAGCTTAAACACATGTAGCTAAGTTATTCATTTGTCATTGGCTTGCTTCAACCAAGGACTACTCAATTCTTCAAGATGGCTTGTTTCCATCCATTATTTTTTGCTGTTTCATTGTCTCTCGAAGCCTGCAATCCATCAATACAGTGTCTCATAGCTTTGGGCCTTTATTGTCTTAAGCACCTCAGAAAAATATGGAAGAGAAGATTTAGTACATAAAAGCTTAATGGACCTGAGTTTCTATAAAGATATTACTTGACAACATTTGCTTTTATGGTCACAGTGACTGTTATGTACATACATTGTAGAAGAAATTTGAGAGTATTTATCTGTGGTTTGTGCACTACACCAAAAATTCCTTTATTGGTTACTTCCTTGGACATGCTGGCTTGCAGTTGACTTATTTGATAATTTTAATTACTATTTGTATGCTAAAGCACCCATTAAAACTGGAGAAAGTGATTGTTTTCCAAAAAATTGCTCTTATTTGGTGGTTGATTAGGTTGGTTTCAACAACAGGGAAAGGTACTAATGGTTGAGCTGCAAAAAATTCTCTCTTTCTGTGTTTGTGTATGACATATCTGTGATTTGGGACACATTCACATGAGTTTGTCTTGTGTCCTCTCTCTCTCTCTCTCTCATCCTACCCTGGACATATGTTGATTCTGCTTCAGGTGTTTTGGTTGTTTATGTCGCATTTGGAGAAGAACATATTAAAGCAAGGGCAGAAAGGTTTTTGAGCAGTATAACAAATTCGATGGAGATAGTCCTCAGGCGCAATGTAGAAGTTAGAATTATCCATGTTTCAGATGGTGAGACTGCTATGAATTCTTTCCATAAAATCAGGTTGCAAGAAGGTGAGGGAACAACGGAATCAACATTGGCAGTTAAACAAGAAAGAAGGGCAAAATGCTCCAAAGAAGCAGATGCTTATTCTGATTTGGCATCACAACAGGGGTCCCTAAAATTATCTGGACGAAGCTTTAATGATGTGAAAGGCAATCTGAAAGAAGTGGGGGATCATTCCAAGTATTCAGTGTTTTTGGATGCCACCTATCAATCTAGTGCTTCACTGCCAGCACCCAGTGAAGCCAACATCGATGATGGTGATCTGAAAGAGAGGAGGCAGGAAATACCCATGCAAAGAATAGAATCCATTATCCGTGAGCAGAGGTTAGAAACTGCCTGGTTGCAGGCTGCAGAGAAAGGCAACCCTGGGTCATTTGGTCATTTGAAACCTGAGAAGAATCAGGTCCTGCCTCGAGAAGACACTTATCATCAAAACCAGGTTTCTATGAATCCCGCAGAGCCATCTTCACCGCACCAAGAAGATGAACTAAATCATGAAATGAAAATTTTAAAGATGCAAGATCAAAAGGTGCTCCCTAAGGACCACATCAGTAAAAATGCTAATCACTATCCAATAGCCCCAAGCTTTTTGCATGATGGCAGCGTCTCGGGCAAAGCAAACAAAGAAAGCCTGTGAGTCTTTCACCGATTTCTTTTCCCATTGTGATTTGTGATAGAGTTGACCATGATTAGGGGACCTTGTCATTTCAACTAGTTGGAAAGCTTAAATTTTTCTGGAGTCTAGTTGGTTGATTGGGTGTCGTACATTAGGAAAGCTTCTCTTCATGATCTATAATAGAGATGTCGAGTCTAAATTCCAGACAAACTATGCTAGTGTGAATGTTTCACCGGTGAAGTCCTGAACAACTGCCGACTTTAACTTTAAAATGATTCGTGGCTAAATTTTTGTCTAGATAAAAGTTGACGGAGTGAGAAAATGAGCGCGCTCTATGTTGCATTTGGATCAATGACTCTAGCTCTTAAAACTTAACACTCGCTTTTCCATTAGGGGATATGAATCAAGTTCAGCAAGTGGAGGATGCAGTGGGCTTTTATGCTGGAATACCAATAAACCTCCCAAGGGAAAGGTTAGGCTGTTTTTCAACTGTCTTTTATTTTTACAACGGGTAGTTCCCTTTTTATTGAGAGAAATATGCCTTGCCTCTGTGCCTACTCAGACCAGAGGAAAAGGAAACCCTGCTCGAATTCAGCAAAAGGGTCGAGGTCGACGGTTCTCACTGTTGAGCGAGCGTGGGAAGCATAGGAAAGCCGAGGGCAGAACTAGAAGATGAAGGGGAACCCTTGCCTCAGTTCGAGAGTTTTAGCTAGGTAAGGTGTTTGTTACTTTCAAAGATTTTTCCTGCTATTTATTTTTCTGGCCGAAGTCATTCTTAAGGATACCATCACAAAAGAAGTTTCTTTTCCTTATGGTAGAGGCTTTGAGATTATTGGACTATGGCATTTTCTTACAGCCAGCCTTCCCATTGTTTAAGGAGATGAAATAAAAAAAACAAAAAACAAAACAACGGTAGAGGAAGATGAGACAGCGTCTCTTTCTATTATTAATCTGCTACTTTCCTGGACATCACCACTTGTCTCTTTCCCTCCCGTTGACCTTTTCAACGGCAGATTTTCAAGTTAAACACACAAGATTCTTGAGTTTTGTCCAGCCTTTTTACTTCTATTTCACTTCTGTTTTGGTCATTAACGTTAGCATTTACAACTTATGGTCTAGTCCTCTCGTCCACTTTTTGGCCAATTTTTCGTTATATTTTATAAACTCAAACAAGTTTAGTGAGATAAAATGGCCTTTAATTCATCAATTACGATGAAAATTAACAGTCCATAATTACACCCTGATATATTGCCCGTATGGTTTGAAATCTACTTCACTCTCTATCTTGTATATTATTATGGTAGGAGTGTTCATCAAATCTTAGAATTCGCCTAATCTGATCAATTCTATCAAAATTAAGTGGAAATTGCTAAAATTATTGAGAATAATTCGGATACAATTTATAATTTAGGTAAACTATATTCTGACCGTTCAATTATGATTTTAGAAATTTAAAGACTGTCAAAATCAAACCCCCAACTGCCTTCTGAAGTACATTTCACAGAGGCATGGAAGACAAAAAAAAAAAAAATGCCAACCGTTCCTTCTAAGCTGCAACTAATATGCCTAAATGTAAACAGATTGTTCAAGTATTTTTATTCTTCATGTTTTCAATTGTTTATTCTTTATTAAAGATTTTTACCTTATCATTTTTAATACTTGAAAAGTTAATCTTTGGATACTAACAATTTCAGTTATCAAACAAATCCACGAGATAAAAGGATGAGAATAATAATTTTAGTTTCAATGAGTATAATTTAAACTGTCAGATTGATTAAATTAACTCGCAATGGTTAATAATAATTTGATTAGTGTTATTTTTATGTTACTTTTAAGTTATTTTTATTTTCCCATCAAATATTCGTTATAAAATGTGTATTCACAAAACTATAGTTTATCTTGAAATTAGTATCTGACTACAACAGTAACACTCTTATTAGTGTTATAATATATCTTGTATTTTGAATTTCTGGTTCTAAACTTTTTTTAAACTACAAATGCTTAATTCATATTTTAGTCGAAAAAATTGTAGTAAAAAAAAAAACAAATAAAATTTTATGTTTTTATATCTATGAATATATATAACCCTTTTGTATGCATTTTTACTATTACTCAATAAAATTTCTGACTCTTCTATTGGACACTGGACATATTGTTGGTGCTTTAGGGCATCTTTATACTCACTCACCAGCACAAAGAAAATTATATTTTACATCTTAAATTTGTGGTGTAATTACACTTCACATATATATAGTTTTTAAAAGTTACAAAAGAACCACAATTAGCCGACATCAATCAAACGAAAATCGTTAAATATCCCTACTATCCTCGTCTGTAATGTTAAGGGTCGGAAGTGAGCAAACCACCATTAACCTTAGACGTCTCTTTAAACAACTAGTCGAGTTATTCCTAGAAAATGTTTTTGTGTTGCTGCATTTCAGAAGCCTAAATGTAATTCCCACAGCCACAGCCACAGCCACAACCACCGTAAAGGACATTTTCCCAGTGGAGGCGGAGGGATTTCGTGACGGGAGAAAAGGCAGCAGCAACAGAGTATAAATAGTTTAGGAGATTTTTTACAGTATAAGAAATTTCTCTTCCTTTCCTACTTAATTAAATCGATAGGATAGGAGATGATTGAATAATAAAAATAATAATATAAATAAATTACATAAAAAAATATATTAATTTTATGTAAAAAATTCTTTTAAATAAAAAAATTATGAATATACTGAATTGAAAGTTAATTTATTATAATTAAATGAATATAATAAAAATATATAATTTTAATTATATTAAATAAATTAAATAAAATTTAATTTATACTATACTAATAAATTAAATTGAGTAAAATAAATCAAAATATACGAAAACTACAACTCAACATTTCGGTGGTGGTTTTACTTGTTTTGCAGCGGTGTTGGTGGGTGGGTGGCAAGAAGAGAAAGATAGGTACGGCTTAGGGAAGGGAAAGTGTCGGCGACATGAGAATGGGAGATGAGTGAGGACAGCGACGGAGCCATGGCCGACGTCGAGGCGGACGTTCCCCTCCTTCTTTTGTTTCTTGCCGAATGAGTATCACTTCTGAATCATAAAACATTCAAATGCAATGCCGTTTATTTCGTCGCCATTTTCGGGGTTTGCCTCGTTCGTTTTCATCAGTAGGTCAGGTTTCACTGGCCGGCTCTTTTGCGATAGCTTTGGATGGCAGCCATGTGGTGTGCATTGTGATGTTTTATCCGTACAGAGTTGAAGAAAAACGAAAATAGCATTAGAAATGCTTAAATATCAGAACTCTTCTTTCATTATTCATTCATTTCATCTTCCATGTTTTTTTTTTTGTTGATTTAGTTTTATATTTTTATTTTGGTCAATTTAATACAAAATTAAAACAAGATGTCAACCAAGAAGAAGGGGAGTGGCCTGATAAGAAAAGACAATTTTGTGTATAGTTTACATATAAAGGTATTTTAGTCGCTTATAACTATATTTTTATAATTTAAAATAATTTTTATTAACATATAATTAATAGAAAGTGTTTTTTAATTACACTCACAAGTGTTAATATAATTTTTGTAATATTTAAAAATACTATGTGTGAAATATGGTTATACCCTAAATTTGAGTGTAAAATATAATTTTTTTAACATATAAATTTTTTTTTATTTCAAAAATTTTATTTTTAAATTTTATTGATAATATCATATACATAAATAATATTAAAAATAAAGAACTTATTAATTAATAAAATTATAAATATAAAATATTCAATATGTACAAAACTAACAACTAACTCATTGACTACAAATACTAACAAGTATATAATATTGAAATATGTATGTTTATAGGTGTATTGTATATATCATGAATTATATAAAAATAATTAAATAATAAATAATAGATCCCTCTTTCTTAAATATTTATGAGAAAATCTATTATTATTTTTAATGAGTAGTAATTCAGAAAATTTTTAACAAATGTGAATGATAATTTATATTATAATTTATTCGATGAATTAATGATTCAAATAATATTTGAGAATGAAAATAATTAGAAAAAATAGAATATTCATTAATTTTATAATATGTGTTTGATTAAACTATTATTATAAGGAAAAAATTGAATTATATTGACAAACTTTGCACTAGAAAGTTAGTAAAATCATTGAAAATTTTTAATTGTAATTTTTATATTCATCTTTGTTTCCTTTCCTTTCTAATCCATAATTTTGATTTAATAATTTATTTTTTTATAGGATTGTAAAGACTATAAAAACAAGAAAAGAAAAGGAGGAGAATATAAGAAATCGGAAAAGGTAAAGCAAATAGGAAAGTAAGTTTTTCTTCTTCAATGATATGTCCTCCACTGAAAATTTTTAATTGTGATTCTTATACTTCGTTTCTTATCTGATTCACAATTTTTATTTAAGAATTGTAAAGACTATTAAAAAAGAGAGAGAGAGAGAGAGAGAGAGAGAGAGAGAGAGAGAGAGAGAGATGAAGGCAAGAAATTTGAAAAGTTGAAGTAAATGGGATGATTTTCTTCTATTTGCTTAAATTCAAAAAACATGTGAAAAAGAATGATATAAGTTAATAATAATTTTGATGAAGGAGTCATAAAACTTTCTGATTCTGCATTAGACAAATTAATTGGTAGACAATCTTTCTATTTTATTTTGCAATGATGCTCTCTTTTCTCTTGGGTCAAAAAATTTTGAATTATTAACGCTAGCTGAAAACAGAGTGATATATCTATTAATTGTTGTTTGCTAATGAAGTTTAGCACTTTGTACTCTTTTGTGAAAGTATGTAAATATGTTGTTTTGATATTATTACTAACAATTTATAAAATTCTTTTCTGTCTTGAAAAGAATGCCATTTTATTATGATTTTTTTTCCTATTGCAAATTTAAAACTGTAAAGTATATAATCATTCATAAAGTATATAAATGCCACAAACATCATCGTTCGTTATTATTTTTTTTATTTTTTATTTTTTATTTTTTGGGATAATTCATTTCCATGACACTCCATGTCAAAAAACTATAAATATTTCCGGTTCACCCACGAGGAGTAAAAAGCTTTTGCAACGCCAGAAAAGCAAGTTATAGTTATATAGACAAGAAGTTTTTTTTTTTTTTTCCCTTTCCTATTTTTGGTTATGTCTTCTAATGAATATGATTGCAAGATTTCTCATTTTTCCACCTTTTCAAGCTCAGGACTATTGTTGTCAAGGCTAGATTACATTAAACAAACTAATAAGAGAACCTTTGCAGTCTGTCAACTTATAAATTCTTAAGTTGTATTATGAAACTAATCTTTCATAGTCCACAAAAATATGTAGAATTTCAATTTTTTAATGTAATTGTGTTGGTGCAAGAGTCATAAATTTGAACATATTTTACATTCAATTGACATTAAAATTTTTAAATATTAAATTTACATAGTTAAACAACCTAAATATTTCACTATATATATGTCTATTTAAAATTTTTCACAATATATGTTAAAAAGTTGTTAAAGAATGAACAAGAAATAGAGACTATTTTGCTTATAAAAGTTTTTTTTTTTTTCTTTTTATAAACTTTGTAAAAACTATGATGCATATTTTTAAGAGTGTACCTCAGTTTACAGGTGTTAAAAGAAAGCATGCCACCTGAACAACATCACCCAAATAATGATAATTTTGAATGAAACTTCTTCACATACTCAATTATAGTGTATCACATTTAGAATTCACCAACTTCCTTCAACTCACATTCTACTTATATTTGCAAGAGGAACACAACGAAGAAAATAGAACCTGAGTCTAGCGTGTAAAGACACTCAATTATTACCAGGCTCCTACGTTATCGGGTGATAATTATCTTCCAATTATTAACGTCCTAATCAATGCATACACTGCAGCAAGGCATACATGACCTGCGTAGTCCGAGCCAACAAACCCCGAGTAAAAGGACTCTGACAGCTCTTATCCCTCTCGATATCTCCGAGCTTTATTGGAGGAAGGGATACAACTGACTCAGGTCTACCAAATTGTTCTTCCAACATTTGTGTACAATTGTTGCTTCCAAAAGGGTTACTTCCTTCTCAGGTTTTGAGTCTACTGCACAGTTGTTTAGCTTAGTTTAATCCTTATTTCCCTTTGCTTGATTTATCCCTTTCTTTTCCATTATGGATTTGTCCTAATAATTGTTGCAGTAAAATTGTCTGAATTCACCATCTTTGCATGCTTGCATCAAAAAATACATGTCTGAAGGAAAAAAAGAAGCATAAAAAGAGAAAGAAATTAAACATTTCATGAGATGAGCTTACCATACGCCTGCTTTATCCCATATTATTCTCCTCATCTAGACTGGAAAAAACAGGAAGAACTAATGCTTTGCTCACCCAATCAAGCCTTTTTTCTTTTTTAGTGCAGATTGCAACTTTTCTGTTTGTTTTAACCAGACTTCATTCGCAGCAATCAGCTAGCAAAAGAGAAAAAGTTCTACTTTGGGGACTCTTCAGTGCTCATACTCAAAATTCTCTCTGCCAGCAGCATATCATCAGGAGTGGTGACCTGCAAGGACGAAGGACGAAGGATTTGACAAATTGACCAGTAACTAAAATAATATTTGTTTCTCTAATGCACTTAAAAGTATATGAGTCTCGACACAGTGTCTATCTGGACGACACCACTAATCCTGTACTAGAATAGATCAAATAACAACCTTTCCAGCAAATATCAGGGACTAGGTAGCTGTTATACCTTGATGTTCGTGTAAGATCCCTCAGTGATGTATACACGATGCTTAAGGTGCTCAACAATAGACACATCGTCGGTCACTTCAAGACCTCCTCTGTAGATAGCAGCCAATGTCAGAAACTATCTAGTGCAGGCTTAACGTCATCAGAAAAATACTGTTTATCCAGATGATTTTCACACAAAGGGTAGTTCCAAAAGAGTACAAGGAGCTCTACTCAATAGAGGTACTTTCATCTCAGAATATAACAGTCACACCACAGGACCATGATAGATGTTAAAGTAGCTCATTAAAATGTCGAGTCACTATCGGCAAAGCCTTTCTCATACATTCCTTGGACATACATATCTTGTCTACCAGTCCATAACTTATCCAGTGACACATAATCAACACCTCAAGTACTCTAATGTATTTAACAGGGACGGCAATTCTCATTTCAACCACATCATTAGTATGATTTAATATTAAGAAGGTTTTGTCCTTTGTCACAGGCCATTCTACCATGTCAACACATAATACATAAGGACTTCATAAAAGATTATCCTATTAGACTCAAGAAAACAGGGACATATGGTATATAAACAAATGCCAAGATTTGCTCATCAAACATCAACAAAGGTGGAGATAAAATAGTTCCGGACTGCCATTTACAACTTATTAAAACATATTAATACCTATTTACAAGCTCAAAGCCCTTTTTAAGCAACTTGGGCTCAATCACCTGCACAAATAATCTTCTGTAAGATATCTAATCAAGTATTCAGACTTGCCTGCAGAATGCATATGCGCAAAGAGAAATAAATTAGTTTAATGGTAACCTGTGGAGTCTGCATTTCCCAGAGTGTTTTCCTGTCAAGAGTTCTTGCTACAAAAGATTCACCATCTGCCTACACAGAAATTAGATAATTTACTAAAACATCAAAAACAAGGTCAACTGAAGTTATTATGAGGCTTATAACAGCCAGCAGGAAAGAATACCTGCAGTGCTGGTTGATTAGGTTATATTTTTTAAAAGAATTATGGCATGGTCTGATAAAAATTGAGTGAGATTAAATGAGTAAGCACATATAGCTTATAGCTCCATGTATGAATGGTCTTCACTGAATAAATGAAAATGTGTGATATGCTTCAGAATGGAATGTGAAAATTTAACACACATTATGCATATTACTAGGGACCATGAAGCCCAAAAGCATTTTAGCCTATCTAACACATCGTTACATGCCTCAAACTTTTCTCCAATGGACACATAAAATCCAAGGACCAGAAAAAGACGAAATTTAATAGCATAAGGAAATTACTTCTAACACACAAGAAGCACCATAATGGCCTGAACTTCACAAACTTGGAGATCCCAAATTCAAATGCCTTTGTAACAGAATGAAGGTTAGCGAATTGCAATGTAATGCAATGGTCATTGGTTCGACTCCAATAAATGACTTTTCTATATTTGTTTGACATTTTCATTTTATTTTTTACTGTTGATAATGTCTGTTTGAAATAAAAGAATATTGAATTTGAAAATGGCTTGCTCCCCATTTTTCCAAATGCCATCCCTGGTTCTTTGCCTCAATATATAGCCTAAGCCCAGGGGCACTCCAATGGACTAAAAAGCAAAACATGAGAAGCAAATTATAACAGTTAATTTACCTCCTTAATTGTAGCTTTAACAGGGACGCCGAGCACAGCTGCTCCATTAATCAAACCATCTCTGAGGACCTAACCACAATTGATGTCCATCTCAAATATTCTCAATTGAAAATGTAAATACTAAATACAGCAAAAAAATATGGTAAGCTACAGAGGCAAGCATGACAAAGCCAGTCAGAGAGCTCATGTAGAAGGTCAGGGACAATAGACTGAATTTCAAACACATATATAACCAGTTCAACTAAGCATTAGTGTATGGGAATTTGCTTGTTTATAGAGCAAGCATTTCAAACTTCTTGGATTAACTTGCAAAAAATCAATTAGAATTCTTTTAACATCTCAAGTAAGTTTCATCCCCTTATCTCCATTACCCACCAAACATGACATCTAATATGGGGCAAACAGCATAGCCAACTCCACTGACACTGAGATAATTCACCACTGCCTCAGAAATTATCATTAAATAGGTACACAAAATGAGTGCCATGGATAGAAGCTGTGCTTTGTGATCCCAAGCCACAACTATTTTATTCCCAGAAACATCGTCCTTTCCTTTCTTTTCTGACTTACCATCGTAAAAAAAATTGCCACACTGTGCACCAACTGATCCATGAATATCAACTTTGCTTCGCAAAGTGGTAACAGAAAATAATATAAGTGGACTAAATAACAATACAAAACAAATCTTCTGGCCCAAACCTTTTCTACATCTGCAGATGATACTAGAGGTCTTGCTGAGTCATGAATGCAAACAAGCTCAGAGTTCAAATCAACAGCCTGCGGATAGAAAGGGCATATGATGATTAAAGAAGAAGCATTTCCCAGAACCTTTATAAATTAGTAGATCACAGTTGATCATCCATTCTTTTTAGCCAGTGTCTATAAAGCATGTTAAAAGGATTTAACACAATAGCAGAAATGTTATGGCTTCAAAGCATCAGAACAGAAATGTGCATGTTATAAATAAGTCCACTGAAGACAACTGATAAGAGATATCTGACAATTCCATATGGAGAACAATAAAAAATCTAAATTTCCAATGGATGAAATAGAATCATATGTTTTGTCAGTAATTTGTGATCATCATTGTGATTATTTTAATCACATTTAAGAGAGAATGTAAAAGAATAACAATATAAAAGCAGTCTTCCTATGGAAAGAACAGAATTCTTTTGAATAAAAAAAGTTAGGCATGCACCTGAAGCCCACTGTATACAGAGTCTTGTCTCTCCTTTCCAGGCAGTGCAAACTTAAGGTCAACATTGATTTTTCCCACAGCATCTGATAACACAATAGTTAGTTTGATTTCACCAATAGTAGAAAAGTGTTTTTTTTTATTATTTTTTTTGTTAAAAAAAAAACAGTTGCACACAGAAAAGGCAGGATGCATACTAGCATACACGCGCGCGCAAACATGGGAATGCATACATAAAAATGCACGTAGACTTATACAGAAATATATAGAGGGAAATGCTGATGCAGAACCTTCAAAAATGTCTTTGTAGGATGGATCACAGACAACAATAATTTCTTTAACTTCAATCATTTGTGAGAAAGTGTACAGACTGCAAAGAAACAGGTAATTATATTTAAAAGAAAAGAACAAAAATGAAATTGCATAAAACAAGAAAAAAAAATAGAAAATAAAAGAAACATCGCTGAAATCCAAAGCCTAGACTAGGCAAGACTGCCTGGTAACGTTTGCACTGAAAACCAGAGAGACATAGGATGTATGATTCCCAGCTAGAAGGCCTTTCCAATCATAAATAAATTCTGGTGGTGATTATTTGGGAAGGGCTCCCTGAAACCACAGTTATGGTACACAATCCTATGAGACATCACGTGCAAATATATTTAAGTAGATTTGTATTTGCGTTTCAGCAAGCATATTCAGCATACAACCAAACATGCATTTTCAAGAGAGAGACCTTCAAAAGCAGTGCATTCTTGCAAAGTACAATATGATAAGCTGCTATCATTATTGCCAATATCCGCATCATTCTGTTTCCCCCATTCATTTATGACGCTTTAAATCTTCCCAAAATTCATACCAGAAAAATTGGGTTAACCTCATAAGTTGGCAGCTAATTACCTATACAAAGCGATTGGCTGGCCTAAAAGAGGAAGATACTGCTTTGGCATGCTCGCCTATATGCACAAAGATAAGAAAACCATCATCTGGAAGATGAAATGAGGTAGCAATTGATAATGAACAAAATGGAAGTCATGAATGTGCATAGCAGTCCCTACATCAAAATATCGGAGACAAGCAGAATTTGAAGTTGAATGCATGAAGAAAGGAGCGAATAGAGGAAAACGTTGACATCAGAAGACCGAATGAGAGTAAAGAGATGAGAATAGTAACATGAAATTAAAGAACAGCTTAAGCAGAGAACAGAAGAAAGAAGAGATGGAGAATGCAACATACGCCCATTCTCTTGCCCTTGCCCCCAGCCAACAGAATAACCGAAACACTCTTCCCTTTGACAACTTGGGAGGAGCTCGGAGGAGCCTGAGTCTCCAAAACCCAAAACAAGAGACAGCATAAATTTAATTAATATGCTATTTAACCATATAATTGCGAATTGACTTATATATATAAATAAGAAGAAAAAAACAGAAATAAATGCTAAAAATTAGCACTACCGACATCTTGAATTTGAGCAGAGCAGTTGAGTGCGGAGCTGAAAAGGTGGGGTTTGACTGGTGCAAAGCGGAGGAGGTGAAGGCGGTTGGGCTGACGCCGGCAGCCAAGGGATATGCCGCCGGAGGCAATGGAAACTACTCCGCCGCGGTAGCTATGATTTGCATTAGAGGCAAATGGAGAGAGTGAATTCGGGAGTTTTAATGGAGGAGGAGAAGTAGCAGTAGTAGAAGAAGAAGAAGAAGTAGCTGACAGCGGCGTCAGGCTTATTCTCGCCATCATCATCTTCTGTCTGTCTGTGCCTCTCTTCCACTCTCTCGCGCACGCGCTCTTTCGGACAAGAACAAAGAACGTTGTGCAGTTGTGGGAGACCACCAGACCAGAGCTCACCGAACCGCCCAGCGAGTCAGACAAGTAAGGTGAGAAACTAAGAAATAAAAATGAACGGTGGATGGGATTCATTTTCGTTTTGGGACTATTGTTCTTTATTTCTTTTATTATTATTATTTATTTTGACTTGATCTTGTTCGTGTGTTGTGTTGACTGTTGCCTTCCTCCAAGGGCGGCCCAGGCTTCAGATTAGCCGATGATACGAAAATATTGTTTTATGTATAATTGGGTCAAACAAAATAAGGTCAAATTTAGGTCACTTAGCTTTTTAATTTATAAATTTCAGTAACTAATTAAAAAATAAGGTCACTATCGCTTGAAATAATACATCATTAGGTAAATAATGTAAATTTGTTAAAATTTACTTATGAGACATTTGAGTGATAGATGATCTATAAAAACAAAATTTTACTAAAAAATTTCATCTATTTTATTTTACTGACTCGCAAAAAACTCTTTCTTTCTCTTTTATTAAAATTACTAAAAGCATAATTTTATCATAAACTAATTGTTAGAAAATAATTGTATTTAAATATTTGTATCTTAAATCAAAAAATGGAAATATTCTTATATTTATTTATAAGATAATATTTATTTTTAAATTTTATAAAATAAAAATGATCCAAAAAAGGTCTCACATTGTAATAAAATCACTAACTATTACCATTAATAATTCTTATTGAAAATTATTGAGTATAACCAGATAAGTACTATCTTTATTATCTCAATAGTTGAAGTGCAACAATCAACCAAATTAGTACTATTTTTCTTATCTCATGATTTTAAAATGCAGATTAATTTTCTACTTAGATGTTTAAGAAATTGTTTTTTGCTCTTATTGAACTAAAACCAAAATATGGTTTTGAAAATTATAACAAAAAACTTTTTACTTAAGATTAAGTCAATAAAATTGTGTGTCCATACTATCTTTAAGATACTTTTAATGACCTTTTTTGAATATTTAATTGCTTTTCAAAAAGGAGCTAAAGAAATATGGATAAAGGATGAACAAAAAGTATCGGGTCCAGAAATTAATGGTACTCAAAAGCTTGTTGTTTTTAATTATTTGTATTTTCAGATGATGGATAAAAGAGTGTTCAATATCAAAA
>JAIRCJ010001038.1:7713-18376 GCA_020883675.1 Bruguiera gymnorhiza | reverse complement strand
ATATATTCCTATATGGGAATGGGAAACCATCTTATTAGAGTCCACACTTTTCGTTGTTCTTAAGTAATTTGTCTGAAGACAAGAATTATAAAATCATTTCAAATTGCCTGAGGCAAAGGAGACAATTAAGAAAATGTAAAATTTAAATTCAACAGTAGTATGAGAATTCAGTATCCCTAGCAGATTTTAAAATTCTAAAATTGCAAAATTGAAATATTTTTGATTTTTATATTTATTGTTAATGTTATTTGATTTAATTGTGAGAAAAGAATAAATATGTGAAAAATATAATATTTGAATATGTTAATTGAACAAAAATACAAGTAATGGACTCAATTGCATAAAAGACACTTTAGTGGGATGAATATTATAAATAGCAAACTGAAGTTTCAAGGTTAGTGTCAAGCATATATCCCTAAATGAGAGTACGAAAACCATCTTATTAGAGTCATTGCTTTTTCTTTTTCTTAAGCAATTGCGAAAAAGGATTCAATAAATCATTTCAAATTGCATTTAGGCAAAGGAGATAATTAAAAAATTGCAAAATTTCAAATTCAACATAGTATTGACAATTCATTTATTCCTAGCAGATTTTAAAATTCTAAAAATTGCAAAATGAATATTTTGATTTTTAAATTTGTTGTTAATGTTGTTTGTTTTGATTTGGTGAGAAAAAATACAATATTTGAATATGTTAATTGAACAAAAATACAAGTAATGGACTCAATTGCATAAAATACACTTTAGTGGATGAATATTATAAATAGCAATCTCAAGTTTCAATGTTGTGTTAAGCATATATCCCTGGATAGATGCGGAACCTTCTTATTACAGTGCATTGTGTTTACTTTTTCTTAAGAAATTTGGCTGAAGATTTATAAATCATTCAAATTGTGTTGAGGCAAAGGAGACAATTTCAGAAAATTGCAAAATTTAAATTCAACAGAGTATTGACATTTCATTATCTCTCCAGATTTTAAAATTCTAAAATTGCAAAATTGAAATATTTTGATTTTTAAATTTATGTTAATGTCGTTTGATTTAATTGGTGAGAAAAATGTAATATGTGAAAATAAATATTTGAATATGTTATTGAACAAAAATACAAGTAATGGACTCAATTGCATAAAGTCACTTTAGTGGATGAATATTATAAATTGCAATCCCAAGTTTCAAGTTGTGTTAAGCATATATCCCTAGATGGGAGTGCAGAACCTCTTATTAAAGTCCATTGCTTTTCTTTTTTAAGTAATTTGTCTGAAGTCAAGATTCTATAAATCATTTCAAATTGCATTAAGGCAAATGAGACAATTAAGAAAATTGCAAAATTTAAATTAACAGATTATTGACAATTATTTATACCTATCAGATTTTAAATTTCTAAAAATTGCAAAAATGCAATATTTTGATTTTTAAATTTATTGTTAATGTCGTTTGATTTGATTGGTGAGAAAAATACAATATTTGAATATCTTAATTGAATAAAAATACAAGTAATGGACTCAATTGCATAAAATACATTTAGTTGATGAATATTATAAATAGCAATCCCAAGTTTCAATGTTGTGTTAAGGATATATCTCTAGATGGGAGTGTAGAACCTTCTTATTACAATTCATTGCTTTTGTTTTTTCTTAAGTAATTTGCCTGAAGATTATATAAATCATTTCAAATTGCATTGAGGCAAAGGAGACAATTTAGAAAATTGCAAAATTTAAATTCAACAGAGTATTGACAATTCATTTATCCTAACAGATTTTAAAATTCTAAAAATTGCAAAAATGCAATATTTTGATTTTTAAATTTATTGTTAATGTCGTTTGATTTGATTTGTGAGAAAAATACAATATTTGAATATCTAATTGAACAAAATTACAATAATGGACTCAATTGCATAAAAAACACTTTAGTGGATGAATATTATAAATAGCAATCCCAAGTTTCAATGTTGTGTTAAGCACATATCCCTAGATAGGAGTGTAGAACTTTTTTATTTTAGTCCATTACTTTTGCATTTTCTTAAGTAATTTGCCTAAAGATTATATAAATCATTTCAAATTGCGTTGAGGCAAAGGAGACAATTCAGAAAATTGCAAAATTTAAATTCAACAGAGTATTGACAATTCATTTATCTCTAGCTGATTTTAAAATTCTAAAATTAAAAATTGAAATATTTTTATTTTTAAATATTGTTAATGTGTTATATTTAATTGCTGAGAAAAATATAATATGTGAAAAATATAATATTTGAATATGTTAATTGAACAAAAATACAAGTAATGGACTCAATTGCATAAAAGACACTTTAGTGGATGAATATTATAAATAGCAATCTCAAGTTTCAAGGTTGTGTGAAGCATATATCCCTAGATGGGAGTGGGGAACCATCTTATTAGAGTCCATTGCTTTTCCTTTTTCTTACTAATTTGTTTGAAGACAAGAATTCTATAATCATTTCAAATTGCATTGAGGCAAAGGAGACAATTAAGAAATTTTCAAAATTTAAATTCAACAGATTATTGACAATTTATTTATCCCTAATAGATTTTAAATATGCAAATATTTTGATTTTAAATTTGTTGTTAATGTCGTTTGAATTGATTGGTGAGAAAAATATAATATTTGAATAAGTTAATTGAAAAAAAATACAAGTAATGGACTCAATTGCATAAAATACACTTTAGTGGATGAATATTATAAATAGCAATTCCAATTTTAATGTTGTGTAAGCATATATCCCTAGATGGGAGTGCAGAACCTTCTTATTACAGTCATTGCTTTTGCTTTTCTCAAGTAATTTGCCTGAAGATTATATAATCATTTCAAATTGCATTGAGGCAAAGGAGACAATTCAGAAAATTGCAAATTTAAAATTCAATAGAGTATTGACAATTCATTTATCCTAACAGATTTTAAAATTCTAAAAATTACAAAATTGAAATATTTGATTTTTAAATTTATTGTTAATGTCGTTTGATTTAATTGGTGAGAAAAATATAATATGTGAAAAATATATATTGAATATGTTAATTGAACAAAAATACAAGTAATAGACTCAATGCATAAAAGACACTTTAGTGGATGAATATTATAAATAACAATCTCAAATTTCAAGGTTGTGCGAAGCATATATCCCAAGATGGGAGTGGGGAACCATTTTATTAGAGTCTATTCCTTTTCCTTTTTCTTAACTAATTTGTCTGAAGATAAGAATTCTATAAATCATTTCAAATTGCATTGAGGCAAAGGAGACAATTAAAATTCAAATTTAAAATTCAACAGATTATTAACAATTTATTTATCCCTAACAGATTATTGTCAATTCTCTGTTGAATTTAAAATTCTTTAGTGGACTCAATTGCATAAAATACACTTTAGTGGATGAATATTATAAATAGCAATCCAAAGTTTCAATGTTGTGTTAAGCATATATCCCTAGATGGGAGTGCAGAACTTTCTTATTACAGTCCATTGCTTTTGCTTTTTCTTAAGTAATTTGCCTGAAGATTATATAAATCATTTCAAATTGCGATGAGGCAAAGGAGACAATTAAGAAAATTGCAAAATTTAAATTCAACAGAGTATTGACAATTCATTTATCCCTAGCAGATTTTAAAATTCTAAAAATTGCAAAAATGCAATATTTTGATTTTTAAATTTGTTGTTAATGTCGTTTGATTTAATTGGTGAGAAAATTACAATATTTAAATAAGTTAATTGAACAAAAATACAAGTAATGGACTCAATTGCATAAAAGACACTTTAGTGGATGAATATTATAAATAGCAATCTCAAGTTTCAAGGTTGTGTGAAGCATATATCCCTAGATGGGAGTGCGGAACCATCTTATTAGAGTCCATTGCTTTTCCTTTTTCTTAAGTAATTTGTCTGAAGGCAAAAATTCTATAAATCATTTCAAATTGCATTGAGGCAAAGGAGACAATTAAGAAAATTGCAAAATTTAAATTCAATAGATTATTGACAATTTATTTATCCCTAGCAGATTTTAAAATTCTAAAAATTGCAAAAATGCAATATTTTGATTTTTAAATTTGTTGTTAATGTCATTTGATTAGATTGGTGAGAAAAATACAATATTTGAATAAGTTAATTGAACAAAAATACAAGTAATGGACTCAATTGCATAAAATACACTTTAGTGGATGAATATTATAAATAGCAATCCAAGTTTTAATGTTGTGTTAAGCATATATCCCTAGATGGGAGTGTAGAACCTTCTTATTACAGTCCATTGCTTTGTTTTTCTTAAGTAATTTGCTTGAAGATTATATAAATCATTTCAAATTGTGTTGAGGCAAAGGAGACAATTCAGAAAATTGCAAAATTTAAATTCAACAAAGTATTGACAATTTATTTATCCTTAGTAGATTTAAAATTCAAAAAATTGCAAAATCGAAATATTTTGATTTTCAATTTATTGTTAATGTCGTTTGATTTAATTGGTGAGAAAAATATAATATTTGAATATGTTAATTGAACAAAAATACAAGTAATGGACTCAATTGCATAAAATACACTTTAGTGGATGAATATTATAAATAGCAATTCCAAGTTTCAATGTTGTGTTAAGCATATATCCCTAGATGGGAGTGTAGAACCTTCTTATTACAGTCCATTGCTTTTGTTTTTTTAAGTAATTTGCTTAAAGATTATATAAATCATTTCAAATTATGTTGAGGCAAAGGAGACAATTCAGAAAATTGCAAAATTTAAATTCAACAGAGTATTGACAATTCATTTATCCTAGCAGATTTTAAAATTTTAAAAATTGCAAAATTGAAATATTTTGATTTTTAAATTTATTGTTAATGTCGTTTGATTTAATTGGTGAGAAAAATATAATATGTAAAAAATATAATGTTTGAATATGTTAATTGAACAAAAATACAAGTAATGGACTCAATTGCACAAAAAAACACTTTAGTGGATGAATATTATAAATAGCAAACTCAAGTTTCAAGGTTGTGTGAAGCATATATCCCTAGATGGGAGTGTGGAACCATCTTATTAGAGTCCATTGCTTTTCCTTTTTCTTAAGTAATTTGTCTGAAGCAAGAATTCTATAAATCATTTCAAATTGCATTGAGGCAAAGGAGACAATTAAGAAAATTGCAAAATTTAAATTCAACAGATTATTGACAATTTATTTATCCCTAATAGATTTTAAAATTCTAAAAATTGCAAAAATGCAATATTTTGATTTTTAAATTTGTTATTAATGTCGTTTGATTTGATTGGTGAGAAAAATAAAATATTTGAATAAGTTAATTGAACAAAAATACAAGTAATGGACTCAATTGCATAAAATACACTTTAGTGGATGAATATTATAAATAGCAAACCCAAGTTTCAATGTTGTGTTAAGCATATATCCCTAGATGGGAGTGTAGAACTTTCTTATTACAGTCCATTGCTTTTGTTTTTCTTAAGTAATTTGCTTGAAGATTATATAAATCATTTCAAATTTTGGTAAGGAAAGGAGACAATTCAGAAAATTGCAAAATTTAAATTCAACAGAGTATTGACAATTCATTTATTCCTAGCAGATTTTAAAATTCTAAAAATTGCAAAATGAAATATTTTGATTTTTAAATTTAATGTTAATGTCGTTTGATTTAATTGGTGAGAAAAATATAATATTTGAATATGTTAATTGAACAAAAATACAAGTAATGGACTCAATTGCATAAAAGACACTTTAGTGGATGAATATTATAAATAGCAATCTTAAGTTTCAAGGTTGTGTGAAGCATATATCCCTAGATGGGAGTGCGCAACGATCTTATTAAAGTCCATTGCTTTTCCTTTTTCTTAAGTAATTTGTTTGATGACAGGAATTCTATAAATCATTTCAAATTACATTGAGGCAAAGGAGACAATTAAGAAAATTGAAAAATTTAAATTCAACAAGTTTTTGACAATTTATTTACCCTTAGCAGATTTTAAAATTCTAAAAATTGCAAAAATGCAATATTTTGATTTTTAAATTTGTTGTTATGTCGTTTGATTTGATTGGTGGAAAAATACAATATTTGAATAAGTTAATTGAACAAAAATACAAGTAATGGACTCAATTGCATAAAATACACTTTAGTGGATGAATATTATAAATAGCAATCCCAAGTTTCAATGTTGTGTTAAGCATATATCCCTAGATGGGAGTGCAGAACCTTCTTATTACAGTCCATTGCTTTTGCTTTTTCTTAAGTAATTTGCCTGAAGATTATATAAATCATTTCAAATTGCATTGAGGCAAAGGAGACAATTCAGAAAATTGCAAAATTTAAATTCAACAGAGTATTGACAATTCATTTATCCCTAGCAGATTTTAAAATTCTAAAAATTGCAAAATTGAAATATTTTGATTTTTAAATTTATTGTTAATGTCGTTTGATTTAATTGGTGAGAAAAATATACTATGTGAAAAATATAATATTTGAATATGTTAATTGAGCAAAAATACAAGTAATGGACTCAATTGCATAAAAGACACTTTAGTGGATGAATATTATAAATAGCAATCTCAAGTTTCAAGGTTGTGTGAAGCATATATCCTTAGATGGGAGTGGGGAACCATCTTATTACAGTCCATTGCTTTTCATTTTTCTTAAGTAATTTGTCTGAAACACAGGATTCTATAAATCATTTCAAAATGCATCGAGGCAAAAGGAGACAAATTAAGAAAAATTGCAAAATTTAAATTCAATAGAGGTTTTTGACAATTTATTTACCCTTAGCAATTCAAAATTCTGAAAAATTGCAAAAATCCAAATATTTTTGATTCTAAATTTGTTGTTATAGGTCATTGTTTGATTGGTGGAAAAATAAAATCATTTTGAATAAGTTAATTGAAACAAAAATAGCAAGTAATGGACTCATTACATTAAAATACCTTTAGTGGATGAATATTATTAAATAGCAATCCCGTTTCAATGTTGGTGTTAGAGTATAATATCTCTAGATGGAGGTGAGAACTTAACTTCTTACAGTAACATATGGCTTTGCTTTTTCTTAAGTAATTGCCTGAAGATTATATAAATCATTTCAAATTGTGTTGAGGCAAGGACGACAATCTCTGAAAAGTGCAAAATTTAAAATTTAAACAGAGTATGACCAATTCATTTGTATCATCTGGCAAGATTTTAAAATTCTAAAAATTGCAAAAATGGAATATTTTGATTTTAAAATTATTGTTAATGTCGTTTGATTTAATTGGTGAGAAAAATATACTATGTGAAAAATATAATATTTGAATATGTTAATTGAACAAAAATACAAGTAATGGACTCAATTGCATAAAAGACACTTTAGTGGATGAATATTATAAATAGCAATCTCAAGTTTCAAGGTTGTGTGAAGCATATATCCTTAGATGGGAGTGGGGAACCATCTTATTACAGTCCATTGCTTTTCTTTTTCTTAAGTAATTTGTCTGAAGACAAGAATTCTATAAATCATTTCAAATTGCATTGAGGCAAAGAAGACAATTAAGAAAATTGCAAAATTTAAATTCAATAGAGTATTGACAATTCATTTATCCTTAGCAGATTTTAAAATTCTAAAAATTGCAAAAATGGAATATTTTGATTTTTAAATTTATTGTTAATGTCGTTTGATTTTATTGGTGAGAAAAATACAATATTTGAATATCTTAATTGAACAAAAATACAAGTAATGGACTCAATTGCATAAAATACACTTTAGTGGATGAATATTATAAATAGCAATCCCAAGTTTCAATGTTGTGTTAAGCATATATCCTTAGATGGGAGTGCAGAACTTTCTTATTACAGTCCATTGCTTTTGCTTTTTCTTAAGTAATTTGCCTAAAGATTATATAAATCATTTCAAATTGTGTTGAGGCAAAGGAGACAATTTGAAAATTGCAAAATTTAAATTCAACAGAGTATTGACAATTCATTTATCCCTAGCAGATTTTAAAATTCTAAAAATTGCAAAAATGGAATATTTTGATTTTTAAATTTATTGTTAATGTCGTTTGATTTGATTGGTGAGAAAAATACAATATTTGAATAAGTTAATTAAACAAAATACAAGTAATGGACTCAATTGCATAAAATACACTTTAGTGGATGAATATTATAAATAGCAATCCTAAGTTTCAATGTTGTGTTAAGCATATATCCCTAAAGAGAGTGCAGAACC
Organism: Bruguiera gymnorhiza; assembly: GCA_020883675.1. Lineage (NCBI taxonomy): Eukaryota > Viridiplantae > Streptophyta > Magnoliopsida > Malpighiales > Rhizophoraceae > Bruguiera > Bruguiera gymnorhiza. Next base: position 10,189 of record JAIRCJ010001038.1, on the reverse strand, counting down.
TTCTTATTACAGTCCATTGCTTTTGCTTTTTCTTAAGTAATTTGCCTAAATATTATATAAATCATTTCAAATTGCATTGAGGCAAAGGAGACAATTCAGAAAATTGCAAAATTTAAATTCAACAATGTATTGACAATTCATTTATCCCTAGCAGATTTTAAATTCTAAAAATTGCAAAATCGAAATATTTTGATTTTTAAATTTATTGTTAATGTTGTTTGATTTAATTGGTGAGAAAAATATACTATGTGAAAAATATAATATTTGAATATGTTAATTGAACAAAAATACAAGTAATGGACTCAATTGCATAAAAGACACTTTAGTGGATGAATATTATAAATAGCAATCTCAAGTTTCAAGGTTGTGTGAAGCATATATCCTTAGATGGGAGTGCAGAACCATCTTATTAGAGTCCATTGCTTTTCCTTTTTCTTAAGTAATTTGTCTGAAGACAAGAATTCTATAAATCATTTCAAATTGCATTGAGGCAAAGGAGACAATTAAGAAAATTGCAAAATTTAAATTCAACAGATTATTACAATTTATTTATCCCTAGCAGATTTTAAAATTCTAAAAATTGCAAAAATGCAATATTTTGATTTTTAAATTTGTTGTTAATGTCGTTTGATTTGATTGGTGAGAAAAATACAATATTTGAATAAGTTAATTAAACAAAAATACAAGTAATGGACTCAATTGCATAAAATACACTTTAGTGGATGAATATTATAAATAGCAATCCCAAGTTTCAATGTTGTGTTAAGCATATATCCCTAGATGAGAGTGCAGAACTTTCTTATTACAGTCCATTGCTTTTGCTTTTTCTTAAGTAATTTGCTGAAGATTATATAAATCATTTCAAATTGCATTGAGGCAAAGGAGACAATTCAGAAAATTGCAAAATTTAAATTCAACAAAGTATTGACAATTCATTTATACCTACAGATTTTAAAATTCTAAAAATTGCAAAATTGAAATATTTTGATTTTTAAATTTATTGTTAATGTCGTTTGATTTAATTGGTGAGAAAAATATACTATGTGAAAAATATAATATTTGAATATGTTAATTGAACAAAAATACAAGTAATGGACTCAATTGCATAAAATACACTTTAGTGGATGAATATTATAAATAGCAAACTCAAGTTTCAATGTTGTGTTAAGCATATATCCCTAGATGGGAGTGCAGAACCTTCTTATTAAAGTCCTTTGCTTTTGTTTTTCTTAAGTAATTTGCCTAAAAATTATATAAATCATTTCAAATTGCATTGAGGCAAAGGAGACAATTCAGAAAATACCAAAATTTAAATTCAACAGAGAATTAAAATTGCAAAATTTAAATTTAACATATATTTAATAATTCATTTATCCCTAGCGAATTTTAAAATTCTAAAAATTGCAAAAATGAATATTTTGATTTTTAAATTTATTGTTAATATCGTTTGATTTGATTGGTGAGAAAAATACAATATTTGAATATGTTAATTGAACAAAAATACAAGTAATGGACTCAATTGCATAAAATACACTTTAGTGGATGAATATTATAAATAGCAATCCCAAGTTTCATGTTGTGTTAAGCATATATCCCTAGATAGGAGTGCAGAATCTTCTTATTACAATCCATTGTTTTGCTTTTTCTTAAGTAATTTGCCTGAAAATTATATAAATCATTTCAAATTGTGTTGAGGCAAAGGAGACAATTTAGAAAATTGCAAAATTTAAATTCAACAGAATTTTGACAATTCATTTATCCCTAGCAGATTTTAAAATTCAAAAAAATGCAAAATTGAAATATTTTGATTTTTAAATTTATTATTATTGTCGTTTGATTTAATTGGTGAGAAAAATATAATATATGAAAAATATAATATTTAATATATTAATTGAACAAAAATACAAGTAATGGACTCAATTGCATAAAATACACTTTAGTGGATGAATATTATAAATAGGAAACCCAAGTTTCAATGTTGTGTTAAGCATATATCCTAGATGGGAGTGCAGAACATTCTTATTATAGTCCATTGCTTTTGCTTTTTCTTAAGTAATTTGCCTGAAAATTATATAAATCATTTCAAATTGCATTGAGGCAAAGGAGACAATTCAGAAAATTGCAAAATTAAATTCAATAGAGTATTGACAATTCATTTATCCCTAGCAGATTTTAAAATTCCAAAAATTGCAAAAATGCAATATTTTGATTTTTAAATTTATTATTAATGTCGTTTGATTTGATTGGAGAGAAAAATACAATATTTGAATATGTTAATTAACAAAAATACAAGTAATGGACTCAATTGCATAAAATACAATTATGTGGATGAATATTATAAATAGCACTCCCAAGTTTCAATGTTGTGTTAAGCATATATCCCTAGATGGGAGTGCAGAATCTTCTTATTACAGTCCATTGCTTTTGCTTTTTCTTAAGTAATTTGCCTGAAGATTATATAAATCATTTCAAATTG
>JAIRCJ010000628.1:0-18410 GCA_020883675.1 Bruguiera gymnorhiza | reverse complement strand
CCCTAAGAAATGTATGGTTCTTGAAAATGCATATCAAGAATAAGTTACAAGAAAAGGAAAAGGGTTAATAGTATTCACTAACCTACACTTAATTTAAGTGTAAAAATAGAAAAGTTTTGAAGTTATAGTTTTACCATATAAAGAGGTACCCTTTACTGTACTATTATTATGGAGTAAGGAAATTATACTAATCTTTATGTTCAATCTATATGAAATTTGGTGCTATTATTGGATTAAGGAAATTAACTAATCTTTATGTTTATTTATATGAAATTAGCTTAATAGAGTTAAAGAAAAGATAGAAGAAGTAGCTTAGAAAGCTCTAAAACCTTTGGTAAAACTAGAAATGGGAAAAAGGATTTTATTTAAACCTATGTCATTCGAGGAAATAAATTACAATATGTCAGGCAAATATCCTTGAAAAATAGAATGAGTCGATGAAATAATTAAAAGACACTTTTGTATTAGAAAAAAAGGAAGAAATTATAAAAGAAGAAATAGTGGTCAAAGATTATATAGAGAAAATTCAAGAAATGTTCTTATCAGAACAAAAACCTAGGTCAAAAAAGATCCATCATCTTCTAGTAAGAAGGAAGTATGGAAATTAATAAGTTAACTTTTAATAAAGTCCTTACAAAATTGTATTATCCTAAACCTACTATAGTCAACCTCTTATTAGAGGAATAATTTGAGTACAATTATATATAATATGATGGTAGCAGTGTAGTAGAGTGAAATTTAAATAGGATGTTAGAAAATCATATTCTTATTCTACCTTATTATATAATGATATTTGTTACTACTGCAAAATCTAAGCAAGGTAATTCTGACCCCAAATAGCAAGATTATAATAAATGGATTTACTGGACAATTTAAAGGCTAGTGGAATTTTATTTAACAAATGAAGTTAAAGTTTCAATATTTAATGCTATTAAAATAGAATAAGGTGTGCAAACATTTGATAGTATTCCCAATTTAGGTGGTACAAAGATGTCTTATTCTCTAAAGTTTTCACTAGGGAAGATAAACAATGTATTTTTGGAAAGAGAAGATTTTGTCTAAGTTACCTACCCTATTTTCTAAAAGAGTAAAAAGTAGGTTAAAATTTTATCATGGTGGAGTTATTGATTACTAGTTACACATATGGAGAATTAACTACTAAAGTGGTAGCTGAAGGAGTTAAACTTGTAATGAAATAAAACTATATAGGGAATTGCAAAACAAAAAACTCAAGGAAAAAATGCCATAGGAGACTTTTGTGGACAAATGGGTTATCCACTTATGAGATATCCTAAAAAATTTAAGAAAAAAGGTTATAAGCCCATACCACAAAAGAAATTCTTTAATGAAAAAGGAAAAACAAAAGAAAAGAAAAGGCTTATTCAATAGAAAAAGGAAAAGAAAATGAAAATGATAGTTTGTTATAAGTGTGAAAAGATAGGGCATTATTCTAATAAATGTAAAATGAAACAGAGAATTCAAGAATTATTAATAGATGAAGACCTTAAGAGGTCATTAATGCATATCTTCTTATTGAAAGACAAATCTAAGGAATCAAAGTTAGAGGTAGACCTGCTTAAGGAAGAGACTACCTCCAAAGAAGAATCTGATAATAGTTATGACAATCGATGCAACTATTATCAAGATTTATGTAAAAGTAATGACTCATTAGTCCTTACAAAAAAAGATAATCTAATATTGGATCTTATTGATAAGATTACAGATCCAAAAGAAAAAACCAAAGAAGGAATAATTTCCTTCTTCAATCTTGCATATGAGTTGTGAAAAGAAGGACCTCATGACATGCTTTTTAGTCAAGCCAAAGACATCAAACAAATGTGCTACATGAGAGGCAACCCAAGAATTAGATTTGCTTTTCACCTCCCTTTCATGTTTATTTTTGTTTTTACGAATGATTTATTGTTTTTTTTTCTTTATTCTTTTTTACATTTAATTCTTACATTGGAATAATTTATGGTTGTACATGCATTAATGGGAATTTAGATACAAAGTCTTTTTCGTGAAGGTTTCAAGTTCAGAGTATTAATCAATTGCACTACTCCGACTAAGCCACCATATTATGCAGTCTCTTAATCAATATACAAATGTGCACATCAAATGGTGAAGCCCCTTGAAACTCAGCTCGTGATCGCAGAATCTCAACTGTGCCTTTGAGGCATGACTCAAGTATGGGACCATGGCCAGTCACAATGGCAAGAATTGTCTTCATTAACTAAATCTGCAATGCTGATAAAAAGGTCAGATACCAGCCAGGCACAAGTTGCCTTATTGCTAATAGTGCACTTTATCAATCTTGTGTTGATGACACCGAATACAATAATTGTAGTTGGTCTAAGGGTTCCGAACCCAAACGTTAGAACAACCAGAGGTTAGGACACATAGAAATTATGTATCTATACTCTGCAAGACAGTGGTATTAGCCGAAGTGATAATGCTGATAGCAACTAATAATCGTGTTATATATATGGTCCTGTTCCACATGAAGATCAGTAAACATTCTTAAACAAGTAATGTAATTTATTGCGTATTTGGATTTGGGAAGGACAAAATATAGGTTCCAAGGTCCTATATATGTTCTCATAATCTTCATTTTTAATCTTTGTCAGAATAAAGTTAAGGGAATTTCTAATGGAATTTGTACCATTGATACGTCACATAATCATCTATGCCCCACGAATCGTTGACACCAACTACAAGAGCGATTGGTTGAGAGTCTGGACCGACTTGTCAACCTACAGCTAGTGATTAATAATTCTATAATTAGCAACCACTGCTCTTAATTACATGGTGATTTAGCTATATATAGATATATATATATATAATATATTTCTCTAATTGAATTGAAAAAGAAGAGTAACCGTGAAAAGATTTGATATTCGAACCCTAAATCTCACTCTAAACTTTAAATTTACTGATATCTACTATGTGGTGGGATCAACTCATTTTGACTAGGAGAAGGAATCATGAGTGGCCTATTGATACATGGGAGGAGATTAAGGCTATCATAAGGAGGAAGGTCACCCCTAACCACTATTACAAGATTTGTACCAAGGCTGCAAGGGTCACTTAGGGCACCAAAAGTGTGAAGGACTACTACAAGTGATAGTGATTGCTATGACTAGGGAAAATGTAAAAAAGATAAAGAGGCAAACCATAGCTCAATTTTTACAAGGGCTAATAAGAATATAGCTAATGTGGTTGAGTTACAACACTACATGGAATTAGAGACATGGTGCACATGGCAATCAAAAATTGAAAGACAACTTAAATGAAGGGTTCCATATGGCTTGGGTAGAATCGGGTTCTAGTAAGGAGGTAGGTAATTCTGATCCCAACCAGTAAAAAATAGAATATTAAATGTTTAAAGTGTTTGTTACCTTGTGATTTATTTTCTTTTTTGGTTCTTTTGAGAACTAAAAGACTTACTAAGAAGTACCTTTTCTTGTGGCATTAACTTGACTTATCACTCCCAATTCCCATCTTTTCTAGATTATGACATCCATATCCTTCTTAAATACCTTGGGTTTGTGTTCCTTTAATGTTGGGTCTGGGTTTGTGTTATTAAAGTCTGATTTAACTTTCCTGGGTACTATTTGATTCCTTACTTGTGTTGGGTCCCTAAGCCACATCTTTTTGGGGTTTCTCACATCAGTTGGTATTAGAGCTTGGTTCTAGATCAAGTTGGATCAATTAATTTTTCAATTTACTACCTTGTGATTTATTTATTTCTATTTAGTTTATCTATTAAGTGCATAACCATTCAAACTCACCAATTTTTCCATTTGCAATCCTTCTTACTATGCTCATTTTTTGAGATCATAACTATCAAAACATGTTATTTTCAATTCCATTTGTTGTTTTGTGTTGAGCAAAAGAGAAAAAGAAAAAGAAAAAAAAAGGGAATAAGAAAAAAAAAGAGGAACAAAAAAAAGGCATCAAATTCAAGTTATTGATAAAAGTTAAACGGTTTGGTCATATTGGCCATAATAATAATATAGTTTTCTTACTTAACTCCAATTCTGCCATTTATTTTCTTGTTATGTCATCCAAGTTTGTCCTCTACATTTAACCTGCTATCTTGATTTATATCAGTCTAGTTCATTAAATTCGTTTGCTTGGATGTTCTTTTTCAAATTTTAACTCCTTGTTCTCCAATTAGTTCAATTATACCCTATTCACCTTAGTTTGTTCTCTTGTTCACCTTATTCTATCCTTTCCATTATTTCTGAGAAAAGCTACTTTAGCACAAGTGGAGGATAGTGAAAAATAATGGAGCATTCCACTTAAAAAGTAGATTCCTCCCATGATGGTTATCACCTTTTTTCATGTATAAATAAACCTCCTATAGGCTAAGGGAGGCAGAGTCCAATTTGCCTTTCCCTTCCCTCTTTGTAATACCTCTCTTTCTCCTCCTGCCTTTTGTAACAAAACTTGTAACAATGTTTGGTGCTCAATGAAAGCTTTATTTTTGTAAGTATTCTCTTCTTGTCTTTATTATCTTCTTTTCATTAATGTGTTTCTATATGTGTTCTATACATCTCTATGTGTGATCCTGTGCTATCAAGAGAAGAATGGTATCAGAGCCAGGTTCCTAGAGGAAAATTGATCTATATGTGACTTATTATTGAAATCCCAAGTCGTGCTGCCTTTATACCCATATTAGTTATGTTTAAGTGTTTTAAGGTTGTGGCTTAAGATATTGACAGTGATTTAATGCAAAATGGAAAGGTTAAAACCTAATAGATTATTTATAAGTGATAGTTTGTCTAGGAATAAAGAAATAATAATTAGTAAAAATTTAGATAATAATTGCTTACAAAAATGGGCTTTTCCTTCTTCATCTTCTTCCTAAGATTATAAACAAGGATGTTTCTTTTATAAGGTTGATTATGTTATTAAAGCTATTGGGAAACTTTACCCTTAACTTAGGGTTATAATGATTTTTTTGTGCTATCTTAAGAGCTTAGTAGCTAACACCAACAATTCATATTGGAATGGTACAAGTAGTATTAAAACCTACCACTAGATTGGGTTAAATAACTCAATAATTATATGTGTTAGAGATAAAAGACATAATTGTTTCCATAACTCCTTATTAAAAATAATTGAATCCACTCTAAGTGATGGACCTATTTGGTTCTCTTATTTCCTTAATTTTACCTTGTCACTATCAAATCCAAATTTGATGCATGCTTTATGTTTGGATATTAAAACTGAAGGATTTGATATGATGCTTGCTTTAAAAAATCTAATCCTTATTTATAGAATACATTATAAGGTTATAAACACCACTATCCCAAGAATTAAAAAGATTCTAGCTAGATATGCTGATAAAGGGATTACTACTTTATTTTTGACTAATAGATTAAAATCTAATGTAATGATTGCTAAAAACAATAACTTGAGATCAGGTTGAATTACCTAAAATATGAGTATTAGAAAAAGCTATTGAACCCATTAAATAAGTTAATAGACAAGTGGAAGAAGTAATTGAATTCCAAGATGGGATGTTAAATTTGATTTGCTCCATCTAGAAATATGAGGTTAAACCTCAAAAAGGGATGAGAAAAGGTTAAACCTAGATTTTCTACCTCTTCAGTACCAATCATTGAGTTGGAAGGTATTAAAAGAATAAGAAAATGGATTCATCAACCTCAGTATAATGTTGACTTTCCTCCATCAACTTCTACTTCTGTGGTTAATGAACCACTAGACATACTTGGTCAGGTTCCTAGGCCAATGTCACCTTCTCTCTCTGATATAGGATATCAAGTTGAAGATAGGTGTCTCTATATCTCAAAAATAGTTTATGAGATAAACAAAAAGTAAGAGAGTTAGTTTACTCTCCTGAAAATAGAATAAAAAGAAAATGGTTTTTTATGACCTTTAACAAAAAAGAACAAGAAATATGACATAAATGCCATAGGATATATAATAATAAAACGAGACTGATAAATATATTCAGTTATATGGAAAAGGTGTATAAATTTCAGAAAAGGACCTTTTCCAGATTTTTCTACCCCCGAGGAATGTATGACTCTTGAAAAAACATATTAAGAATATGTTACAAGAAAAAGAAAAGGGTTAATACTATTCACCCACCTACACTTAAAATAAGTATAAAAATAAAAAATCACTATATAAAGAGGTCTATTGGTGCTATTATGGAGTAAGGAAATTATACTAATTTTTATCTTCAATTTATATGAAATTAGCTTAATAAAGTTAAAGAAAGGATAAAAGAAAGAGCTTAGAAAGCTCATAAACATTTGGTGAAACTAGAAATGGAAAAAAAGATTTTATTCAAACCCATGTCATTAAAGGAAATAAATTACAATATGTCAAGTAAAACTCTTGAAAAATAAAATTAGTCAATGAAATAATAAAAAGGTTAAAAAACCTAGGATTAAAAGAAAAAGATGCTTCTGTATTAGGAAAAGAGGAAGAAATTATAGAAGAAGAAATAGGGGTCGAAGATTATGTGGAGAAAATTTAAGAAATGGAACAGTTTAAGTACAATTATGTACAATACGATGATAGTAGTATCGTAGAATGGATTTTAGATGGGATGTCAGAAAATTAGATTCTCATTCTATTGCATTATATGATAATGTTTGCTACTATTGCAAAAACTGAGGTAATTCCGACCCCCAAATAGCAAGATTTATAGTAAATGGATTTATTAGACAACTTAAAGGCTGGTGGGATTTTTATTTAACAAATGAAGGTAAAGTTCAAATATTTAATGCTATTAAAATAGAACATGGCATGCAAACATCTAATAGTGCTAAAACACTAATTTATCCCATTACTAATCATTTTATTGGTTTAGCCACCTTATTAGTAGACAAGATATATGAACAACTAATTAATTTAAGGTGCCTAGATCTATGCCAATTCATGTGGTACAAAAGATGTCTTCTTCTCTAAATTTTTATTAAGGAAGATAGTCCAAGCATTTTTCAGAAAGAGAAGTTTTTGTTTGGGTTGCCTACCTTGTTTTCTGAAAGAATAAAACATAAATTAAAATCCTATCATGATGAAGTTATTGATTACTCTAATTACACTGTTGAAGTGGTAGCTGAAAGAGTTAAACTCTATACTGAAATGAAACTAGATAGGTAATTGCAGAATGAAAAACTCAAGCCAAAATAATCTTAGGAGACTTTTATGAACAAATGGATTATCTATCTATGAAATATCCTAAAAAATTAAAGAAAAGACACACAAACTTAGAAAAGACCCCATACCTAGCTTATGGGCTATTTTAGTTATTTTGTGTTTATTCTGATTTGAATATCTGCTGGATATATGGGTACCAGGTGGTGTTTATATGATTTATGATCTTTCCTCTTTTTACTGTCTGGTTGGACTGTCAAGAAAAAGCAAAAACAACTGAGTTTGTAGCCTGGTAAACCTTTTGTGGGCCTGTGCTGTCAAAACTGTTGTTATCAAACAGGGAAATGGTTAAATGGGTATTTGTTGGGATTAGAAATGGCGATGTAAATAGTGTTTTTGCTCCTTGCAGGCTTTTGGGGTTTTTCTTCTTTTCTTGGTTTATTTGTTGTCTCTCTCATATCTCAGCTGTCCAAAGCTCTAATTACCATTTTTTTCTTTACCATTAAATTCACCGCCACATTGAATTCTGTATGTATTTTCCATTCTCTCTCAGCAACCATTTATTGCATCTTTGATATAATGGCTTACAGATATTTCTCATGGTCTAACTGAACTTTTATTGCCTTTTCATACCATTATAGGTCAGCAATTCACTAGAGTCCAATATTTTGACTAGCGGAGCAAATCACCATTGAATTCTTCACATACTTCACTTGGGCTTTGTGATTTTTATTGGAGGTTGTCTCTCTGATTCAGCTACCATGCCCTTTTCTAGGCTTGTTTGTTATCACTTCTTGCTTACTTCTGTAGCCTGACACAACCTGCTTTGCCATAATTCTTATCTACCATCAAGTCAGTTGCTAGCAACACCAGATACACAAATAATTCAGATCCAACTTTGGACGCACTTCTGGAGATTGGCCTGCTGGTGGCCTATCCTGGAGAATTTAGGAAGGTCCTTTTTCCTTGTTTTGTGACTGGCAACCTGGATAGTAGATTCAGACAAGGCTAGATGACTGTGGAAGAAGTGGGCTGTAGTTCTGTGTGGACTAGAGAACAAGACAAGGCTTTTGAAATTGCCCTTGCAATTCATCCTGAGGATGCTTCAGATCATTGGGAGAAAATTGCATCAGATGTGCCTAGGAAAACTTTAGAAGCTATTAAACATCACTATGACCTTCTGGTTCACGATGTTAACCAGATTGAATATGGTGATATCCTAATTTCATGATATCCACTTTTCAAATCAATCTTAGAAAAAACACACGAACCATGCAATTCATCCAACATGTCATCTAACCTAGGTATGGGGTGACGATACTTTACAGTGATTTTGTTGATCGCTCGACAATCAACACACATCCTCCAAGTCCCATCTTTTTTGGGTACAAGTAGGACAGGAACAACACAAGTACTCATGGTTTCCCTCACATATCCTTTTGAAATAAGCTCCTTAACCTGCTCTTGAAGCTCCTTTGTCTCCTTAAGATTACTCCTATATGCTGGCCGATTAGGGATGGATGCACCAAGGATGAAATCAATTTGATGCTCAATTTCTCTCTTAAGTGGCAATCCACTTAGGACATCATCAGGGAATACATCTTCAAATTCCTGCAATAAAGCAACAATAACACTAGGCCAAGATGGTTCAAACTTGTTAGTGTTAAAATAAGCCTCTTTGTACAAGAGTATGATCATAGGTTATTTGACATAAAATGCTCTTTTGACATCACATTCTTTTGCATAGGAACTTTCTGTTTTCTTCTCTCTCACTTGTGTCCTCACATTTTCTCCACTCTTTTCTCTTTTTTCAATCTCTCATTTCTATTCACTCTTACTTTTAATCCTTGACTGATCCTTATAAGCTTGTTGGGGTGATAATGGTATAAGAGTGATGAGTTTTTCATTCATTACAAAAGAATATCAATTCTTGAAGCCATCATGCATGACTCACTTGTCAAACTTCCATGACCTTCCTAATAGAATATGGCCCGGCTACATAGGTACAATATCACACAAAACTTCATCACGATACCTTCCAATAGAAAATGACACAAGCACTTGCTTATTTACCTTGACTTCACCACTCTCATTCAACCATTAAAACTTATATGGCCTAGGATGCTTCATAATGGGTAAATCCAAATTCTCAGCCATGGTTGTGCTAGCAACATTAGTGGAACTCCCACCATCAATAATCATACTACATACCTTATCTTTAATGAGACACCTCATCTAAAAGATGTTATCTCGTTGCACCTCAATTTCTTCCTTTACTTGCACATTTAAGCACATTCAATGCTCGACTTGTGAGAAGAGCTACTCCATTAACTGGATACTCCTCTCCATCACTTTCACCCTTTGATGATGGCATAGAATCATGATTTGATTCACTTGCAATTTCAACATTACCGTTACCTCTCAAGATCATTGCACGCTTATTCGGACATTAAGATGCAATGTGACCTTTGCCCAAATACTTAAAACATTTAACATCTCTATTTCTACTTGGTTCGGGGTCAGAATTACCTGCCTCCTTACTAGAACCCACATTCTTGTGCTTGGAGAGCTTGGCTTTAGACTTGTAATCGGCCTTCTCTTCCCTTTTACTCCAATTTGGCTTCTAAGATAAGGTAGAACTTAAGTTCTCCCCAAATCGTGTGGAACCCTTTCGTTTAAATTACCTTTCAACTTTCATTGCCATGTGCACCATGTCTTCTAATTCCACATAATGTTGCAATTCAACTGCATTGGCTATGTCTCTATTTAGCCCTTGCAGAAATCGAGCCATGGTTGCCTTTTTATCTTCTTCTACATTCACCTTCATCATGGCAATCTCTATTTCCTTTTAGTAATCCTCCACACTTTTGGTGCCCTGAGTGAGCCCTTAAAGTCTTTGGTACAACTCTTTGTAATAGTGATTAGGGACAAACCTCCTCCTTATGATAGCCTTTATCTCCTCCCATGTATCAATAAGCTATTCATGATTCCTTCTCCTAGTCAAAACAAGTTGATCCCACCAAATAATAGCATAATTAGTAAATTCAACAACAAGCTTTACCTTTTTCTCCTTGGAATAGTTATGGTAGTTAAAAACCAATTCAACCTTCTTTTCCCATTCTAGGTACACATCAGGATCATTCTTACCTTGGAATGGAGGAATTGTCATTTTAATACTGCCCAAATCATGGTCATAGGTGCCTTGCCTCCCAAATTCTCTCCAATCCCTTCTATTGTTAACAGTTCTAACCATAGTAGCTCGATCGTCAAATTCATCATCTTCTACATCATCTTCATGGTCATAGGCATGTCTCAATTCCCTTCTTGCTTTAGGAGCCTCATATTCCCTATGCCTCCTTTGTAACTCTGCTATTGTATTAGCTTGTTCTTTCATCCTCTCCCTTATATCATCAAATTTGGTATTCATGCGCTCAAATTGTTGTTGCATAGCTTTGATCATAAAGGACATATCACTAGCTCCCTCCTGAGCTGCACCTTTGTCTTTAGATATCATAGTATTACTTCAGTACAAAATAATTAAGGTACCTCACAGAATACTCCCTTATGTGTTTCACTTAAAAGAAGGTGTCACACTCCCTTATGTTTACACTCTTTATGACTTTTTCTTTATATCAACTTTCACTCTTGCCTTTTACCACTCGGATTTCCCCTTTTAGCTTTGTAAAGAACTAAGCAAACTAAATCAAGAGGATTGATTTTGAGCAGAATAAGATAAATGGCATAGAATTGAACAAATTGGAGAACAAGGAGTCAAAAAAGAAAATGAAAAAGGATGACAACTCAAACGAATTTAATGAACTAAACTCACAAAAATCAGAATAGGGGGTTAAACCTATAGGACTAACTTGGTTGATATAATAAGAAAATGAATGATAGAATTGAAGTTGAGCAAGGAAACTATATTATTGTTGCAGCCACTATGACCAAGTTGTTAACTTTTATCGATAACTTGAATTTGATGCCTTCTTTTTTTGTTCCTTTTCTTTTCTTTTTCTCTTTTTTTTTTCATTGCTTTTTTCTTTCTATTTCTTTTCTTTCACTTAACACAAAACAATAGTAGAATACTTAGACACAACAATTGGGATTGAAATTAGCATGTTTTTGATAGTTTTTATCTCAAACAAACAAGCAAAAGAGAAGGATTGCAAACAAACAGATTAGTGCATTTGAATGGTAATGCATTTAATAGACAAACTAAACAAAAATAAATAAATCACAAGGTAGAAATTTAAAGAATGAGTTGATTTAACTTGATTTAGAGCTAGGTTCTAATACCAACTGATGCAGAAAACCTTAAAATGACGTGGCTTAAGGACCCAACACACACAAGGAATCAAAGAATAACCAAAAAAGTTAAATCAGAGTTTAATAACACAAACCCTAAACCCAACATTCAAAGGAATATGAACCTAGGGTATTTAAGAAGGATATGAATGTCACACTCTAAAAAAGAAAGGAATTAGGAGTGATAAGTCGATTGGAATGCCACAAAAAGAAGTACCTCTTGATAAGTTCTTTGGTTCTTAAAAGAACCGAGGGAGAAAACCCTTACTTTCTATTTCACTCAAACTTGTTTGATTTTTTAGATCTTACAAGGGGTGCCTATTTATAGGTTAAGATAACAATCCTAAAGAGGCACAAATTCCTACTTAAGAAAAATCCTTATTTAGGAGGAATTCCTATCTAGGGACAAATTCTTACACAGACAATAAAGTCCTATTTGGGAATGAATCCAATTACCTAGCCTTGACCCATTAAGTACTCCAATCATATTAAGAAGGCCTAGACTTTCTTTCAAGCTTGAATTTGCACCATTTGAAACTTGGTTGCCCTGAATGTCCTTAATCAACCCATTTAGTGCTTTTTTCATCTTTCTAGCTCTAGCTTGTGTTATTGGGCCTTTTGGAATGTGCAATGGACCTCTTGCACCCTTTGAAGCCTTCCACCCATCATCTTTAAGGTTCTCATCAGAGTTGGTGATGACAAAAGCTCATGTAGGTGGTCTAATGGGTCATTTTGGAGTTACAAAGACCTTAGATGTCCTAACTGAACATTTCTTTTGGTCACACATGAAATAGGATGTGAAGAGGATGTGTGAGAGATGCATAACATGCAAACAGGCTAAATCTAGAGTTTTACCCCATGCCCTGTAGACCCCCTTACCCATACCTAGCCATCCCTCGATTGATTTATCTATGGACTTTGTATTCAAAAATGGGTAAGGATTTTGTATTTGTTATTGTTGATAGATTTTCAAAGATGGCACACGTTATCCCATGCCATAAAACAAATGATGCAAGCAATGTGGTTGACTTATTCTTTAGAGAAGTAGTACATTTGCATGGCATGCCATAAAGCATTGTTTCAGAATGGGATACAAAGTTCTTAAGCTACTTATGGAAGACTTTGTAGGGTAAATTAGGTACTAAACTATTGTTTTCAATTACTTATCTTCCATAAACTGATAGGTAGACTAAGGTGGTTAATCAAACTCTTTTTAGTCTTATGTGTGCTATTATTTGAATGAATTTGAAAACATGGGAAGATTGTTTATCGCATGTTGAGTTTGCATATAATAAGAGTGTTTATTCTGCTACTAGTTACTCTTTATTTGAAATTGTATATGGTTTTAATCCCTTGACTCCTTTATATTTGGTGCCTATACCTGTCAATGAGTATGCTAGCATAGATGGTGAACATAATGCTGACATGGTGAAGAAATTGCATGAAAAGGTGCAGTGACATATTGAAAATTGAACAAAGCAATATGCATCCTATGTCAACAAAGGGTGAAAGACAGTGGTGTTTGAACTTAGTGATTGGGTTTGGATACATATGCATAAAGAATGATTCCTAGCTCAGAGGCGTTCAAAGCTACAACCTAGAGGTGATGGTCCATTTCAAGTTGTAGCACGCATTAATGACAATGCTTATAAGTTGGACCTCCCTAGTGAGTATAATGTAACTGCAACATTTAATGTTTCTGATCTTTCCCCTTTTGATGTAAGTGATGATTCGAGGATGAATCCTTTCAAGGAGAAGGGGAATGATGAGAACCTTAAAGATGATTAGTGGAAGGCTTCAAAGGATGCAAGAGGTCCATTGTACATTCTAGAAGGCCCAATAACATGAGTTAGAGCCAAAAAGATGAAAGAAGCACTAAATGGGCTTATTAAGGACACTCAGACCAATCTAGCTATAAATGGTGTGAATTCAAGCTGGAAGAGAGTCAAGGCCTTATTAATATGATTGGAGCACTTAATAGTCCAAGGCTAAGCAATAACATTCACTCCTAAATAGTAGTTTATCCTAAATAAGTGATTGTATAAAAGGGAATTTTTTGTGTAAGAATTTGTCCTAGATAGAAATTCCTTTTAAATAAGGATTTGTCCTAAATAGGAATTTATACCTCTTTAAGATTGCTATCTTAGCTTATAAAAAGCAAGGGTTTTCTCCTTCGGTTCTTTCAAGAACCAAAGAACTTATCAAGAAGTACCTCTTGTTATGGTGTTCAACTTGACTTATCACTCCTAATTCCTTTCTTTTCTATAATGTGGTATCCATATCCTTTTTAAATACCCTAGGTTCATGTTCCTTTGATTGTTGGGTCTAAAGTTTGTGTTATTACAGTCTAATTTGGCTTTCCTAGATATTCTTTGATTCCTAGTCTGCATTAAGTCCCTAAGCCACATCTTTTGTGGTTTTCCACATCATAATGGATCCTTTTTACCTAAATTTTGTTTTGAGAAGATCATTTCTTGAATTTTTCTACATAATCCTTAACGTCAGACTCTTCTTCTATAATTTGTTCCTTTTTTCCTAATACTGAAACATCTTTTTCTTTTAATCCATGGTTTTTTAATCTTTTGATTGTTTCATTAACAAATTATGTCTTTTTAGGATTTTTACCTGACATATTGTAATTTATTTCTTCTGATGTCATGGGTTTAACTAAAACACTTTTTTCTATTTCAGTTTTAACCAAAGGTTTCAGATCTTTCTAAATGACTTCTTCTATCTTTTCTTGAACTCTATTAAACTGATTTCCTATTGACTAAAGATAAAAATTGGTATAATTTCCTTGCTCTATAATAGTACTGGTAGAAAGCTTTGCCTTATATAGTGAAACTATAACTTTATAGTCTTTTATTTCTATACTTAGGTTAAGTGTATGTGGGTGAATACTATTAACCCTTTTCCTTTTCTTGTAACATATGTATGTTATATTTTTCAAGAACCATACATTCTTCCAAGGCAAAAAAATTTTGGAAAAGGTTTTTTCTTAAGTTTGTAGACCTTTTCTAAATAAGTAAATATATCTAGAGCTCCCATACTATTGGTATATATCTTATGACATTTATGTCATATTTCTCACTCCTTTTCATTAAAGGTCATAAGAAATCATTTTCTTTTTATACTATTTTTAGGAAAGTACAATAACTCTTTTACCTTTTCATCTTCCTCATTGAATACTTCAAGGACAAAGAGACTCCTATCTTCATTCTGATATCTTATATCAGAGAGAGAAGGAGAACTAGGCCTGGGAGCCTGACTAGATGTTCATAGTAGTTCATTAACCATAAAAGTAAAAGTTAAGGGATGATATGAAGTTTAGAGATGATGTGTGGAAGGCTTTAAAGGATGCAAGAGGTCCATTTGCACATCCTAGAAGGCTTAATAACACAAGTTAGAGCCAAAAAAATGAAAGAAGCAATAAATGAATTGATTGAGGACATTCAAACCAACCAAGCTACAAATGGTGTGAGTTCATGCTTGAAAGAGATTCAAGACCTTATTAATATGACTAGAGTACTTAATGGGTTGGGACTAATTAATAGCATTTGCTCCTAAATAGGAGTTTATCCTAAATAAGTGATTGTATAAAAATGAAAGTTTTCTGTGTAAGAATTGTTCTATATGAGAATTCCTTCTAAATAAGGATTTGTCCTAAATAAGAATTTATGCCTTTTTAGCATTGCTATCTTAGCCTATAAATAGGTACCTCCTTGTACGCTCTAGAATATTAGACAACTTTGAGAGAAATAAAGCAAGGGTTTCTCCTTCAGTTCTTCAGGAACTAAAGAACTTATTAAGAAGTACCTCCTTTTGTGGTGTTTAACATGACTTATCACTCTCAATTCCTTTCTTTTCTAGAGTGTGCCATCCATATCCTTCTTAAATAGCCTAGGTTCATGTTCTTTTGAATGTTGGGTCTAAGGTTTGTGTTATTAATGTCTGATTTAGCTTTCTTGGATATTCTTTGATTCCTTGTGTGCATTGGGTCCTTGAGCCACATCTTTGGGGTTTTTCACATCAGTCGGTATCAAAGCTTAGCTTTAAATCAAGTTAGATCAACTAATTCTTCAATTTGCTGCCTGTGATTTATTTATTTCTATTTAGTTTGTCTATTAAGTGCATTACATTCAAATGTGCTAATTTGTCTGTTTGCAACCCTTTTCACTCGGCTTGTTTGTTTGAGATCATAACTACCAAAAATGTGTTAATTTCAATTCCAATTGTTGCCTCTAAGTATTCTATGATGTTTTGTGTTGAGTAAAAAAAAAAGGAACAAAATGAAAGGCATCAAATTTGAGTTATTGGTAAAAGTTATACAGTTTGGTCATTTTGGCCACAATAATAATATAGTTTTCCTTGCTCAACTCTAATTTTGCCATCTATTTTCTTGTGATGTCATTCAAGTTTTCCTCTAAGTTAACCCCCCATCTTGATTTTTGTGAGTCTAGTTCATTAAATTCATTTGCTTGGACATCCTTTTTCATTTTTTGACTCCTGTTCTCCAATTAGTTCATTCTATGCCATTTATCTTATTTTGTTCAAAATCAATCCTCTTGATTTAGCTTGTTTAGTCCTTTAAAGGGCTGAAAGGAAAATTTGAGCAATAAAAGGCAAGAGTGCAAGTTCATATTAAGAAAAAGTCATAAAAAGTGTGAACATGAGGGAGTGTGACACCTGTTCTTTTGAGTGAAACATGTGAGAGAGTGTTTGTGAGGTATCCTAACCATTTTTGTGCAAAAGCAATACTATGACTTCCAAAGACAAAGGAGTAGCTGAGGAGGGAGCTAGTGATGTGTCCTTCATGATCAAAGCTATGCATACCAGATTTGATGATATAAGGGAGAGGATGAAGAAGCAAGCTATTACAATAATAGAGTTGCAATGGTGGCATAGGGACTATGAGACTCTTACTGCAAGAAGGCAATTGAGACAAACTATGACCATGAAGATGATGTAAAAGAAGATAAATTTGATGTTTGAACTACTATGGTTAGAACTGCTAACAATAGAAGGAATCAGAGAGATTTTGGGAGCCAAGGCACTATGACTATGATTTGGGTAGTATTAAAAGACAATTCCTCTATTTCAATGGTAAGAATGATCCTGATATATACCTAGAATAGGAGAAGAAGGTTTGAATTGGTTTTTTGATTTGCCACAACTATTCTGAGGAGAAAAGGCAAAGATTGTTGCTATTGAATTTATTGATTATGCTATTATTTGGTGGGATTAACTTGTTTTGACTTCGAGAAGGAATTGTGAGCAGGCCTATTAATACATTGGGAGGAGATGAAGGCTATCATGAGGAGGAGGATCTTCCTAATCACTATTACAATGGTTTATACCAAAGGCATCAAGGGCTCACTCAGGCACCAAAAGTGTGGACTACCACAAAGAGATGGAGATTGCCATGATTAGGGCAAATGTAGAAGAAGATAGAGACCAACCATGGCTTGATTTTCTATAAGGGCTAAATAAAGACATAGCCAACGTGGTTGAGTTGTAACATTACATGGAATTAAAAGACATGGTGCATATGGAAATGAAAAATGAAAGTTAAAAGACAACTTAAATGAAAGTGTTCCACATGGGTATGGGCACAATTTCAGGTTCTACCTCATCTTAAAAGCCAGATTGGAGTAAAAGGGATGAAAAGACTAATTACAAATCCAAAGCCAAACTATCCAAGAGCAAGAATGTGGGTTCTAGAAAGGAGGCAAGTAATTCTACCCTTAACGCAAGTAGAAATAGAGATGTTAAATGTTTTAGGTGTTTTGGGAAGGGGTAAATGTCCAAATAAGCGTGCAATGATCTTGAGAGGTAAAGGTGATGTTGAAATTGGCAACTAAATTAAGATGACGATTTTGTGTCATCAAAAGGGTGAAAGTAATGGAGATGAGTATCTAGTTAATGGAGTGCTTTCATCACAAAGGCGAGCATTGAATGTACAAGTGAAGGAAGACAGGTGCAACAAGATAACATCGTTCATACGAGGTGTCTCATCAAAGATAAGGTATGTGTATAATTATTGATGGTAGGTGTTGCACTAATATTGCTAGTACAACTATGGTTGAAAAGCTAAATTTACCTATTAAAAGCTATATTCAAGTTGTAGCATGAATTAGTGATAATGGCTATAAGTTGGACCTTCCGATGAGTATAATGTGAGTGCAATATTTAATGTTTCTGATCTTTCCCCTTTTGATGTAGGTGATGATTTGTGGATGAATCTTTTTAGGAAAGGGGAAACAATACGAAGCTTAGAGATGATGCATGAAAGGCTTTGAAGGATGCAAAAGGTCCATTACATATTCCAAAAGCCCAATAACATAAGCTAGAGCCAAAAAGATGAAAGAAGCATTAAATGGGCTGATTGAGTACATTCAAACCAATCAAGCCACAAATGGTGTGAATTCAACCTTGGAAGAGATTCAAGGCCTTATTAATATGATTGGAGTACTTAATGGGTTAGGACAAGTAATAGCATTCATTTCTAAATAGGAGTTTATCCTAAATAAGTGATTGTATAAAAGTAAAAGTTTTATGTGTAAGAATTTGTCCTATATAGGAATTCCTCCTAAATAAGGATTTGTCCTAAATAGGAATTTTGCCTCTTTAGAATTGCTATCTTAGCCTATAAATAGGTCCCTCCTTGTAATCTAACATCAAACAACTTTGAGAGAAATAAAAAGTAAGAGTTTTGTCCCTTGGTTCTTTCGAGAACTAAAGCACTTATTAAGAAGTACCTCTTCTTTTGGCATTCAACTCGACTTATCACTCCCAATTCCTTTCTTTTTTGGAGTGTGGCATCCATATCCTTCATAAATACCCTAGGTTCATGTTCCTTTGAATGTTGGGTCTAGGGTTTGTGTTACTAAAGTTTGATTTAGGTTTCTTGGATATTCTTTGATTCTTAGTGTGCATTAGGTCCCTAAGCCATCGTCTTTTGAGGT
>JAIRCJ010000630.1:0-18464 GCA_020883675.1 Bruguiera gymnorhiza | reverse complement strand
AATCATTTTAAATTGCATTGTGGCAAAGGAGACAATTAAAAAAGTTACAAAATTGAAATTCAATTGATTATGGAGAATGCATGTATCTGTAGAAGACTTTAAAATCTAAAAGTTTGTAAAAATGCAATGTTTTGATTTTTCAATTTATTGTTAATGCCATTTCATTTTTGAGTGGTGAGAAAAACTAATAATTTGAATATGAAATTAAAGGAAAATACAAGTAATGGACTTATTGAAATAAAATACACTTTAGTGGAAGAATATTATAAATAGTAATCCCAATCTTTAATGTTGGGTGAATCATAAATCTCTAGTGGGGAGTAGAAAAACTTTTTATTAGAGTCAATTGCATTTGCTTTTTCTTAAGGAGTTTGTTTGCAAACTAAAATTATGGAAATCATTACAAATGACATTGTGACAAAGGAGACAATTAAAAAATTTACAAAAGTTAAATTCAACTAATTATTGATAATAAATTTATTCCTAGAAGAGATTAAAATTCTAAAAATTAAAAAATGCAATATTTTGATTTTTTAATATATTATTAATGTCATTCGATTTTGCATGGCACGGAAAACATAATATTTGAACATCTTAATTGAACAAAAATACAAGTAATAGATTGAATTGTATAAAATACACTTTAGTGGATGGATATTATAAATAGTCCTCCTAAGCATAAATGTTGGGTCAAACATATATCTCTAATTGACACACTTGAATAAAATATACTTTAATGGATGAATATTATAAATAATCATCCCAAGTTTCAATGTTGGGTCTAGCATAAATCTCTAGATGGGAGTGGGCAAACTTCTTATTAGACTCCATTGCATTTGTTTTTTCTTTAGTAAAATGTTTGTACCCAAAAATTAGAAAAATCATTTCAAATTGCATTATGGAAAAGGAGACAATTAAAAAAACTAAAAAATTTAAATTCAACTAATTATTGACAATTCATTTATCCTTAGAAGACTTTAAAATTTTAAAAATTGTAGAAATGAAATGTTTTGATTTTAAAATTTATTGTTAATGCCATTGCATTTTGAGTGGTGTGAGAAACATAATATTTGAATATCTTAATTGGAAAATAAATACAAGTAAAGAACTCACTTGCATAAAATACTCTTTAATAAATGGATATTATAAATAGTCATACCAAGCATAAATGTTGGCTCAAACATATATCTCTAGAGGGGATCGGGGAAACTTCTTATTATAGTCCATTGCATTTGTTTTTCCTTAAGTAATCATTACAAATTGCATTGGGGCAAAGGAGACAATTAAAAAAATTACAAAATTTAAATTCAATTGATAATTAACAATGCATTTATCCTTAAAAGACTTTAAAATTCTAAAAATTGTATAAATGAAACATTTTGATTTTTAATTTTATTTTCAATGCCATTGCATTTTGAGTGGTGAGAAAAATATAATATTTGAATATGTTAATTGAAGAAAAATACAAGTAATGAACTCACTTGAATAAAATACACTTTAATGGATAAATATTACCAATAGCAATCTCAAGTTTTAATGTTGGGTCAAGCATAAATCTCTAGAGGGGAGTGGGTAAACTTCTTATTAGAGTGCATTGTATTCGCTTTTTCTTAAGTAAGTTGTTTGTTCCCAAAAATTAGACAAATCATTTCAAATTGTATTATGACAAAGGAGACAATTAAAAAAATTGCAAAATTTATATTGAACTGATTATTGACTATGCATTTATCCTAAGATGACTTTAAAATTGTAAAAGTTGTAAAAATGCAATGTTTTGATTTTTAAATTTATTGTTAATGTCATTGCATTTTTAGTGGTGAGAAAAACATTATATTTGAGAAGTTAATTGAAGAGAAATACACTTTAGTGGAAGAATATTATAAATAACAATCCCAAACTTCAAGGTTGGGTCGAGCATATATCTCTATAGGGGAGTGGGGAAACTTCCTATTAGACTTCATTGCATTTGCTTTTTCTTAATTGAGATGTTTGTTCCCAAAAATTAGATAAATCATTCAAAATTGCATTATAGCATACGAGACAATTAAAAAAATTATAAAATTTAAATTCAATTGATAATTGACAATGCATTTGTCCCTAGAAGACTTCAAAATTCTAAAAATTGTAAAACTGGAATATTTTGATTTTTAAATTTATTGTTAATGCCATTACATTTTGAGTGGTGAGAAAAACATAAAGTTTTAATATGTTAATTGAAGAAAAATACAAGTAATGGACTCAATTGAATAAAATACACTTTAATGGATGAATATTAAAAATAGCAATCTCAAGTTTTAATGTTGGGTCAAGTATAAATCTCTAGACGAGAGTGGGTAAACTTCTTATTAGAGTTCATTGAATTTGCTTTTTCTTAAGTAAGATGTTTGTTCCCAAAAATTAGATAAATCATTTCAAATTGCATTATAGCAAAGGAGACAGTTAAAAAAATTATAAAATATAAAGTCAACTGATTATTGATTATGCATATATCCCTAAATGACTTTAAAATTTTAAAAGTTGTAAAAATCCAATGTTTTGATTTTTAAATTTATTGTTAATACTATTGAATTTTGAATGGCGAGAAAAATATAATATTTGAATATGTTAATTGAACAAAAATACAAGTAATGGACTCACTTGAATAAAATACACTTTAGTCGATGAATATTATAAATAGCAATCTCAAGCTTCAATGTTAGGTGAAGCATATATCTCTAGAGGGGAGTGGGAATACTTCTTATTAGTGTCTATTGCATTTTCTTTTTCTTAAGTAATATGTTTGCACACTAAATTTATAGAAATCATTACAAATTGCATTGTGGCAAAGGAGACAATTCAAAAAAATTGCAAATTTTAAGTTCAACTAATTATTAAGAATGGATGTTTCCCTATAAGACTTTAAAATTCAAAAAGTTGTAAAAATGTAATATTTTGATTTTTAAATTTATTAT
The DNA here is from genome assembly GCA_020883675.1 of Bruguiera gymnorhiza. Lineage (NCBI taxonomy): Eukaryota > Viridiplantae > Streptophyta > Magnoliopsida > Malpighiales > Rhizophoraceae > Bruguiera > Bruguiera gymnorhiza. The sequence goes on along the minus strand of JAIRCJ010000630.1, from coordinate 15,513 downwards.
TAATGCCATTGCATTTTGAGTGGTGAGAAAAACATAATTTTTGAATATGTTAATTGAAGAAAAATACAAGTAATAGACTCACTTGAATAAAATACACTTTAGTGGATGAATATTATAAATAGCAATTCTAAGCCTCAATGTTAGGTGAGACATATATCTCTAAAGGGAAGTGGGAACACTTCTTATTAGAGTCCATTGCATTTTCTTTTTCTTAGGTAATAAGTTTGTACCTAAAAAATAGATAAATGATTTCAAATTTTTTTGTGGCAAAGATGACAATTAAAAAAATTATAAAATTTAAATTCAACTGATAATTGACAATGCTTTTATCCTGAGAAGACTTTAAAATTCTAAAAATTGTAAAAATGCAATGTTTTGATTTTTAAATTTATTATTAATGTCATTGCATTTTGAGTGGTGAGAAAAACATTATATTTGAATAAGTTATTGAAGAGAAATACAAGTAATGGACTCAATTGTAGAAAATGCACTTTAGTGGAAGAATATTATAAATAGCAATCGCAAGCTTCAATTTTGGGTCAAGCATATATGTCTTGATGGGAGAGGGAAACTGCTTATTAAAGTCCATTGCATTTGTTTTTTCTTAAGTAATATGCTTGTAGATAAAAATTAGTACAAATTGCATTGGGGTAAAGGAGACAATTAAAAAAATTACAAAATTTAAATTCAACTCATAATTGACAATCCATTTATCCATATAAGACTATAAAATTCTAAAAATTGTAAAAATGCAACATTTTGATTTTTAAATTTATTGTTAATGCCATTGCATTTTGAGTAGTGAGAAAAATATAAAATTTTAATATGTTAATTGAAGAAAAATTATAGAAATCATTACAAATTGCATTGTGGCAAAGGAGACAATTCAAAAAAATTGCAAATTTTAGGTTCAACTAATTATTGAGAATGCATGTTTCCCTGTAAGACTTTAAAATTCTAAAAGTTGTAAAAATGTAATGTTTTGATTTTTAAATTTATTATTAATGTCATTGCATTTTGAATGGTGAGAAAAACATAATATTTGAATATATTAATTGAAGAAAAATGGAAGTAATGGACTCACTTAAATAAAATACACTTTAGTGGATGAATATTATAAATAACAATCCCAAGTTTCAATGTTGGGTGAGGCATATATCTCTAGAGGGGAGTAGGAATACTTCTTATTATTGTCCATTGCATTTTCTTTTTCTTAGGTAATAAGTTTGTACCTAAAAATTAGATAAATGATTTCAAATCGCATTGTGGCAAAGAAGACAATTAAAAAAATTACAAAATTTAAATTCAATTGACAATTGACAATGCTTTTATCCCAAGAAGACTTTAAAATTCTAAAAATTGTAAAAATGCAATGTTTTGATTTTTAAATTTATTGTTAATGTCATTGCATTTTGAGTGGTAAGAAAAATATAATATTTGAATATGTTAATTGAAGAAAAATTCAAGTAATCGACTCACTTGAATAAAATACACTTTAGTGGATGAATATTACAAATAGCAATCTCAAGCATCAATGTTGGGTCAAGTATAAATCTCTAAACGAGAGTGGGTAAACTTCTTATTAGAGTTCATTGCATTTGCTTTTTCTTAAGTAAGATGTTTGTTTCCAAAAATTAGATAAATCATTTCAAATTGCATTATGGCAAAGGAGACAATTAAAACAATTACAAAATTTAAATTCAACTAATTATTGATTTTTAAATTTATTGTTAATGTCATTGAATTTTGAGTGGCGTGAATAACATAATATTTGAATATGTTAATTGAAGAAAAATACAAGTAATAGACTCACTTGAATAAAATACACTTTAGTCGATAAATATTATAAATAGCAATCCCAAGTTTTAATGTTGGGTTAAGCATATATCTCTAGAGGGGACTGGGAAAACTTCTTATTAGAGTCCATTGCATTTGCTTTCTCTTAAGTAATATGCTTGCAAACTAAAATTATCGAAATCATTACAAATTGCATTAGGGCAAAGGAGACAGTTAAAAAAATTACAAAACTTAAATTCAACTGATCATTGACAATGCATTTATTCGTAGAAAACTTTAAAACTCTAAAAATTATAAAAATGTAATGTTTTGATTTTTAAATTTATTGTTAATGTCATTGCATTTTGAGTGGTGACAAAAAGATAAAATTTGAATATGTTAATTGAAAAAAAATACAAGTAATGAACTCACTTTAATAAAATACACTTTAGTTGATGGATATTACAAATAGCAATCGCAAGTTTTAATGTTGAGTCAAGCATAAATCTCTAGAGGGGAGTGGCAAACTACTTGTTAGAGTCCATTGCATACGCTTTTTGTTAAGTAATATGTTTGCAGACTAAAATTATTGAAATCATTACAAATTGCATTTGGGCAAAGGAGACAATTAGAAAATTTACAAAATTTAAATTCAACTGATTATTCACAATCTCTTAATCAGTAGAAAACTTTAAAAATCTAAAAATTTTTAAAATGTGACTTTTTGATTTTTCAATTATTGTTAATGTCATTGCATTTTAAGTGGTGAGAAAAACATAATATTTGAATATGTTAATTGAACAAAAATGTGACTAATGTACTCACTTAAATAAAATACACTTTAGTGGATGAATATTTTAAATAGCATTCCCAAACTTCAATGTTGGGTCAAGCACAAATCTTTAGAGAGGAGTGGGCAAACTTCTTTTTGAAGTCAATTGCATCTGCTTTTTCTTAAGTAATATGTTTCTACCCAAAAATTAGATAAATCATTTCTAATTGCATTGTGACAAAGGAGACCATTAAAAAAATTACAAAATTTAAATTTAACTGATTTTTGAGAATGCATGTATCCCTATAAGACTTTAAAATTCTAAAAGTTGTAAAAATGCAATGTTTTGATTTTTAAATTTATTGTTAATGTCATTGCATTTTGAGTGGTAAGAAAAATATAATATTTAAATATGTTAATTGAAGAAAAATTCAACTAATGGACTCATTTGAATAAAATACACATTAATGGATGAATATTATAAATACCAATCCCAAGCTTCAATGTTGGAAGAAGCATATATCTCTAGAGGGGAGTGGGAATACTTCTTATTAGTATCCATTGCATTTTCTTTTCTTAAATAATATGTTTGCACACTAAAATTATAAAAATCATTACAAATTGCATTGTGGCAAAGGAGACAATTCAAAAAATTGCAAATTTTAAGTTCAATTAATTATTGAGAATGCATGTTGCCCTATAAGAATTTAAAATTTTAAAAGTTGTAAAAATGTAATATTTGATTTTTAAATTTATTATTAATGTCACTGCATTTTGAGTGGTAAGAAAAACATAATATTTGAATATGTTAATTGAAGAAAAATACAAGTAATGAACTCACTTGAATAAAATACACTTTAGTGGATGAATATTACAAATAGCAATCTCAAGTTTCAATGTTGGGTCAACCATAAATCTCTAGAGGGGAGTGGGCAAACTTCTTTTCAGAGTCCATTACATCCATTTTTTCTTAAGTAATATGTTTCTACCCAAAAATTAGATAAATCATTTCCAATTGCATTGTGGCAAAGGAGACAATTAAAAAAATTATAAAACTTAAATTTAACTAATAATTGGTAATGCATTTATACCAAGAAGTCTTTAAAATTCTAAATATTGTAAAAATGTAATGTTTTGAGTTTTAAGTTTATTATTAATGCCATTGCATTTTGAGTGTTGAGAAAAACATTATATTTGAATAAGTTAATTGAAAGGAAATACAAGTATTGGAATTAATTGTAGAAAATACATTTTAATGGCGAAATATTACAAATAGCAATTTCAAACTTCAATGTTAGGTCAAGTAAATATCTTTAGAGGGGAGGGGGAACTTTCTTATTATAATCCATTACATTTGTTTTTTTATTAGTAAGATGTTTGCAGACTAAAATTATAGAAATAATTACAAATTGCATTAGGGCAAAGGAGACAATTAAAAAAATTTCAAAATTTAAACTCAACTGATTATTCACAATGCTTTTATCCGTAGAAGACTTTAAAATTCTAAAAATTACAAAAATGCAATGTTTTGATTTTTAATTTTATTGTTAATGCCATTGCATTTTGAGTGGTAAAAAAACATTATATTTGAATAAGTTATTGAAGAGAAATACAAGTAATGGACTCAGTTGCAGAAAATACATTTTAGTGGAAAAATATTATAAATAGCAATCCTAAACTTCAATGTTAGGCCAAGCATATATGTCTTGAGGGGAGCGGGAAACTTTTTATTATATTCCATTGCATTTGTTTTTTCTTAAGTAATGTCCTTGCAAATTAAAATTATAGAAATCATTACAAATTACAATGGGGCAAAGGAGACAATTAAAAAAATTACAAAATTTAAATTCAAGTTATAATTGACAATGCATTTATCCCTATAAGACTTTAAAATTCTAAAAATTGTAAAAATGCAACGTTTTGATTTTTAATTTTATTGTTAATGCCACTGTATTTTGAGTGGTGAGAAAAACATAATATTTGAACAGGTTAATTGAAGAAAAATACAAGTAATGAACTCACTAGAATAAAATACACTTTAATGGATGGATATTACAAATAACAATCCCAAACTTCAATGTTGGGTCAAGTATAAATCTCTACAAAGGAGTAGGCAAACTTTCTTTTTGAAGTTCCCAACTTCACCCTAGGATCTACTAGTTTGTGATACTGAGAGGGGGGGTGAATCAGTATCACCACAATTCACAATTCGCAGGAAAGTGAACAACTTCAATCTCTTCTTAAAAGCGAACTCTTTCTCAGATTCGACTAAGGTAGATCTATTGCTACCTACTAATCACAATAGTCCCCAAAGTCACCTTTCAGACACCTTGCCTAATAGACAATTCGGATGTTCTTGTTTAGGTCTTCGTTAGGTTATGGGTTGGCTGATACTTTAGCTGCGTTCACAACTCAATTCAAAACACAGAACGTAAAGCAAATTAAGGACACACGAGATTTACGTGGTTCCGTCAACGTGACGTACATCCACGGTGGTAGGGACTCTCCCTTACCGAGACTATCCACTATACTTGAGAATTATAGTTACAATGGATGTCTTAATCTTCTGCTCCTTTCACTATTGCAATTACTAAGCAAGTACAATACAAAGAGTGTCACTTACTGTGTCTACTCTTCTTCTAGCTTGTCTTGCCTCTGTTGAATTGAAAGGCTGCTCCACTGCTGCTTAGAAGTTCACCGCAACGCTCTCTAACCTCTCTTGAAGAAATCTAGAAATACGTTGATGCTTCGCCAAATTCCTTCTCTAGGTTGTCTCACACAGCTCCTGCTTTCACCGTCTCACGGTTTCACAGCTTGCACTCAAGCTTCTGGTCTGCCGTTTCACGTCTCACAGCCTGCCCCACGCTTCTGATCAGTCACGCCGTTGCACGTTCTGGTCTCACACTCCTGGTCTGCTATTTCACGTCTCTTGGCCTGCCTCACACTACTGGTTTTTCTGGTTCACGTCTCTCGGCCTGCCTCACGCTTCTAGTCTGCTGTCTTCTCTTCCGGGTGGTCTCACGGATACCAGGTCTGCTGTCTTCTCTTCCGGGTGGTCTGTTTCTTATTTCTCCTCTTGCTGGTTGTGCGTTTCTGGTTTGGTTGCAGGATGTGTTTCTGGTTTGCTTGCAGGAGGCGTTTCTGGTTTGCTTGCAGGAGGTTGCACGTTCTGGTTTGCTCTCCCAGTGGTGACGTTTCTGGTTTGCTCTCCTGGTGGTGTTGTTTCTGATCTCTTGCCGTTCTGCTCTCTCTTCCTTTTGGCCGGTTGCTGTAGGGTTGCTGTTTATTCAATTGTGTTGGCCCTCCGCCCTAGTTTTGTCTTCCAAGGCCTTTATATACTCTCTTCCATGAAACCCTAATAGGGCTTACATGGTGGATTTACGTTCTTGCCCTTACACAGCAGATTTACTTTCTTGCCCTTCAATGTAGCTTTACTTTCTTGCCCTTCCATGTGGCTTTACTTTCTTGCCCTTCAATGTGGCTTTACTTTCTTGCCCTTCCATGTGGCTTTACTTTCTTGCACACTTAACCCTAGTTGACAACAATTACAACCCATACAAGGCTGTGGGAACAACAATCTCCCCCTTTGTAATTGTTGGCAACACTCATAACAAAAGTCATTATGCAGCAGTCCTTCATAATCTTCTTAGAGTAATAATCCAGAAGTAGATGGATTACAACTCCCCCTAAATATGCACTCCCCCTTCCTTAACAGCTCCCCCTGCACTGTTGCTTCTCTCCCCCTTTGCCAATCAATTACAAATCTGAAAAACTCGCAAAGTAGAGATGGAGGATTCACCTGATTTTCAGGCTTGAGGAGGCATTCGCACAGACAGACTCATTCTGTGCTTTTCAAACAGCTCTGTGGACAGAGATTTAGTTAGATCTTGTGAAGCCTCTTCAATAGATTTAGGTTCAACTTGTGAGAGTAAAGCAATAGCTCCCACAATTCTTCTTCTTGTTGTAACTCCTGCTGATGGGTCACCTATGATCTGATTTTCTTGATGAGCACTGGTCCACGTTTTCTTTGGCTTTCTTTCTTGCACAGTCTTAGTTGCAAGAGGATCTCTTTCTTCATCAATCACATACAAATTTCCAGCTGTTCTCTTCCCGGCTGCAACAGTATTGCCTTCTTTACTCTTTACCTGGCAACCTGTTTTTGTGAATATTACCTTATGGTCTTCATTGCATAGTTTGCTGATAGATGCTAGATTATATCTAAGTCCTTCAACGTGCAGAACATCTTTCAGCTTTCCTCTTCCAATGTTTATTGACCCCTGACCATTGATGTTGAGTGAATCATCATTGCCAAACTTGACTCTGCCTTCTCTTGACTTGTTTAGCTTTGACAATTTACTCTTGTCTCCCGTCATGTGTGAAGTGCATCCACTGTCAAGGATCCACTGCTTATCCTTGTAGTCAGCTTTGAGTGCAATTTCAGCTATATTAGCCACCTCCCTTTTAGCTTTATATTCCTTCTTTTGAATTGGCTGGAAGATAGCTTTCTCCTTTTTCTCAGCTTTGACTACACCGCTTGTTTTCACTATGCCATTGAGTGCCTTCTCTTGCTCAGGGAGAAGTGTCATGCATCTCTTGGCATTATGGTCATCCTGCCCACACCTTTCACACTGTTCCAAGTCTCCCAATATAGCAAACTTGTTCTTTGAAACCACTGTTTTGGGCTTCCACCAACAATCCTTGTCAGTGTGTCCTTGCTTTTTACAGTATGTGCAAGAACTCACGACAGGTGTTCTCCTCTGAATTTTGTATTGTCTCCCCCTGTATACAGCATCATATCTTCTCAAGTTGGAGACATATACTGGCCTTCTCCACCAGCAGTTACTTGCCTTATGACCCCAAACTCCACAATAAAGACAGTGACCTTGAAACTGCCTCTTCTTGGGTCTAATCACAGCTTGTTTTCTTTTGTTCATTACTTGCTGTGTAGGCAACGTGGCTGGCTTCTTTGCTTGTGTGGCTTTCATTTCAGCTACCTTTTTCTCCTTCTTCTGTTCAGCCATAGCCCTTTGCTGGCTGATCTTCTTTTCTTCATTTTTGTTTGCCACCCTAGGTTGCTTCTTCAAATCCTCTTTATTCTCAGCTATCTTCTCCTGAGTCACAACCTTCTCTTTCAACTTCTGTGGCACATTCTTATTATCTTTAGGCAATGCAGCCTCAGATTGCTGCACTTTCTCTTCATTCTTCTTTTCTCTTGCAGAACTTGTTTCTCCTATCATTTCAAGCTTCTGCACGTTCTCTTCACTCCTTTTGAGTTGTTGCTGAAGTCTCAGCAACTCTATCTCCATTTCTTCAATTGTTGAAGTCCTTGAGCCAAGCTCCATAGTAAGGTCTTCACATATTTTGATCTGTTCTTCAAATCTTCTCTTCAAGTCAATATGTTCAGCCCTTATTTCATCCTTTTGACTTTCAGCTTCCTCAGACTTTGCTTCAACTTGTTTTATGTGGGCCTCCAACCTTCTTATGGTTCTGCCCCTTCTGATTATCTCCTTTGAAGCTGCTTCCAACTCAGCTTCAAGATATGGTTCTTCTTCATCAACCTCCTCTTCCTCTTCAGAGGTTGAACTACCACCTTGAGTTGATGCCATAAAGGCGTGCTCATCTGATGAGTCTACTTCTTCCTCCTCATCGGCTTCTTTTGTCTGGCTCACATAACTCTTGAATGAGCCTCTCTTCTTCTTCTTCTGTGGGCTAGCAGTCTTCTTGCTGGACTTCCTTGACTTGAATGATGGTCTTCCCATACAAGGCTGTGGGAACAACACTTTTGGAGTCAATTGCATGCGCCTTTTCTTAAGTAATATGTTTCTACCCAAAAATTAGATAAATCATGTCTAATTGTGTTGTGACAAAGGAGCAATTAAAAAAATTACAAAATTTAAATTCAACTGTTAATTAACAATGCATTTATCCCAAGAAGACTTTAAAATTCTAAAAATTGTAAAAACCCAATGTTTTCATTTTAAAATTTATTATTAATGTCATTGCATTTTTAGTGGTAAGAAAAACATTATATTTGAATATGTTAATTGAAGAAAAATACAAGTGATGGACTCATTTGAATAAAATGCACATTAGTGGATGAATATTATAAATAGTAATCCCAAGTTTTAATGTTGAGTCAAATATATATCTCTAAAAGGGAGTGAGGAAACTTCTTATTAGAGTTCATTGCATTTGCTTTCTCTTAAGTAATATGTTTGCAGATTAAAATTATAGAAATCATTACAAATTGCATTGGGGCAAAGGAGACAACTAAAAAAATTACTAAATTTAAATTCAACTAATAATTGACAATACATGTATCCCTAGAAGACTTTAAAATTCTAAAAATTGTAAAAATGCAACGTTTTGATTTTTAATTTTATTGCTAATACCATTGCATTTTGAGTGGTGAGAAACATAATATTTTAATATGTTAATTGAAGGAAAGACAAGTAATGAACTCACTTGAATAAAATACACTTTAGTAGATGAATATTATAAATAAGAATCCCAAAAACATAATATTTGAATATGTTAATTGAAGAAAAAGACAAGTAATGAACTCACTTGAATAAAATACACTTTAGTGAATGAATATTATAAATAGAAATCCCAAGCTTCAATGTTGAGTAAAACATATATCTCTAAAGGGGAGTGAGCAAACTTCTTGTTAGAGTCAATTGCATGCACTTTTTCTCAAGTAATATGTTTCTACTCAAAAATTAGATAAATCATTATAATTGCATTATGGCAAAGTAGACAATTAAAAAATTTTCAAAATTTAAATTTAACTGTTAATTGACAATGTATTTATCCTAAGAAGATTTTAAACTTCTAAAAATTGTAAAAACCCAATGTTTTGATTTTAAAATTTTTTATTAATGTCATTGCATTTTTAGTGGTTCAAAAAACATTATATTTGAGTATGTTAATTGAAGAGAAATATAAGTAATGGACTCAATTGTAGAAAATACACTTTAATGGAAGAATATTATAAATAGCAATCTCAAACTTCAATGTTGGGCATGTATTTCTAGAAGGGAGTGAGGAAACTTTTTATTAAAGTGCATTGCATTTGTTTTTTCGTCTGTAATATGCTTGTAGACTAAAATTACCAAAATCATTACAAATTGCTTTGGTGCAAAGGAGACAATTAAAAAAATTCCAAAGTTTAAATTCAACTGATAATTGACAGCGTATTTATCCTTAGAAGACTTTAAAATTCTAAAAATTATAAAAATGCAACATCTTGATTTTTAATTTTATTCTTAAATTCATTACATCTTGAGTGGTGAGAAAAACATAATATTTGAATATGTTAATCGAAGAAAAAGACAAGTAATGACCTCACTTCAATAAAATACACTTTAATGGATAGATATTACAAATAGCAATCCCAAGATTCAATGTTAGGTCAAGTATAAATCTCTAGAGGGGAGTGGGCAGACTTTTTTTTAGAGTCCATTGCATTTGCTTTTTCTTAAGTAATATGTTTGTACCCAAAAATTAGATAAATGATTTCAAATTGCATTGTGACAAAGGAGACAAATAAAAAAATTACAAAATTTAAATTCAACTAATAATCGTCAATCGTAAGAAGACTTTAAAATTCTAAAAATTGTAAAAATCCAAAGTTTTGATTTTTAAATTTATTGTTAATGCCATTGCATTTTTAGTGGTAAGAAAAACATTATATTTGAATATGTTAATTGAAGAGAAATACAAGTAATGGACTCAATTGTAGAAAATACACTTTAGTGGAAGAATATTATAAATAACAATCCTAAACTTCAATGTTGGGTCAACCATAGATCTCTAAAGGGGAGTGGGCAAACTTTTTTTTGGAGTCCATTACATCCGTTTTTTCTCAAGTAATATGTTTTACCCTAAAATTAGATAAATCATTTCCAATTGCATTGTGGCAAAGGAGACAATAAAAAAAATTATAAAACTTAAATTTAACTGATAATTGGCAATGCATTTATCCCGAGAAGTCTTTAAAATTTTAAATATTGTAAAAATGCAATGTTTTGAGTTTTAAATTTATCATTAATGTCATTGCATTTTCAGTGTTGAGAAAAACATTATATTTGAATAAGTTAATTGAAAAGAAATACAAGTATTGGAATTCATTGTAAAAAATACATTTTAGTGGAGGAATATTACAAATAGCAATCCCAAGCTTCAATGTTACGTTAAGCATATATCTCTGGAGGGGAGGGGGAACCTTCTTATTATAATCCATTGCATTTGTTTTTTCGTCAATAATATGTTTGCATACTAAAATTATAGAAATCATTACAAATTGCATTAAGGCAAAGGAGACAATTAAAAAAATTATAAAATTTAAATTCAACTGATTATTCACAATGCCTTTATCCGTAGAAAACTTTAAAATTCTAAAAATTGTGAAAATGCAACATTTTGATTTTTAATTTTATTGTTAATGCCATTGCCTTTTGAGTGGTAAGAAAAACATTATATTTGAATAAGTTATTGAAGAGAGATACAAGTAATGGACTCAGTTGCAAAAAATACACTTTAGTGGAAGAATATTATAAATAGCAATCCCAACCTTCAATGTTAGGTCAAGCATATATCTCTTGAGGGGAGGTGGAAACTTCCTATTATAGTCCATTGCATTTATTTTTTCTTAAGTAATATGCTTGCAGATTAAAATTATAGAAATCATTACAAATTGTATTGGGGCAAAGGAGACAATTAAAAATATTACAAAATTTAAATTCAACTAATAATTGACAATCCATTTATCCCTAGAAGAGCTTAAAATTCTAAAAATTATAAAAATGCAATGTTTTGATTTTTAATTTTATTGTTAATGCCATTGCATTTTGAGTGGTGAGAAAAACATAATATTTGAACAAGTTAATTGAAGAAAAATACAAGTAATGAACTCACTAAAATAAAATCCACTTTAATGGATGAATATTACAAATAGCAATCCCAAGTTTCAATGTTGGGCCAACCATAAATCTCTAGAGGGGAGTGGGCAAACTTTTTTTAAGAGTTCATTGCATCTGCATTTTTTAGGTAATATGTTTGTACCCAAAAATTAGATAAATCATTTCAAATTGCTTTGTGGCAAAGGAAACATTTAAAAAAATTACAAAATTTAAATTCAACTGCTTATTGACAATGCATTTATTCCAAGAGTTTAAAATTCTAAAAATTGTAAAATTGCAATGTTTTGATTTTTAAATTTATCATTAATGCCATTACATTTTGAGAAGAGAGAAAAATATAATATGTGAATATGTTAATTGAAGAAAAATACCAGTAATGGACTCACTTGAATAAAATACACTTTAATAGATGAATATTATAAATAGCAATCCCAAGCTTTAATGTTTGGTCAATCACATATCTTTAGAGGGGAGTGGGAAAACTTCTTATTAGAGTCCATTGCGTTTGCTTTTTCTTAAGTAATAGGTTTGCAAACTAAAATTATAGAAATCATTAGAAATTGAATTTTGGCAAAGAAGACAATTAAAAAAATTACAAAATTTAAATTCAACTGATTATTGAGAATACATGTATCCCTATAAGACTTTAAAATTCTAAAAGTTGTAAAATTGCAATGTTTTGATTTTTAAATTTATTCTTAATGACATTATATTTTGCGTAGCGAGAAAAACATAATATTTGAATATATTAATTGAAGAAAAATACAAGTGATGGACTCATTTGAATAAAATACACGTCAGTGGATAAATATTATAAAAAGCAATCCCAAGCTTTAATGTTGAGTCAAACATATATCTCTAAAGGGGAGTGAGAAAACTTCTTATTATAGTCCATTGCATTTGTTTTTCCTTAAGTAATATGCTTGCAGATTAAAATTATAGAAATCATTACAAATTGCATTAAGGCAAAGGAGACAATTTAAAAAATTACAAAATTTAAATTCAATTGATAATTGACAATCCATTTATCCTATAAGACTTTAAATTCTTAAAATTGTAAAAATGCAACGTTTTGATTTTTAATTTTATTGTTAATGCCACTGCATTTTGAGTGGTGAGAAAAAAATAATATTTAAACAAGTTAATTGAAGAAAAATACAAGTAATGAACTCACTAGAATAAAATCCACTTTAATGGATGGATATTACAAATAGCAATCCTAAGTTTCAATGTTGGGTCAACCATAAATCTCTAGAGGGGAGTGGGCAAACTTTTCTTAAGAGTTCATTACATCTGCTTTTTTTAAGTAATATGTTTGTACCCAAAAATTATATAAATCATTTCAAATTGCATTGCGGCAAATGAGACAATTAAAAAAACTATCAAATTCAAATTCAATTGATTATTGAGAACGCATGTATCCCTAGAAGACTTTAATATTCTAAAAGTTTGCAGTGTTTTGATTTTTAAATTTATTATTAATGACATCGGACATAGCATTTTGAAGTAGCGAGAAAAATATAATATTTGAATATGTTAATTGAAGACAAATACAAGTGATGGACTCACTTGATAAAATACACTTTAGTGGATGAATATTATAAATAGCAATCCCAAGCTTTAATGTTGAGTCAAACATATATCTCTAAAGGGGGATGAGAAAACTTCTTATTAGAGTCCATTGCATTTGCTTTTTCTTAAGTAATATGTTTACAGATTAAAATTATAGAAATCATTACAAATTGCATTAGGGCAAATGAGACAATTAAAAAATTACAAAATTTATATTCAACTGATAATTGACAATACATTTATCCCTAGATGACTTTAAAATTCAAAAATTGTAAAAATGCAATGTTTTGATTTTTAATTTTATTGTTAATGCCATTGCCTTTTGAGTGATGAGAAACATAATATTTGAATAAGTTAGTCAAAGAAAAATACAAGTAATGAACTCACTTGAATAAAATACATTTTAGTAGATGGATATTACAAATAGGAATCCCAAGCTTCATTGTTGGGTCGAGTATAAATTTCTAGAGGGGAGTGGGCAAACTTCTTTTAAAATCCATTGTATGCGCTTTTTCTTAAGTAATATGTTTGCAGTCTAAATTTATAGAAATCATTACAAATTGCATTAGGGTAAAGGAGACAATTAAAAAAATTACAAAATTTAAATTCAACTCATTATTCATAATGCTTTTATCCATAGAAAACTTTAAACTTTTAAAAATTGTAAACATGCAGCGTTTTGATTTTTAATTTTATTATTAATGCCATTGCATTTTGAGTGGTGAGAAAAACATTATATTTGAATAAGTTATTGAAGAGAAATACAAGTAATGGACTCAGTTGTAGAAAATACACTTTAGTGGAAGAATATTATAAATAGCAATCCCAAGTTTCAATGTTGGGTCAAGCATATATGTCTTTAGGGGAGGGGAAACTTCTTATTATAGTCCATTGCATTTGTTTTTTCTTATGTAATATGCTTGTAGATTAAAATTATAGAAATCATTACAAATTGCATTGGGGCAAAGGAGACAATTAAAAAAATTACAAAATTTAAATTCAACTTATAATTGACAATCCATTTATCACTAGAAGACTTTAAAATTCTAAAAATTGTAAAAATGCAACATTTTGATTTTTTAATTTTATTGTTAATGCCACTGTATTTTGAGGGGTGAGAAAAACATAATATTTGAATATGTTAAATTAAGAAAAATACAAGTAATGAACTCACATGAATAAAATACACTTTAGTGGATGGATATTACAAATAGCAATCCCAAGCTTCATTGTTGGGTCAAGCATGAATCTTTAGAGGGGAGTGGGCAAACTTGTTTTTGGAGTCAATTGCATACGCTTTTTCTTAAGTAATATTTTTCTACCCAAAAATTAGATAAATCATTTCCAATTGCATTGTGGCAAAGGAGAGAATTAAAAAAATTACAAAATTTAAATTCAACTAATAGTAAAAATGCAATGTTTTGATTGTTAAATTTTATTATTAATGCCATTGCATTTGGAGTGGTAAGAAAAACATTATATTTGAATATGTTAATTGAAGAGAAATACAAGTAATGGACTTAATTGTAGAAAATACACTTTAGATGAAAAATATTATAAATAACAATCCTAAGCTTTAATGTTCGGTGAAGCATATATCTTTGGAGGGGACCGGGGAAACTTCTTATTATTAGTCTGTTGCATTTGTTTTTCCTTAAGTTAATGCTTACAAATTGCATTGGGGAAAAGGAGACATATAAAAAAATTACAAAATTTAAATTCAACTGATAATTAACAATGCATTTATCCCTTGAAGACTTTAAAATTCTAAAAATTGTAAAAATGAATCATTTCCATTTTTAATTTTATTGTTAATGGCATTGCATTTTAAGTGGAGAGAAATTTGAATATGCTAATTGAAGAAAATACAAGTAATTGAACTCACTTGAATAAAATACACTTTAGTGGATGGGATATTACAAATAGTAATCCTAAGCTTCAATGTTGGGTCAAGCATAAATCTCTATAGGGGAGTGGGCAAACTTTGTTTTAGATTTCCATTGCATTCGCTTTTTTTTAAAGTAATATGTTTATAGACCAAAAATATAGAAATAATTACAAATTGCATTGGGGCAAAGGAGACAATTAAAAAAAAATTATAAAATTTAAATTCAACTGATTATTACACAGTGTTTTTAACTGTAGTAAACATTAAAATTCTAAAAATTGTAAATGCAATGTTTTGATTTTTTTGATTTATGTTAATGTCATTGCATTTTGAGTAGTGAGAAAACATAATATTTGAATATGTTAATTGAATAAAAATACAAGTAGTGAACTCACTCAATAAATACACTTTAAGGATGGATATTACAAATAGCAATCCTAAGCCTTAATGTTGGCTCAAGCATAAATTATAGAGGGAGTGGGTAAACTTCTAATTAAAGTTAATCGCATTTGCTTTTTCTTAAGTAAGATGTTTGTTCCAAAAATTAGATAAATAAATTTCATATTGCATTATGGCAAAGG